>OU343219.1:97407293-97480221 GCA_910596185.1 Chrysanthemum makinoi | reverse complement strand
ATCTAAATATTTAAAAGAAAGTTTTAAATTGGTAAATTATTCAACCCTTCAATTGGTATTAGAGCTGCTACCAAGCTCTTGAAGTATATTGTACTTTAAAACTCTTATTACGATCCATGGTTAATTGAAAACTACAAAGAAGGTTTTTCATAAAATCAAACACCATGTTTTTCAAAACTATATGTTTGGATGTTGAAGTTGATAACCACATTTTTTCTTTTTTATTTTTCATTTAATTGCACTAATCTTCTTTGTCATGTTGATTATTCAAAGCTCATACCCACCAAGCTTTAGGAGTAGCTTGGTAACAAGAATACCTTCCTTAAGAAGGTATCTTAAAGGAGCTGGAATCGTCTATGACATTTGTTGTGGCTTTGAAAGACATCCTAAGTACGCCAGAGGTATGATTTTCTTTTTATTTTGCTTCATAATTAAGTATGCCTATTTAGGTATTATACGATTATCTTTTGTGCAATTACATGTTTTACATGAAGCTTCATTAGGAAGCCTTTTCCTCACATAATGTTCTATTTCTGCCTATTATCGTGGTATATAAAACTTTTGTTTTATTTCTTTAATCCTATAATAAAACAAAACACGCATTTCAAAATTTTCTCCTTCCCTATTAATAATCCCACTCGACGCCCACTTTATCCAATCCTCAATTTTTCAAATTTCCCAATTCAAAATTCCTCTCATTCAAAACTTCATCTCCTCCCTATTCATCTATCCTAAACCAAGAAGATCCGACATCAACATGGTTTACATCAAACTCGTGTTTCATCACCCTAACACTCATCGCACTTGTATTCCCTATGATGAAGTTCACATACGGAGACATTTACTTTGTGTTGTTAATCTAAATTGGGATCATATACCCAATCCTTTGTATCATCCTTAGTATTGAAATGCAATATTACTAATGATCTAGTTTATCTAGGTTATTATTATCATAATGTGTTTGTCATTTCTTTGATTTATGTTTTATTTTCTTCGTGATACATTGAAGTCATGTGTGCATGCTAAAGAAATGTAGGATTAAACATATTTCGGGTGGTATTAAATCAGAAAACCTACTTCTTTATCAAAAGCGCTTCGTTACAATACATCCACGGATCCCGAGGATATATTTGGGAATTATGTGAAGTTTGGATTATGCTGATATATCTGCCAAATGATTCTCAATGAAGACATAGTGGATTCTCACAAGACATAATCTACAAGAGTAATAGTTAGTCTGTTTCTGCGAAGTGTTTATTCCGTGTTTAGTATATTTAGTTTTGATATACATGAGCTTTATTAGGAAGTGATTGTGTATATCTTATTTAGTTTTAAGTTTATACGTTTCTTGGGAAATGGTTTAGCGATATTGTTTAGGGTTCCTTGTCTATAAAAGGAACACATTAGAAAGAGTTATGTATCGATTGAAAAACTCAGTTTTAGTTAATATAAAGATCCATAGAGGATCAAGAAGTTCTTAGTTATTCCTTGTGTTTATATTCCACGCTGAACATAAGTTGTAGAGATTATCTTTTATTGTGCTTGTGATTACATAGGCATACATAACGATCCACGAGCTCAAGATCTATTAAGGTCTGTTTGTTTTCAACAAGTGGTATCAGAGCCTCGTGAGAGTCTCTACGATACTAAGGACAAGCTTTTTCTAAACACCCATATAACCATAACAAAATCATCATGCCTGGTTCAGATGTTGATACTGAACTCACCAACAACCAAAACTCCACCCATTTGCAACAACTAAGTCTCTAATAGCAATGCTAAGTTTCCTTACCTTAAAAGGGAGGAATATGATCTTTTGGCGATGAAATGCAGAATGGATCTCCAACATTGATTGGAATCTATGGCAGATAATTCTGAAGGGGAACAGTTTAAAGAGAACTACCACGGATGCTGCTAGTAATATGATGAATGTTCCTCCCAAACTGCTGAAGAGCTGCAGTTCCAGAGAAACCAAGGTCGAACTATTCTTCGCAAGCTATTCCCGAGGATCACTTAAGTGATTTTCACTTCATGCAAGATGCTAAGGATATATGGTTAGCAATTAAGGCAAAGTTCGA
Source organism: Chrysanthemum makinoi (assembly GCA_910596185.1). Classification (NCBI taxonomy): domain Eukaryota; kingdom Viridiplantae; phylum Streptophyta; class Magnoliopsida; order Asterales; family Asteraceae; genus Chrysanthemum; species Chrysanthemum makinoi. The sequence goes on along the minus strand of OU343219.1, from coordinate 97,478,143 downwards.
TGGGAATGAGGAGTCTAGGAGACTGAAGAAGTCCATGCTAAGACAACGTTTCAGACTTTCAAATCTCAAGAAGAAGGAATTCACAAGGGCTATGATAAGTTTCACTAGATTTTAAGTCAGTTGAATCAGCTACGGCAAAGCGGATAATGATGACTGTAACTCTAAGTTTCTGAGGTCATTACCTCCATCCTGGCTACATGTAAGCATAGCTTTAAAAGCTAAAGGTGGTTTGGATATGATGACCTTTGATGAGCTGTATAACAAACTTAAAGCTCTTGAAAATGATGTAAGAAGTCCTTTTCGGTCATCCTCTACTGCTAGTCATACTGCATTTGTTGGAGCCTCTACTCCAAAGTCTAGCTATGGTCCAAGTCCATATCCATCATCATCTAATGCTGCTCCTTCATCAAGTTCTCACTCTAAATCAAGCAACATTATGGAAGATGTACTTGGATCCTTCTTTGCTGATTATGATCCTCAGCAGAACGGGCTTATGAGGATTTTGATCAGGTGGACCCGCTTGAGATGGAAGAGATGAAGTTGAGGTGGCAAGTGGCCATGCTTTCCATGGATATCAAGAGTTTTGAAAGAAGAGCTGGAAGAAGGTTTGGATTCAAAGGACGTGATCCAGCAAGGTTTGACAAGAGGAAGGTTAAATGCTTCACATGCAACAGATGGGGCACTTTTCTAGAGAATGCAAAGACAGGAAAGCGAGTGATGAGACAAGATACACTTCTTATCGCAGTATCGAAGGAGGCAGGAACATCAAAGGGATCAACTGCTTTGGTCACTCTGGATAGCAATGTAGACTGGAAGCAACATGAGGAGTCCGATAATGATGGTCCCTGATAATGTTGGGTTGATTGCAAGCTGTACTTCAGAGGATAGGCATGATCAGATTGCCTTGATGGGCATTTCTCAGGTACAAAACTGTGTTTGGGGTGTAGTGAGCGTTATAATGAACTTAAGCAAGCTTATGATATTTTGGAACCTAAATATAATGAATACTTTGTGGAAGTTGAAGCTTATAAAGGCTTTAAAACTCTAGAAAGACAAAAGGTTTGGTTTCAGAAGAATGAAATAGCTTATGATGAGAAAATAGGTGTTTTAGAAAGAGATCTCGAATGTGCTACAAATGAATTAAAATGGTCTGAGAAGTTAAGAGCATGTAGTAGTGTAAAATCTAGAACTTAAGGAGAAAGTTAAGGAGGAAATTGCTAGGAATAATGAATGGATGATGAATGGTAATAAGTTGGCTAGTCTCATTTATAGTAGTCAAGCTCCCAATTCTACAGTGGCTTTAGGTTTTAAGAAATATGTAGGCTTAGAAGCTAGGAATGACACACGTAAATCTACACCAGCAGGCCTAGCTAATTTTGTGAAAGAAGGTGACCTACATGCTGCTCAGGACCAATTAGAGGTGAGCACATGCCCATTGACCTTTCCACTCTTAATGACTTTGATGGATCACACCATCTGTATGGCAAAAAGTCAAGTGACTTGCCAGACCCTAATACTTCTACTAATGACTTTGTCTCTTGTGTTAACAGTGACAAGTCCTCCAAGCAAGGGTCTACAGAATGTGATTCAAGTGACAAGTCCGACCTTCCCAGTCTGCCCTTCCCAAGTCTTCACCCCTGTCTGCACTCAAGACTACCAATAAGCATGCCAGAGTTGCTGCCAAGGAATCCACTTCCAAGACAGTTGCCTCTGAAGACTTGCTTTTTAGTTCTTTGCATAATAGTCCTTAAAAACAATTCTTTTCATGGTTTTGGTTTGAATACTTCTGCTTGTAAGAATACTTCTTTTGGTTTGAATAAATCTTCTCTTCAGAAGAAATGTTTTGTGTGTGGAAGTAAATCTCATTTAATTAAGGATTGTGATTATCATGAGCAAAGAATGCGTAGGTGTGGTGACTCTAGGCACAATAGACCTATGTGGACCAATGTTAATGCTATACCACCTTATGTTCCACAAGCTACTAATACTTCTTGGAGAAGATCAATTGGAAAACCATATGTTAAACCAACCAGTGAATATTTTAAAAATGGTTTTAGGCCTAGATATGTTAACCCTATGACTGATGGGAAAGGGTACCGGGATACTGCTGTCAAGACCTCAGAGGTTGTTCTTGAATATACAGACCTAAGTTTCATTGGAAACCCAAGAACAATAGTGGATCTTATACTTCTACATGGCACAACTCATAAGATCCACAAGGCAGGTTCAAGTCAGCAATGACTTGAGCCTCCATAGTGTATTAATTCTCTGTATATTTTGTTGTTGTAGGATCATCCCCTTAAGCATAAAGATGTTGGAATTGTTGACAGTGGTTGTTCTAGAAGTATGTCAGGAAACAGGGACATGATGCATAACTTTGTGCCCATTGAAGGAGGAGGCAATGTAACCTTTGGAGGAAGTGATGGACGAATTACTAGAAAAGGGACCATCAAAACACCTCACCTGGATTTTGAGAATGTTTATTATGTCAAGGAACTTCAACATTTCAATTTGTTTTCAGTCTCACAAATCTGTGACACTAAGAACAAAGTACTCTTCACAGAGGATGAATGTCTTGTGCTGTCTAAAGACTTCAAACTCCCAGAAGAAACTTCAATTCTGCTGAAGGTTCCTCACAGTCACAATCTTTATACATTCAACTTAACTAATGTCCAACCATCAGGTGACTTAACATGTTTGGTGGCTAAAGCATCTGTGGATGAGTCCACCAAATGGCATAGAAGGATGGCCCATGTCAATTTCAAGACCATTAACCAGCTCTCTAAACTGGGCCTGGTTCAAGGACTTCCTGCCAAAGTATTCACCAATGATCATAACTGTGTTGCATGCAACAAAGGAAAGCAGCACAGAGCCTCCTACAAAGGTGTTCCTGTTAATGCAGTAAGCATTATTTCTGAACCTCTTCAGCTACTTCATATGGATCTGTTTGGTCCAACTAAAGTGAGAAGCATTGATCATAAATATTTTTGTCTAGTGATCACTGATGGTTATAGCAAATTTTGTTGGGTATTCTTTCTAAGGACCAAAGATGAAACATCTGAAGTATTGAAAGACTTCATTACCCTTATTGAGAATCAATTGAATAAAAAGGTGAAAGGAATTAGGTGTGATAATGGTACAGAGTTCAAAAATGCAATTCTGATAGAACTCTGCAGGATCAAGGGAATAAAAAGGGACTATAGCACTCCAAGAACCCCTCAACAAAATGGGGTGGCAGAAAGAAACAATAGAACCTTAATAGAGGTGCAAGATCAATGCTAGCAGACTCTAAACTTCCTACCATGTTTTGGACTGAGGCTGTTGGTACAGCTTGTTATGTACTCAATAGAGTGTCCATTACAAGACCACAACTTAAAACACCATACTAACTTCTTTTGGGAAAGTTCCTGTTATTCATTACCTTAAACCGTTTGGCTGTCAAGTGACAATTTTAAATACCAGTGATCCATTGGGCAAGTTTGATGAGAAAGCTGATGATGGGTACATTGTGGGGTATTCTGCTCATAGTAAGGCATACAGAGTTTACAATGTATCTGCTAAGAAGATTGAGGAGACATTGAATCTGCGGTATCTTGAAGACAAGCCTAATGTTCAAGGACAAGGACATATTTGGTCATTTGACCTTGATTACTTGACTGATTACTTGGGCTATGCTAGACATGTGGCTAACCATAATACTGATCTCAAGCATCTCCACGTCTAGTGCAGAAACTTTGGAAGCTCATTCTGAAAGTGGGTCGCTGATGATGAACAACCCATTGTAGTGCCTTCTTTCTCTCCTACCAATTTTGTAGGTGACACTTCTAAAGATAATACTGATGTGGGTGAAGATGAATTCTATTATGCTGAGGACCTTGCCAGACTGAAGAAACAAGAGTATACAGCCAATTTAGATGTAGAGGAATGTTAAAGAAAGTTCAAATGAAGCACCGGCAAAACTCCAATTCTGCTGAAAGGGAATCTGTTTCTCCTCACCTCTCCAATTCGGCTGAAAGACATGTTGACTCTACTCCTATGTCTACTAAAGTGTCCACAGACCTTGGAGAACCTTATACAAGGTTTCCAAAACCTTCAGATCTTGGTCATCATCAACCTAAAGCAGGCATCTTCAACAGACCTTCCTATGATACTGACTTTGAACCTACTATGACTAATCTTGATTCTTCCATTGATGTCAACACCACCACAACTAGGATCAACAATGTTCATCCACAGTCTAATATTATTGGTGATCCTAATGCACCCTGCAAGAGGTACTGTGCGCGTTCTAAATATGGACAGGTGGCTTTTGTCTCTTATGTCTCAAATCAGCAGAGAGCCAATCACACAGACTATCAACATTGTCTGTTTGCTTGTTTTCTCTCACAAGTGGAACCAATCAGTGTTACTCAGGCTCTTGAAGATTCAAGTTGGCTTGAAGCTATGCAGGATGAGATGCAACAATTTCAAAATCAGCAGGTTTGGATATTGGTACCACTACCTGATGGTAAGTATGCTATTGGGACAAAATGGATTCTGAAGAATAAGAGAGATGCTCGAGGTGTTGTCATTAAAAACAAAGCCAGATTAGTTGCCCAGGGTTATAGACAAGAGGAGGGGATCGATTATGATGAAGTGTTTGCACCAGTGGCAAGAGTTGAGGCTATAAGGATTTTCTTAGCTTATGCATCCTATATGGGTTTTATGGTCTATCAAATGGATGTTAAAGGAGCCTTCTTGTATGGTGAAATTGAAGAGGAGGTGTATGTCACTCAACCTAAAGGATTTGAAGATCCAGATCATCCTAACTATGTGTATAAGGTAGTCAAAGCTCTCTATGGACTACATCAGGCACCCAGAGCTTGGTATGCTAGGCTCTACATTTCTTGAAGCATGGTTATAGAGGAGGTGCAATTGATAAGACTCTTTTCCTAAAGAAGAATTCCACGACATAATTTCTTGCAAGCAAGTATATGTGGATGACATTATTTTTGGATCCACAAAGGAAGCTTGGTGCAGGGAGTTTGAGGAGCTTATGAAGGGAGAGTTTCAGATGAGTGTAATGGGAGAGATGACTCTTTTTGGTCTTCAAGTTCAACAGAAACCGATGGTATCTTTATCACCAGACAAATATGTGAGGGACATCTTGAAGAAGTTTGGTATGGAGGGTGTAAGGACTGCCACTACACCTTATGAAGCTCCAAAGACAAAGATCAACAATGAAGCTAATCCACCTGTGAATGTTCATTTGTACAGGTCTATGATTGGGTCTTTGATATTTAACACCTTCCAGGCCTGATATTACTTTTGTGTGAGTGTTTGTTCGGACATCAAGTTACTCCACTTACTTCCCATCTCAATGCTGTTAAGAAGATCTTTAAGTACCTTAAAGGCCAACCTCTTCTAGGTCTTTGGTACCCAAAAGAGTCTCCTTTTAAGTTGGAAGCCTATAGTGATAGTGACTATGCTGGTGCTAATCTGGATAGGAGGTCCACCACTGGAGGTTGCCAATTCCTTGGAAAGAGATTGATTTCTTGGCAATGCAAGAAACAAACTATTGTGGCTACCTCATCTACTGAAGCAGAGTATGTGGCTGCTGCCAATTGCTGTGGATGGTTCTTTGGATTGAAAATCAGTTGTTGGATTATGGGTATAATTTCATGAACACAACAATTTTTATTGATAATCAAAGTACCATATGCATTGTTAAAAATACAGTTTTTCATAGTCGAACAAAACATATTGAAATCAGGCATCACTTTATAAGAGATGCATATGATAAAAATTTGATTAAAGTGGTCAAAATACATACTGATGATAATGTGGCCGATTTGTTAACAAAGGCTTTTGATGGACCAAGGTTTCAACACCTTGTGGTCCATATTGGCATGCTTAACCCTTAACTGCAAAGTTTAAGGGGAGGCATATGCCTCAGGGGAGGCATATATTCAGGGGTGGATTTGTGTATAACTTTGTTTTTTGCTATGTAATTTTGTATATTTGGTTGATTTTAACTAACTCTAACCTGCTAAGGTTATCTTAGTGTGTTTCTTTGTTGGTTTGTGTGTTTCTCTGTGTTTGTGTTGTTTTGCAGAGTGTCTGTACTGTTCAGTTGAGGATTGGACAGAAGTATTAGAGCATGTTCCTACTGAGTTCAAAGAGCTGAAGTGAGTCAATTGTTTCTTCTGAGTTATATGAATCATACAAAAGAAGTATGAAGCAAATTGATTATTCATTCATTCCGAAAAGTTTACAGCTTACAGTTTACAGAGTACTAGCAACATCAAATGCATCTACATGATCTACTAATCCTAATCTATTACATATCATCCGTTCCAACATCTAACAGGCTGTTGGATATGCATGATCGCTCACATCTTTCACACTAAATGCTGGCTACGCTTTTGTGATGTACATAACCAATCCTAACAAGATGCTAAGGATCAAAATGGAGAGGATGGATTGATGCAAACGATGATGATGACAATGACCACAAATGATGACGGAGAAAACCAAATGTGTCCTTTGTGCTTCATCTATGCATTTCAACCAAAATGCAACCCATCTACTCTCCTTAAGTTCTTCCCTTATACGATATGTGATGATGCACCAAAACCTGATGCAGAAAGACCAAGAACCACCTTTCTATCTTCTGGAAGTGGTGGATTTTTGGCTCGTGGCCTTCGTTGAGGCCTAGGTGCTGAGGGTTGGGAGTGAGATGTTCCCTCCTTATAGGAGTCATCAGAATCATCAGCAGATATACTTGGATTATCTACAATTTCATTTTCTGATGAAAGGAGAAAGGGTGAGTTCTTTGATTTTGGAGATGGTTTTGGAAAATAATGAAACCATGGATTGGTATCTTCACTTGATGATGAGGATGATGCTGTGAGATCAATGATCTTAGGTTTGGTACTCATGGTTATTATGGCTAATTTTGGGTTATTGATGAAATTAGGGTTTGGAATGAAATTTGGGGTTTTTGATGAAGTAGTATGTGTGCTTTGGGATTGCTTTATAGACGGGTTCAAGTGGTAAGAGAATTAATTGTGGGTGAAACAAAAAAAGATATTTACTGAAGCTTCTTGAATAGTAATCTGTTCTCGCTGATATTCTACCAAAGAATGGTTCGCTTTCCACCGAAGTTAAAAGTGAATATGAATACAAGTAGAAATCCACGTCATCGTTGGTCAACTTTGACCAAAATTGGGAAATTTTCATTTATTCTCTAACGCATATATTCGCTCCATATTAAGTGATTTGATTTTTTAACTCATTCAAAACACTTCCTTTTGTGCATATTGTAACCCTAATCTTCAAAATCTCTTGCTTCAATTTAAACATGATCATAATAAGGTTGCTTTTCTTGGAACTGCTCGGGGGGATGAGTTGTATCGCCGATGATTCGTTTTTACAAAGATCAAAGATTCAGTATGCATTAACGCATTCTCCAAATGCTATATATGAATCTTTGGTTACTCAATTTTGGGCGACGGCAGAAAGAAGAAGTGATTCTGAGATAGTTGCAAGTGTTGATGGAAAAGAGTATGTGGTAACTGAGGAACTGATCAGAAGACAACTTCACTTGGATGATGAAAATGGAGTTTATCATTCTGATTCTACAATGGTACTTGAAGGGATTCAGGCTGGATAATACTGTTCTTAAGTTTAATTTCTTGAAGGAAATTCTTCATTTGGTGACCAGACATGATTTGAAGATGCTGTATGATCATGTCATTCAGTATTATAAGTCTCATTCAGCAAAAGGTTCTGGTTTATATTTGTTGGGTGATCTTCAGGTTCTGTTTGATTTTCATTCTCCAAATGGTAAAGGGTATTCTATTTGGAAGCATTCTCATAAGTGGGAGATTGAGAGTTGGAGATTTTATCCGTTGCCTTGTGTTCATGTGGTTCAAACTACATGTGGAATGATTTTGTGTATGCTCTCAGATAAGCTTTATCCGTTATCAGTTACTTTTATGGAAATGTTGCTGAGACACAAGTTGAAGTGCCTCGAATCCGTTGGAAACGATGAACTTCATGCTACTCAATGTGTTGGTTTGATTAAAAATCAGCTTCTATCACATAAAGGTTCATCTTGATTGTACTATTTTGTAATATTTGTTTTCTTTATTGTTAGTTAAAAAAAAAATTGTTTTGGTTTCTCTAACTCTTCTTGCAGGCTTGTTGTATATTTCTCCCGGTTATTGACTCACCGATATACCTTGTGTATATTCAAGAGTTAGCTAGTCCAAGGGGTACAGCTTTGGTAAAGACACATCAAATCTGTTGATAGCTGTAATGATTTGCTAAAAATTATAGGGTATGCAACCACCGCTTAATTGCCTGAGTGTTGTATGGTCATCAATTCACCATGGTTTATTCCTTTTTGGAATCCAAGAATTGACTAGCCCACATGAATATGGCTTGTGGTAAAGGCAGTGGCATTTCATGTTTGGTTCTCAATTCACCAATTCTGAGAATTGACTAGTCCTGAGCAAACGGCTACAGGTAAAGACATATCAAATCCGTTTATATGGTTGCTGGTTTGCCAATAAATCAGATGGTTATCAATGTACCATAGTTTTCGAACTGAAACATTTGGCTACTCCAGTAGTGATGGCTATTGGTAAAGAGACATCAAATCCATTATTTTCAATGATTCACCTCTCACAGGAGTTAACACACCTGGATGTGATGAGAATAGTTTGAAACTAATCTGTTTTGATGTACCTCTTGTCATGTGTTGCTGCAAAGATCTGGTGTTTTCAGAGTTTCTACCTTCTTGAGATGGTTTTCTTTAGATTCTTTGCTGCTGATGTTGTTTGTGCCCAATCCTCTGGTGCTGTAAGATCTATCCGGAAACTGGAACTTAACCGAGTCAAATTCCAGTTTAGGGAGGATTTTGGGAATTATGTGAAGTTTGATTATGCTGATATTACTGCGAAATGATTCTCTGAAGACATAGTGGATTCTGCTGAAGACATAATCTACTGAAGAGTAATAGTTATTAGTCTATTTCTGCGGAAGTGTTTATTCCGTGTTTAGTATATTTAGTTTTGATATACATGAGCTTTATTAGGAAGTGATTGTGTATATCTTATTTAGTTTTAAGTTTATACGTTTCTTGGGAAATGGTTTAGCGATATTGTTTAGGGTTCCTTGTCTATAAAAGGAACACATTAGAAAGAGTTATGTATCGATTGAAAAACTCAGTTTTAGTTAATATAAAGATCCATAGAGGATCAAGAAGTTCTTAGTTATTACTTGTGTTTATATTCCGCTGCTGAACATAAGTTGTAGAGATTATCTTTTATTGTGCTTGTGATTACATAGGCATACATAACGATCCACGAGCTCAAGATCTATTAAGGTCTGTTTGTTTTCAACAATATACTAGCCGGATCCCTTTTGTAAAGGAACCGTGGGATCCGTATTACTGGAAAACAGTTTTCATGCAAGATTAAAAACCACTATCTTTCTAAACATAATAATCCACTAGAAAGTCAAAAACTTTAGTTAAATGTCATTGATTGTTAAAAAACCATTGTTAATAAAAATCTAGTAAAAGCATTAGATTATCATAAGTTGACCACAAACATCTAATTTTATTAACTTGTCATTCCTATAGGTTCAACTATGACGCATGAATATGAGTTTGATTTTTCACTCACTAGCGTCTACACTCCGAACATCTCTCTCGAACCCAACACACCTGGCAATCATGTCCGTGGTTCAATAATTCAAAACCGTCACTTCCATGAAGGACGTATTGTAGACACCTCTCTACAATTCGAAGAATGTATCAATACCTCCTTCCGAGCCATAGGACTAGAATGTCTTCTTGAAATCAACGAGAAGATATGTAGGTTCATAATGGAATCTTCTTCTTCTCAGAACTCGTTCAAACAAGGATTGTTTCTCATCTCTTTGGTTTTATATCAAAAACCAAAAGTTCACTCTAACCCTTGGGCATTTTGCTCACATCCTCCGGATTCCAAATCATGGACAATGTGCCTTCACCCAAGATTGGTCTCTTGATTCTCTCTTCAACTTTCGTGAAGAAAATAGTCCATGTTTTTCACACATACCCTCCTAAAAATTTAAATCGCATAATATGCAAACCGCGACCATATTACTCCGATCCAAACATTATCTTTACAAGGGATATCCGAGAAGAGTACAAGCCTCTTGCACTCATCCTACGTGAAAATGTTTGGAGTCTTAGGGGAAATCGAGGAATCCTTCCCGCTTGTTGTGCTCACATGTTGTACTGTTTGCTAAACATAACAACCATACAATCTCACTTCGCCAAGAAGGCGATTACAAATCTTCAAGGCTCCAAGAATAAACTCATCCCTTATGGAATGTTCTTGACACGGCTCTATCATAATGTTATGCACTTCCATCCTCAATTTCAAAGTCCGTTGTATGCATTTCTGTGAACAAAATGATGGAACCGCTAAACATATCCCTCATGAAGACTTTCTTCATTCTTGATTCCACCAACACTCATCAATCACATAATGATCCTCCTAGCGAAAACACTCAAGGAAACTAGTAGTTTTCTAGAATAGGATCAATTCTCTTGTACTCGTGCTTTATCAATGTAATCCAATTTCTTTCATGAAATAAAACATCTTACATTTGATATCTTAGTATTAGAACTCTTTTTAGACTATCCTTGAGATATAATGCATTGTCAATATCATTGCATACCTTTTAGTGTTCTGCTGAGCAGATGGGCGGATCTCAAAGATTGTGCTAGACGGATCCCTACACTTAGGGAACCGTGGGATCCGGCAAACGGAAAATGCAATTGCAAGCATTATATTTCAAACATATCCTTAGAACACCTCACACACTAAGCTAAGCATAGTGCCTTAAGGCAAAATTAAGTCCTTATCAAGATAGGTTGATCTTTCCCACTCATACATAACTCACCTAGATCACATTCTAAGACAATTGTAACTCTACCGTTTGGTCCTTAATCCACTACTCTTCCGCTCTTAAACTCACACTTCATTTTCTACTTGATCCCTCACATCTAGTCTTAGAAATCTTTCGATTATGACAAAATTGTTCATAAATCATCCTCACCTCAAAATTGATCAAAGTTGATCAAAATATAGTTTTCTCATCTCAGAACCTCTAGGATATTTTCCAAAACACTATCCTAAAACACAACCTGATCTCTAGGATCATTTAGCTTCAATTGATACTCTAAATCTTTAGTGTCATCCTTGCTCACCCATTCGTGACTTCGCAAAAGTTCCAAATCCTTCCATAAATGTCAATCATTAGCTACACCATTCATTACCTTCAAGTACTCAAGAATCCCTTCATTTAAAAACACTTAGGAGGATCGAAACACTCAAGATGATATAGGTCTTAGATCTTAGAAACATCATTTCCACTTTTTCATAGCTACTGTCACACACCCCAAATTACTGTTTTGTAGCGGAATGGAATTCCTAGGGGTTGACTGTCATAGCATCACAATCACAGTTATATTGAACGACCTAAAGTGTCGTTTGGAAAATACATCGTTTGATTTAATAAAACAATCAGAGTTTACAAAGTATTGGTCCCAAAAGATTTCCAAAGTACCAAAAATGAGTTTGTTACAATCAAACGATAGTTAAGTGCATAAATATATGTGAGACGTCAACTCAACACTCCATGCAAGCCATGATGATATGCTAATACCTGAGATAAAACATGCTTAAAACAGTCAACACAAAGGTTGAGTGAAATCCATAGGTTTAATTAATTCGTTTGAACACAATATTCGTAGTGTGAGTTACGTTGTTTCACACTCATCGTTGAAAACAAGACAGCATTTATTTCACTAAGTTCATGACAACCAAAGCTAAACCCTGTACCAATAGAAATTGGTAAAATCGTTTCATCGCAGCCCTAGTAGGTAAACTTGCCAATTTACCTTATTGATTCGAATATAGTGCGTTCGATTTCCCTTAACTGGGTCAATAAGAACGGGTGTGTTAATTCCAATAGGCTTATTCACAATATTCGCTCACTCGCAAGTGACTAATGGTGCATGATGTAGGGACTTCAAACATGGCAATTGAATACTTAGTGACAATAAAGCATTTGGATATAACATACAGTTCAAAGCATTTGTGTTCGATTAAAATATAGCATGTATCTCCCCCAAGAGTTTGTAAAACAATCAAGTAATAGAAAGTGGGGCTATGAACTCACCTTAAATGCCGTTCAAAACAATAAGGACCAAATAGACCACTTCGTCGGAAACCCGTAAAATCGTCGGAAGAACGAACCAATTTGGTGAAAGAACGTAAAAGAACTCGTCGAAAATAATGGAGCGAACCCTCGAAACGCTACAGATGGTTTTATCCCATGATCACTTTTGAACGTTACAAAGTTTTCTTTTCTTTTTTTCTTTTACACGAGATCACAAAAAAATGGGTGAATCTTCTATTTATAATTACGTAACATTAGCATGAGTGATTTTTAGAGTCCCACGTATAGCTTTAGTCATTGGTCAAACATTCACGTGGCTTTCCTTATAATTGTTAGTCATCTCATTTGTTTGATAAAATAAGTAGACAACTTAAGAACTAAGAAATCAAGGATATTAGATAAAGTAGTTAAAAAAAATTAAATACAAGGTATATGTAGTATTTCATGCGTGGCATGTAGGAGGAATTCAAAAGTTTGCATGTAAATTTCATTTAAATATAGTTGCCTTGCTATAACGGGGTGTAGTTTGATCCCAGTAATTAGTAACGTTAATCTCTTAAGTTACGAAACTTAAAACCGGGTAACATAAAAATGTAATACTTATAAAAATGTCTAAACTTATCAATATACTTCATATTAGTTTTGATATGAAGATGCCAACGTAAACACGTAAGGTTTTTAAGTTTGGGTGACACTAACTATTTTAAAATAGTTTGAGCATATCATTGAAATTTATTTGACGTTAAATAAAATTGTAGGTCGATGGTACATTTATAACACGAGAGTGCCTAAAGGATGTAAACAAAATAAAATATATCGAATTCATAAAAATTATAAAAACGCATTCCTCGCAAGTATTGGGTGAATAAATAATTATCGAATCGAAATCACGTAAATCGTCGTAAATATATATATAACAATATGTGTACTAAATAAATTCAAAACATCGAGTAAACTAATAATATAATTTTATAGCATTAAATGAGTATAAAAATATATTAGGACAATTTGTCGAAGGTCGGATCAAATATTCAAAATAAGTGATCGTGCGATAGCGTTTATTTAATAAGTAAATATACGTTAAATGAAACTCGCAAATCCATGCATGAACTAATATGATGATGATGTTACTAATGATATGTAGACTAAATCTAGTCTATATGAAATGTCCTCAATGTTTTTTTTTCATGAATTCGCAGCTAAACCCTTACGGTTACGCGAATTTGATACTCGTAAACCTAATTTAATTTAAAATGATGAACAGTGAATCATGAATAGTGATTTTCTCCAAGAATGTATAGTGTTTCGTGAATAGTAAAATTTTGAAATACGTTCTCAGAATATCAAATCGACTCCGGAAACGATGAATAGTAAAATGATGAATAGTAAATTCCCAAGATGAATAGTAAATTTAAGAAATGACCTGAAATTACGAGTTGTCATAGCTGCTGAGAGCCGGATCCCTAGGATTAGCCTAGACGGATCCCTCTGATGAGGGAACCGTGGGATCCGGATGACAGTTTATGTCAAATCTTGCAAAACAATCATTTCAACTTCTCTTCCTAACTCAAACACTCCATCTCATCTTAAATGAGTTCCTAGATCAGTGCAACCTCTGAAGTTGACTCTTGTGCATGTCAATCATCACATTTCAATGAATTCTAGTGGCTTAAGGCTTAAATGCACTTGCCAAATCTCTTAGTTTATAAACTACCTTGTTAGGACCTCCATAGTCATCACTCTCATCCTAACTTTCAGCTCTTGCAAACTCTTGAAATCATCTCATCATGAGGAAAACCCCAAGTAGTAACTTATCCACCAAAGAACCACCCATGAAAAGAGCTCGTGTTATACACGAAATTTCTTCAACCGAATCATCTCCGGTCAAGCCAACAAATGATAGAATCCTTCATCATCAAATCAAACCAATTCCTAAAAGGATAGTACCCACAAAACTACCTTTGGCAAACACCACCATACCTCCTAAGCCAAACAATATCATCTCCACCAAACCATCACCATTGGTTCCTAGAGCTATTTCATTTACATCCCCACTATCATCACCACACCTCTACAATTTAGAGGACTTGCCTCCTAGGTCGTCTCATCCGCTTCCAGCAACAACATTCTCCTCATTAGGAGGAATAATGGTTCAAAATCAAGGTGTTGAGTCAACACTTGCTCCGGCTTCCTTCTTGGCGTTTTTATCATATAATCCCATTTGGATTATGACAAATCATCAAAGTCAACCACCCGACCATATAGGAGTTGACACTTCTCTACCACCACCATCATTCTTGGTTGAGTCATTCATAAATGCACCTCCACCAATCCCTCCATCTTTTGAAGCTCCACAAGCCGCTTCACTTGATCCTTCGAATCAAGCCATTTCATTTCATCCACCACCACTACCTAGCCATGAAAAAGATTGCTATCATTGTCAACATGTTGAAAGTTTGATACATGAAGTACGAGAAGACCAACGTTTCATGTTCTATCATCTCCTCGAACGTTTTGACGAGATTAAACCTAAACAAAAATTGAGCTAGAAGATTATAGTGGTGTCTTAGCTTCAAGCGTTAGGTGATCTAGAAATTCCTAGTCATGCATTGTCTATTTTCTTGTTTTTTCGGTCATGTATATCATAACTCTTGTTTATTAAATGGAATTACATGCTATTTGCTATATTTCTGAGTATGTGAGTATACTATATAATCCATATCTCTTTTTCGGTATTAACATTTCTTGTTATACCAATCTTTGCTGACTTTATTCATCAGCCAGACGGATACTAGGAGGGAACCGTGGGATCCGTGAGACAGAAATATTTCTTTCTACTAACTTGAATCACATTTGCAGGAAATTGTGAATTATACTTGATTTCTAACATTTGTTTTGTAGTTATTCAATTTACATATGAAGACTTTGACATCCTAAAGCTAGGGGGAGCTTTATGTCAAAGCAATAAATTGAAAATTAATTGCAATACTAGGTTTACAATTCGTGACATCCCTTTGCAATAATCAAGGGGGAGCACATTCGTCTCGTAGACGATATCTTTCGCAAACTTATTTGCAAACAAACTAGATTAGTATCATTTACTTGACTCCCTTACATAGGGATGGACTCGTCAAGGGGGAGTAAAAGACGAGATCCTTTCCCGTTATTTGCTCTCTATTCCTTTTTACTTTTTCCTTCACATGTTTTTCTTAAAAACAATGTGTTGCCTTCCTTCAAAAACTTTTTGTTTCGACAAAAAGGGGGAGAAGAAAGTAAAAACTACAAAATCAAATCTTTACGAATTTTAGATTTTTACTTAAAATAATTTTATGTTTTGTCATCAACAAAAAGGGGGAGATTGTTAATACAAATAAGCCGTAAAAAAGTTTATTTATATTTTACGATCTTCTAATGTTTTGTCGATAAAAAAAGTAAAATCATTTTAACAAAAACAAACAAAATACTTAAATGGTTTGGACTAATAGTTTTCTAACACACTTACACTTTCACATAAAACACTAAGACAAGTATAAGTGATTTTATGATTTAGATACATATGTACAACAACTAATGTTTACATATTGGGTTAAACATATACTTAAACTAAGTATACTAAAATGGGTAAAACTAAGTATATGCTAAAATGGGTAAATACAAGTATATACTAAATGGGTAAATACTAGCAAATGGTTTTGACCCACAACCCATTGTTTTATATATACCACTTAACCAAGTTCATTGTATCCTTAAGATACATTGTACCTAGAAAGAAAACCATGGATCAACCCATAACCCATGACCCATGACCATAACCAAAAATACCCATGGGCAAAGAGGAGCGCACCACGGATCCCTAGCTTTGTGCTAGCCGGATCCCTTGTGGTAGGGATCCGTGGGATCCGGGAATAGTAGGATTTTTCCTCTATAAATAGTGAGCCATTTCTTCATTATTCCCAACCCCTTTTCAATCCATTTCTAACACACTTTCCCCCGAGTTAAATCTCACTAACCTTAGATCCAAGAGATCTATGTTTGTAGTTTTGCTTTTGTGTGATCTTTTAGGTTCCTCTTAAAGGAAAGATCACCACCTTTGAAGTCGAGCAAGCTCAAGTCCATGAGTTGCCATGCTTCCTCATCATCAAGGCTACTGAAGTCTTTTTGTTGATGATTCCTTTCTTTCTTCAAAGAAGTGTAGTGTTGAAGACATTAGTGAAAGATGTCTCAAGAGTCAAGACGAAGATATTAGTGAAGGGTATCTATCGTCTATAGGATAAAGCACATGTGGTAGGTGCTTGGAAGTCAAGACAAAGAAGCATTAGTGAAAGGTGCTTAGAAGTCAAGACAAAGAAGCATTAGTGAAAGGTGCTTAGAAGTGAAGACACAAGACATTAGTGAAAGGTGTCTTGTAGATCTAGTCAAAGGCATTAGTGAAAGGTGACTTAGATGTACATTCATATGGTGTTTCATGTACAAGATAGACTAGTATTCACTACAACAAAAGTGGCTTTTTAGGACCCTTTGTGTGGGACGGTATGATAATGGAGTCCTAAAAAACTGTTTAATAGGACATATGAGCGTTTAGGGTCCCTTTTAAATATTTGCTACTTAGGCGATGTCCTAAAAAGGTATATAATAGGATGGTCGATGATTTGGGGTCCTATTATCATATAACTTAATATGACACTTAAAATATGGATCCTAATAAATTACCTTTATAAGACGTTTATTCATTATGGTTGTATTATAATAAACCATAATAGGACACTTGAGTTTTGAGTCATAAGACATCAGTTAGTTAAAACGCTTATTCACAAAAGTTTTATTATAGCAAAATTTAATAGGACCTTTGACACGTGGGTATTATAACGTTAACCTTTATAGGACGCTTATGTACAATGGTTTTATAACATCATTTTTTAAAACGATTATTTGCAAAAGTTTTATTATAACAAAACTTAATAGGACCCTTAAAGGATGCATATTAAATATGGTTTTATTACAATACACCATAATAGGACACTTGATATATAAGTCATAAAACATTAATTATTTAAAACGCTTATTCGAAAACGTATTATTAAAACATAACTTAATATGACAGTTGACACTTGGGTCCCATAGATTGATACACCATCATAAGACACTTGATATTTGAGTCATAAAACATCGGTTTCATGGAACACTTATTCGCAAACGTTTTTTTATAAGAAAAGTGAATAGGACCCTTGACAATAGCGTCTTATAACGTTAACCTTTATAGAACGCTTATTCATAATGGTTTGTTTATGATACACCACAATATGGCACATCTTTTTAGAGTCTTAAAACATCCGCTTTTATAACGCTTATTCAGTTTTATAGAACGCTTAATTGCAAAAGTTTTATTTGAAAAAAATTAACGGACCCTTGTCAACTGTGTCTTTTAACATTAACCTTTATAGTACGCTTATTTGTTGTGGTTTTATTATCCTACGCCATAATAGAACACTCCTTTATTTGAGTCATAAAACATCAGTTTTTAGAACGCTTATTTACAAAAGTTTTATTTAAACATTAGTTAGTATGACACTTGATACTTGGGTATCAAAACTTGATACACCATAATAGGACACTTGTTATCTGTCTTTGTATTGTTATATGTCTCAATATTTTGAAAGTTATGTATGGGTTATCTGTCTTTGTATTGTCCTTATCTATCAATGATATCGTCCGTCTGCATAACGTTTTTGTCTCGTTTCCTTATGCGTTTTCGCATTTTCATACATTTTCGGCCACTTTTAGACGTTTTTATACGTTTTCATCCGTTTTCTTACGTTTTTGTCTATTTTTGTCCGTTTTCATATGTTTTCATCCATTTTCATCCGCTTTCATGCACTTTCGTTCGTTTTCATACAGCCGCTTCAGGCGTTTTCATACGTTCCGTCCACTTTCACATGTTTTCTTCTGTTCATACACTTTTTCGCCGCTTTAAGGCGTTTTCAAACGTTTTATCCGCTTTCACACGCTTTCGTCCTTTTTATTACATTTTTATCCATTTTCATATGTGTCCTTCCATTTTCATATGTTTTCATCCGTTTTAGCGCATGTTTACGTCCTGTTTATATCGCGGCCGTTTTAGACGCCTTCATACGTCGCTCTCGTCCGTTTTGGTTCCGCTTACTACGTTTTCGCTGTATTCATTTTCTTACTTTTCCGTTTTCGTTTTCATACGCTATGTCCGCCACGTTTTCGCCCACTTTATATGTTTTCACCGTTTTCATAAGTTTTCACCCGTTTCGTTTCAAATGTTTTCGTCCATTTTCATACGTTTTTGTTCGTTTTCACGTTTCCGCCGCTCTAATTTTTCATACGCCGTTTCATCCGCTTTCACATGTTTCGTCTTCCTTTTCTTACGTTTTCATCTATTTTCATACAAGTCCGTCAATTTTCATGTGTTCTGTTTTCATCCATTTTCATCCGTTTTGATGTTTTCGTCCGTTTCCTTACGTTTCACCGTTTCCATACACTTTCGCCCTTTGTATACGCATTCATCTGATTTTATACATTTTCGTCCGTTTTAATAAGTTTTCAGCTGTTTTCATTCATTTTCAAACACTTCCATTTTGTTTCATACGTTTCTCCCCTTTTCATATGTTTTTGTCCCTTTTCATACGCTTTTGTCAGTTTTTATATTTCGTCTGCTTTCATAAGTCTTCGCCGTTTGGTCCATTTTCATAATACGGTTTCGTTCGTTTTCAAACGTTTTCGTTCATTTTCAAATGTTTTTGCCCGCTTTCTGATGTTTTCATACGTTTTCATTCGATTTCACATGTCTTTGTCCGTTTTCTTACGTTTTCGCGTTGTCATACAAGTCCATCCATTTTCATATGTTTCCGTCCGTTTTTATACGTTTTCATCCGCTTTCGACGTTTTTTTCGTTTTCTTACGTTTCCGTCCACTTTCATACTTTTTAATCCTTTTCATACGCTTTCGTCCGATTTGATACGTTTCGTCCGTTTTCGAAGTTTTAGTAGTTTCGTTCGTTTTCGTCCGTTATCATACATTTTGTCCTTTTTTTTTACTG
This sequence comes from Chrysanthemum makinoi, assembly GCA_910596185.1. Classification (NCBI taxonomy): domain Eukaryota; kingdom Viridiplantae; phylum Streptophyta; class Magnoliopsida; order Asterales; family Asteraceae; genus Chrysanthemum; species Chrysanthemum makinoi. Next base: position 97,458,855 of record OU343219.1, on the reverse strand, counting down.
CTTTTATACGTTTGTTTGTTATCATAATTTTGGCTGTTTTTGTCCCTTGTCATATGTTTCCATCCGTTTTCATATGTTCTCATACATTTTCGTCCATTTTGGTCACTTCTCACGTTTTCATACGTTTCCGTCCGCTTTCGCACGTTTTCGTCCGCTTCCTTATGTTTTTGTCTGTTTTCATACAAGTCCATCCATTTTCATATGTTTTCGTCCGTTTTCATACGTTTTCGTCCTTTTTCATACGCTTTCGTCCGATTTTTTACGTTTTCGTCTTTTTCATAAGTTTTCAGTTGTTTTCATTCGTTTTCATACGTTCTCATCCGTTTTCGTCCGTTTTCATACCTTTTCATATGCTTTCGTCCGTTTTTATACGTTTTCGTTTGTTATCATAAGTTTTTTTGTTGTTTTCATCCGTTTTAAAATGCCCAAAATTTTTGAGCGCAATTCTATCTTCCAGTTTCCCTCTTTGGCCTTTTTCATTCTCAAAAAAACCCTAACCTAAACACAAGCGCCTCTCATTCTCCAAACACCAACAACGCCTCTCATTCTCCAAACACCACCGACGCTGCTCCCACCAGCTCCGTGGCACCAACGATTTCATCACTGTCAGTATCTTAGCCCGAGAATAGACAAGCTTGCCGTGCACAATTTAAGGTCAGTTCATGTACCAATTTCTTCAATTTTTAGGGTTTAGATCGATTCATTCTTTCTTCGATGTTGGTTAGGGGTTTTTACCTTTTTTTCAATCCGACCAATTTCTTCAATTTGATAGTCCCAGGTTACAAACTCGTGATTCACCGGGAAGATTTGTGCCGGATCTGCACAATTCTGCACCTAATTTTTGAGGCTCTAGGTACAAATTCTTGCTCCTTGTTGTTTTTATATTTATAAGAATACAAGCAGTTTACAGATTTGTAATTTTTGTGGAAGAATATTGTCTTAAAAACCCAACAAGATACTTGGGATCTACAGAAACTATAGACAAACACTACAAGAAAAAAGAACAAGATCATAAGAAGCCAAACATTAAACTAGCCCACAGTGATACTTAGGATGTATAGTGGTTAAGTAATCTTTAATGTTTTACAAAGGATTAGTATATTCCATTAATGGTTGTCCAAGCTTAGATTGCTCTAGTTTTATTTGTTTCATGGGTTGATTGAAGTGTCGTTTCTACAAGTGTTTGGTTATATTCTAATGCTCTATGTTTGGATTCAGGAGGAAGTGGCTAGAGAAACTGGCGTACCTGTTCAATACCAGCGTTTTTGGGTATGGGCCGCTAGGCCAAAGGCCCTTTGGGTTGCAGCATACTGATTCATTTTGGGTGTCTTGGAGTGTTGTTTTTGTTGGTGAGTAAGAAGGAATAAGGCAGGGGGTTTCACTTGTGGTGGTGGTTGCCGTGGAAGAAGGTCGTGGAGACGAATTGTAGTACAAGAGTGGTAAGGTGATGAGAGTAAAGTTGGTTGTTGGCGTTGGAGTTTTGGTGGAGAAGGGATCTGGATAGTCACGCCATTTGGTGGCCTCTTAAAACATTGAAGGTAAAAATTTTAGTTAATTGCAGAGAGAGTGGAATGGTAATGACTAAAAAAGATGGTAAGAAGTTAGCATACATGTTTGAGTATCATTTAATTTGTCAAAATACTACAAGTCTGCAATTTCAAAAATATGTTATACGTTATCTATTTCCTAAGTAAATCGTTTCTACATAAATATAAGGAAAATAACAATTTAAAATTTTGTATCATTATTATTTTGTATAATCTTTATTTAGTTAATAAGCTGATTGAATAATATAATATATGATAAGCCATTCTTTGTTCTTTTACTCATTAACTTGGAAAATGAAGATAATTAGGAGTTGTTATGAAGGTAAAGCACAATAGCAGTTTCTTATGCATCACAGGCAAGTACACTTTCAAATATTACACGTAAAACTCTTTTATCTTTGGGTAAAGTTGTCATTTTTCTGAAATGTGTGTTGATAGTTTAGGCTTGGAAGCTATGTTTGCGGATCATGAAAACTTTTTGCAGCTGTCTATCCAGGTATGTGTATGCACAATCTTACATGTAGGGGTGGTTAAATGGACGGATCATAGAGGTTTGCTAATGATTGTTGGTCAAAATCACAGGCCTAGGTTGGGCTTACATTAAAAAAAAAAACCGTTGTTCATTTGTGTTAACATGGCATGAATAGTTACCATCTTCCTTTCATTTTCAGTTATGTGGTGGTGAAGCTTCTGAAGGTGTGTTTGTTGGTGCCTTCCTTTCCATGTCATCTACGGCAGTGGTAATTATATATTGCATAATGAAATTCATCTTTTTAATATTATTTTGATTATGTAATCTATATATGGAGTCATATAAGGGGTGCAAGCAATACTTTGAAAATTGCCTCGTTCTGAATATGTTATTCAGAAGTGTTTATCTTTCTGTGTTATATACGTTTCTAGTTTTAAGCCGAACTAAATTACCAGCTCAATGTGATATGGCTGAAAACATAAACAGATCATACTTAATTTCTTTTAGATTCCATTAGATCTTATAGTAAGAAACTATTAATATCATGCAACCGGTTCAATGTTTATTATCTTTGGGTTATACTCGTAATAAAACAAAGTATCTAGAATTCTTGCTTAGACCTATTCTGGTTTTGGAACTGGTTCAAGTGTTGGTGAGACCCTATGGGTTATTTGCCACAATTGAAGATCTGTGTTGGTGCAACCATAGCATGGCCTTGTCCCTTTATCTCGGTATGTCTTTGTTAATCTTGTGATACCAATAATTTTACTAACATGGAGCTTAATGCTTATACATGGGTGTTTATTTGTAGGTGGTCCGTGAGGATTGAGAGAGATGATGCATGATGACCACGGACTAAGCTTATTGTTGCGTTAATGTATTGTTTAATGTTAACAGACTTTATGTTAGATTCTGTCTACCTTATTTATGTTTAGTGATTCTGTCTAACTTTTTGTTTCGACAAAAAGGGGGAGAAGAAAGTAAAAACTACAAAATCAAATCTTTACGAATTTTAGATTTTTACTTAAAATAATTTTATGTTTTGTCATCAACAAAAAGGGGGAGATTGTTAATACAAATAAGCCGTAAAAAAGTTTATTTATATTTTACGATCTTCTAATGTTTTGTCGATAATAAAAGTAAAATCATTTTAACGAAACAAACAAAATACTTAAATGGTTTGGACTAATAGTTTTCTAACACACTTACACTTTCACATAAAACACTAAGACAAGTATAAGTGATTTTATGATTTAGATACATATGTACAACAACTAATGTTTACATATTGGGTTAAACATATACTTAAACTAAGTATACTAAAATGGGTAAAAACTAAGTATATGCTAAAATGGGTAAATACAAGTATATACTAAATGGGTAAATACTAGCAAATGGTTTTGACCCACAACCCATTGTTTTATATATACCACTTAACCAAGTTCATTGTATCCTTAAGATACATTGTACCTAGAAAGAAAACCATGGATCAACCCATAACCCATGACCCATGACGCATAACCAAAAATACCCATGGGCAAAGAGGAGCGTACCACGGATCCCTAGCTTTGTGCTAGCCGGATCCCTTGTGGTAGGGATTCGTGGGATCCGGGGAATAGTAGGATTTTTCCTCTATAAATAGTGAGCCATTTCTTCATTATTCCCAACCCCTTTTCAATCCATTTCTAACACACTTTCCCCCCTGAGTTAAATCTCACTAACCTTAGATCCAAGAGATCTATGTTTGTAGTTTTGCTTTTGTGTGATCTTTTAGGTTCCTCTTAAAGGAAAGATCACCACCTTTGAAGTCGAGCAAGCTCAAGTCCATGAGTTGCCATGCTTCCTCATCATCAAGGCTACTGAAGTCTTTTTGTTGATGATTCCTTTCTTTCTTCAAAGAAGTGTAGTGTTGAAGACATTAGTGAAAGATGTCTCAAGAGTCAAGACGAAGATATTAGTGAAGGGTATCTATCGTCTATAGGATAAAGCAATTGTGGTAGGTGCTTGGAAGTCAAGACAAAGAAGCATTAGTGAAAGGTGCTTAGAAGTCAAGACAAAGAAGCATTAGTGAAAGGTGCTTAGAAGTGAAGACACAAGACATTAGTGAAAGGTGTCTTGTAGATCTAGTCAAAGGCATTAGTGAAAGGTGCCTTAGATGTACATTCGATATGGTGTTTCGATGTACAAGATAGACTAGTATTCACTACAACAAAAGTGGCTTTTTAGGACCCTTTGTGTGGGACGGTATGATAATGGAGTCCTAAAAAACTGTTTAATAGGACATATGAGCGTTTAGGGTCCTTTTTAAATATTTGCTACTTAGGCGATGTCCTAAAAAGGTATATAATAGGATGGTCGATGATTTGGGGTCCTATTATCATATAACTTAATATGACACTTAAAATATGGATCCTAATAAATTACCTTTATAAGACGTTTATTCATTATGGTTGTATTATAATAAACCATAATAGGACACTTGAGTTTTGAGTCATAAGACATCCGTTAGTTAAAACGCTTATTCACAAAAAGTTTTATTATAGCAAAATTTAATAGGACCTTTGACACGTGGGTATTATAACGTTAACCTTTATAGGACGCTTATGTACAATGGTTTTATAACATCATTTTTTAAAACGATTATTTGCAAAAGTTTTATTATAACAAAACTTAATAGGACCCTTAAAGGATGCATATTAAATATGGTTTTATTACAATACACCATAATAGGACACTTGATATATAAGTCATAAAACATTAATTATTTAAAACGCTTATTCGCAAACGTATTATTAAAACATAACTTAATATGACAGTTGACACTTGGGTCCCATAGATTGATACACCATCATAAGACACTTGATATTTGAGTCATAAAACATCGGTTTCATGGAACACTTATTCGCAAACGTTTTTTATAAGAAAAGTGAATAGGACCCTTGACAATAGCGTCTTATAACGTTAACCTTTATAGAACGCTTATTCATAATGGTTTGTTTATGATACACCACAATATGGCACATCTTTTTAGAGTCTTAAAACATCCGCTTTTATAACGCTTATTCAGTTTTATAGAACGCTTAATTGCAAAAGTTTTATTTGAAAAAAAATTAACAGGACCCTTGTCAACTGTGTCTTTTTAACATTAACCTTTATAGTACGCTTATTTGTTGTGGTTTTATTATCCTACACCATAATAGAACACTCCTTTATTTGAGTCATAAAACATCAGTTTTTTAGAACGCTTATTTACAAAAGTTTTATTTAAACATTAGTTAGTATGACACTTGATACTTGGGTATCAAAACTTGATACACCATAATAGGACACTTGTTATCTGTCTTTGTATTGTTATATGTCTCAATATTTTGAAAGTTATGTATGGGTTATCTGTCTTTGTATTGTCCTTATCTATCAATGATACGTCCGTCTGCATACGTTTTCGTCTGTTTCCATACGTTTTCGTACATTTTCATACATTTTCGGCTACTTTTAGACGTTTTTATACGTTTTCATCCGTTTTCTTACGTTTTTGTCTATTTTTGTCCGTTTTCATATGTTTTCGTCCATTTTCATCCGCTTTCATGCACTTTCGTTCATTTTCATACGTTTTCGGCCGCTTTCAGACGTTTTCATACGTTCCGTCCACTTTCACATGTTTTCTTGTGTTTTCATACTTTTTCGGCTGCTTTCAGACGTTTTCAAACGTTTTCGTCCGCTTTCACATTTTCGTCCTTTTATTACATTTTATCCATTTTCATATGTGTCCTTCCATTTTCATATGTTTTCATCCGTTTTCGCATGTTTACGTCCGTTTTATACGTTCTCGGCCGTTTTAGACGTCTTCATACGTTCTCGTCCGTCGCTTTGTCTGCTTTCATACGCTTCATTTTCTTACGTTTCCGTTCGTTTTCATACGTTTATGTCCGTTTTCATACGTTTTCGTCCACTTTTATATGTTTTCGACCGTTTTCATAAGTTTTCACCCGTTTCGTTTCAAATGTTTTCGTCCATTTTCATACGTTTTTGTTCGTTTTCATACGTTTCCGGCCGCTTTCTAATTTTTCATACGTTTACGTCCGCTTTCACATGTTTCGTTCGTTTTCTTACGTTTTCATCTATTTTCATACAAGTCCGTCAATCTTCATGTGTTCTGTTTTCATCCATTTTCATCCGTTTTTTGATGTTTCGTCCGTTTCCTTACGTTTCGTCCGTTTCCATACACTTTCGTCCTTTGTATACGCATTCATCGATTTTATACATTTCGTCCGTTTTAATAAGTTTTCAGCTGTTTTCATTCATTTTCAAACACTTCCATTTTGTTTCATACGTTTCTCCCCTTTTCATATGTTTTTGTCCCTTTTCATACGCTTTTGTCGTTTTATCGTTAGTCTGTTTTCATAAGTCTTCGGCCGTTGGTCCATTTTCATACTTTCGTCCGTTTTCAAACGTTTTCGTTCATTTTCAAATGTTTTTGCCCGCTTTCTGATGTTTTCATACGTTTTCATTCGATTTCACATGTCTTTGTCCGTTTCTTACGTTTTCGTCTGTTGTCATACCAGTCCATCCATTTTCATATGTTTTCGTCCGTTTTCATACTTTCATCCGCTTTGACGCTTTTCGTCTGTTTTCTTACGTTTCCGTCCACTTTCATACTTTTTAATCCTTTTCATACGCTTTCATCCGATTTGATACGTTTCGTCCGTTTTGAATTTTTAGTAGTTTCGTTCGTTTTCGTCCGTTATCATACATTTTTGTCCTTTTTTTTACTTCTGTTTTTATACGTTTTCGTTTGTTATCATAATTTTTGGCTGTTTTTGTCCCTTGTCATATGTTTCCATCCGTTTTCATATGTTCTCATACATTTTCGTCCATTTTTGGTCACTTTCTGACGTTTTCATACGTTTCCGTCCGCTTTCGCACGTTTTCGTCCGCTTCCTTATGTTTTTGTCTGTTTTCATACAAGTCCATCCATTTTCATATGTTTTCGTCCGTTTTCATACGTTTTCGTCCTTTTTCATACGCTTTCGTCCGATTTTTTACGTTTTCGTCTTTTTCATAAGTTTTCAGTTGTTTTCATTCGTTTTCATACGTTCTCATCCGTTTTCGTCCGTTTTCATACCTTTTCATATGCTTTCGTCCGTTTTTATATGTTTTCGTTTGTTATCATAAGTTTTTTTGTTGTTTTCATCCGTTTTAAAATGCCCAAAATTTTTGAGCGCAATTCTATCTTCCAGTTTCCCTCTTTGGCCTTTTTCATTCTCAAAAAAACCCTAACCTAAACACAAGCGCCTCTCATTCTCCAAACACCAACAACGCCTCTCATTCTCCAAACACCACCGACGCTGCTCCCACTAGCTCCGTGGCACCAACGATTTCATCACTGTCAGTATCTTAGCCCGAGAATAGACAAGCTTGCCGTGCACAATTTAAGGTCAGTTCATGTACCAATTTCTTCAATTTTTAGGGTTTAGATCGATTCATTCTTTCTTCGATGTTGGTTAGGGGTTTTTACCTTTTTTTCAATCCGACCAATTTCTTCAATTTGATAGTCCCAGGTTACAAACTCGTGATTCACCGGGAAGATTTGTGCCGGATCTGCACAATTCTGCACCTAATTTTTGAGGCTCTAGGTACAAATTCTTGCTCCTTGCTGTTTTTATATTTATAAGAATACAAGCAGTTTACAGATTTGTAATTTTTGTGAAAGAATATTGTCTTAAAAACCCAACAAGATACTTGGGATCTACAGAAACTATAGCCAAACACTACAAGAAAAAAGAACAAGATCATAAGAAGCCAAACATTAAACTAGCCCACAGTGATACTTAGGATGTATAGTGGTTAAGTAATCTTTAATGTTTTACAAAGGATTAGTATATTCCATTAATGGTTGTCCAAGCTTAGATTGCTCTAGTTTTATTTGTTTCATGGGTTGATTGAAGTGTCGTTTCTACAAGTGTTTGGTTATATTCTAATGCTCTATGTTTGGATTCAGGAGGAAGTGGCTAGAGAAAGCATGTATTCGCTGCGTTCAATACCAGCGTTTTTGGGTATGGGCCGCTAGGCCAAAGGCCCTTTGGGTTGCAGCATACTGATTCATTTTGGGTGTCTTGGAGTGTTGTTTTTGTTGGTGAGTAAGAAGGAATAAGGCAGGGGGTTTCACTTGTGGTGGTGGTTGCCGTGGAAGAAGGTCGTGGTGAGACGAATTGGGTAGTACAAGAGTGGTAAGGTGATGAGAGTAAAGTTGGTTGTTGGCGTTGGAGTTTTGGTGGAGAAGGGATCTGGATAGTCGCCGCCATATTTGGTGGCCTCTTAAAACATTGAAGGTAAAAATTTTAGTTAATTGCAGAGAGAGTGGAATGGTAATGACTAAAAAAGATGGTAAGAAGTTAGCATACATGTTTGAGTATCATTTAATTTTTCAAAATACTACAAGTCTGCAATTTCAGTAAATATGTTATACGTTATCTATTTCCTAAGTAAATCGTTTCTACATAAATATAAGCAGAAAAATAACAATTTTAAAATTTTGTATCATTATTATTTTGTATAATCTTTATTTAGTTAATAAGCTGATTGAATAATATAATATATGATAAGCCATTCTTTGTTCTTTTACTCATTAACTTGGAAAATGAAGATAATTAGGAGTTGTTATGAAGGTAAAGCACAATAGCAGTTTCTTATGCATCACAGGCAAGTACACTTTCAAATATTACACGTAAAACTCTTTGATCTTTGGGTAAAGTTGTCATTTTTCTGAAATGTGTGTTGATAGTTTAGGCTTGGAAGCTATGTTTGCGGATCATGAAAACTTTTTGCAGCTGTCTATCCAGGTATGTGTATGCACAATCTTACATGTAGGGGTGGTTAAATGGACGGATCATAGAGGTTTGCTAATGATTGTTGGTCAAAATCACAGGCCTAGGCTGGGCTTACATTAAAAAAAAAACCGTTGTTCATTTGTGTTAACATGGCATGAATAGTTACCATCTTCCTTTCATTTTCGCTTATGTGGTGGTGAAGCTTCTGAAGGTGTGTTTGTTGGTGCCTTCCTTTCCATGTCATCTACGGCAGTGGTAATTATATATTGCATAATGAAATTCATCTTTTTAATATTATTTTGATTATGTAATCTATATATGGAGTCATATAAGGGGTGCAAGCAATACTTTGAAAATTGCCTCGTTCTGAATATGTTATTCAGAAGTGTTTATCTTTCTGTGTTATATACGTTTCTAGTTTTAAGCCGAACTAAATTACCAGCTCAATGTGATATGGCTGAAAACATAAACAGATCATACTTAATTTCTTTTAGATTCCATTAGATCTTATAGTAAGAAACTATTAATATCAGTTGCAACTGGTTCAATGTTTATTATCTTTGGGTTATACTCGTAATAAAACAAAGTATCTAGAATTCTTGCTTAGACCTATTCTGGTTTTGGAACTGGTTCAAGTGTTGGTGAGACCCTATGGGTTATTTGCCACAATTGAAGACTGTGTTGGTGCAACCATAGCATGGCCTTGTCCCTTTATCTCGGTATGTCTTTGTTAATCTTGTGATACCAATAATTTTACTAACATGGAGCTTAATGCTTATACATGGGTGTTTATTTGTAGGTGGTCCGTGAGGATTGAGAGAGATGATGCATGATGACCACGGACTAAGCTTATTGTTGCGTTAATGTATTGTTTAATGTTAACAGACTTTATGTTAGATTCTGTCTACCTTATTTATGTTTAGTGATTTTGTTATGACAATTGCTAATTTGAAATACAATTTCGTTTTATTCATTTAATATTTAGTTGATGTTTTATTCATATGGTAATATTAGAGTGTGCATGGTGAAAATAGCGTCCTATCATATGACTTGTCCGGACTTTGAAATTGTCCTATTAAACTTATTAACCGTCCTAACAATTAACTTAACATTGTAAAAGTGTCCTAATATGTTGTTATTAGGACGTTATTTAGGTTGTTAATAGACTTTTTATACGACCAAAAATTGGTTTCATAATCTTCTTTGAGATATTAGAACCCTTTTCTTGGTGCTAAAATAGCTATAATGTTATATGATAAGCGTCCTAACAATTATCTTTTAAGCACGCTTGTATGTGTATCAAAAGATTAAAATTAGGTAACAACGGTTTACAACATTGTAAAAGTGTCCTAATATGTTGTTATTAGGACGTTATTTGGTTGTTCATAGACATATTATGCGACCATAAATTTGGTTTCATAATCGTATTTGGGATATTAGGACCCTTTTCTTGGTGTTAAAGTAACTATAATGGTATGTGATAACCGTCCTAAGAATTAACATTAAAGGACGCTTGTATGTGTATCAAAAGATTAAAAGTAGGTTACCACATGTTAGAACATTGTAAAAGTGTCCTAATATGGTTTTATTAGGACGCTATTTGTGTTGTTCATAGACATATAATACGACCATAAAATTGGTTTCATAAGGGTTAGGACGCTTTGGACCTATTACAACCGCCTTACATGAAACGCTTTCATCCTTGGTCCTATTAAATGAAAGGTCCTAAAAAGTACCATTTTATGACGCTTATGGGGGTCCTAAAAAGCCACTTTTCTTGTAGTGATTAGATCCAAGGATATTGATATCCTTGATGATGTTGTAAAGGAGTAGATCTCCTTTGGGATTAGTCGTTGGTGTAGTGTGGTAGTAGTTCCTCCATTGCAATGGAACGAGGTGCTTAGCCTAGTACCTAATAAAGGGTAGGCGACGTTGTGAAGGTGTAGTTCACCTAAGGTGTGAAAGAACTAGGTACTTAGCCTAGTACCTTATAAAGGGTAGGCGACGTTGTGTAGGTGTGGTTCACCTTTGAGTGAAAGAACCCGGTGGTTAGCCTAGTACCGGAAAAAGAGTAGGCGACGTTGTGAAGGCTTCTCCGCCATAAGGAGATTGGTGTAGTGATTACGAACTCTCGAGTAGGTGATTCGGGGAGTGGAGTAGGGCAAGGAAGGTGACCTTGTAGCCGAACCACTATAAATACTTGCGTTGTGGTTTTGTGCTTCTTACTCTTATCTTTTCATTACTTACCTTTATATGTTTGTTCATCAACATCCAACACACACATCCAAATAGATTGACATAAGTCGATCTAAATATTTAAAAGGAAGTTTTAAATTGGTAAAACTATTCAACCCCCCCTTCTAGTTTTCCACATCATCTCATCTCAAACCAAAACCAAGAAGGTTCATCATCAACATGGTTTACATCGCTCTCGTGCTCATCGCTCTTGGGTTCCCTATGATGAAGTTCTCATATGGAGACATATACTTTGTGTTGTTAATCTACATTGGGCTTATATACCCAATCCTTTGTATCATTCTTAGCATTGAAATGAAATATTACTAATATTCTAGTTTATCTAGGTTATTATTATCATAATGTGTTTGTCATTTCTTATGATTTATATCTTTCGTATTCTTTCGAGATACATTATAAACCATTAATGCATGCTAAAAGAAAATGTAGGCTTATACACAAATCTTGGTATAAAACTATAAGATCTAAAAACCTATGTTTTTATCAAAAATCTGTTTCTGTTACTACAGATCCACGGATCCCTGTAGGTATACTAGCCGAATCCCTAATAGAAGGGAACCGTGGGAACCGTTCTTCTAGATAACATATTTTCCATGCAAAATAAAAACCTCTTTCTTCCTAAAAGAAATGTTCTACTAGAATGTCAAACATTAAGTGAGTTAAATATCATTGTTAATAAACATCTTGTAAAAACGTTAGGTAATCATTGTTTCACCCGTAATACGTCAAATCCTATTAACTTCTCTTTCCTATAGGTTTCGCTATGTCGCATGAATATGAGTTTGATTTTTCACTCACTAGCGTCTACACTCCTAACATCTCTCTTGAGCCTAACACACCTGGCAATCATGTCCGTGGGTTCAGTAATCTCGAAAACCATCACTTCCACGAAGGACGTATTGTCGACACCCCTGTACTATTCGAAGAATGTATCAATACTTCTTTCCGAGCCATAGGACTAGAATGTCTCCTCGATATTAACGAGAAGATATGTCCAAGGTTTATATTGGAATTCTTCCGTCTAGTTGAACTCGTTCGTAACGAGGATCACTCTCTATCTTTTTGGTTTTGGATCAAAAACCAAAAGTTTGTTTTAACCCTTGGGCAATTTGCTCACATCCTCCAGATTCCAAATCATGGACAATGTGCCTTCACTGAAGATTGGTCTCTTGATTCTCTCTTCAACTTTCGTGAAGAAAATAGTTCATATTGTTCACAACTACCTTCCCCGGAAGACTTGAATAGCATAATATGCAAACCCCATTACTCCGATCCAAACATTATCCATACACGGGATATCCGAGAAGAGTACAAACCTCTTGCACTCATCCTACATCAAAATGTTTGAGCCTTAGGGGAAATCGAGAAATCCTTCCCGCTTTTTGTGCTCACATAATGTACTATTTGCTAACACAACAACCATACAATCTCGCCTACTTTTTCGCAAGGCGAATTGTAAATCTTCAAGGCTCCAAGAATAAACTCATTCCTTATGGAATGTTCTTGACACGCCTTTATTATAACATCATGTACCTTCATCCTCAATTTCAAAGTCCATTGTACGTACTTGTGAACAAGATGATGGAACCTCTAAATGCATCTCTCAGGAAGACTTTCTTCATTCCTGAATCGGAAAACACTCATCAACCATTTGATGACCCATCTAGCGAAAACGTTCAAGGAACTTAGCCTTCTTTCTAAATAGGGTCAATCCTTAGTATCCATGCTTTATCAATGTAATCCAATTTCTTTCATGAAATAAAACATCTTACATTTGATATCTTAGTGTTAGAACCTCTTAAACTAAACCTTGAAATATGATGCATTGTCAAAATCATTGCATACCTTTTGTAAAGGTTTGCTTAGCGATAGACGGATCCCAAAGTTTGTGCTAGACGGATCCCTACTCTTACGGAACCGTGGGAACTGGCAAAAAGAAAATGCAATTGTAATCATTGTATTTCAAACATGTCTTTAGATCACTTCACACTAAGCTAGACATAAGTGCCTTCAGGCAAATTGAGTCCTTATCAAGTTAAGAAGATTTTTCGTACTCACACATAACTCATTTAGATCACACTCGAAACACCCGTAGATCTATCCTCTCACCAAAACTCATTACTCTTCCGCTCTTATACTCATACATGATCCCTCACATGTTAAAACATATAGCTTTGGAAATCTCTCAAAACTAATCATCCTTACCTCAAAATTGGTCGAAATTGATCAAATTCTAGTTTTTCCATTTTAAACTTTTAGGATATCCTCCAAGAGATTATCCTAAGTTACTATCTGATCTCTAGTATCATTTAGTTCCATTTGACACCCTCAAAATCTTTAGTGTCATCTTTGGTCACTCATTGGTACTCTTAAAATTTCCAAACTTCTTCCATAAAAGGCAATCATTAGCTACATCACTCATTACCCTTAAGTATTTAAGTACCTTTTAATTTAAGACACTTAGATGGACTGAAACACTCAAGAAGAAATAGGAATTAAACCTTACAAACATCATTGTTATCTTTTCTTTTCTCGCGAGAGAGCGGATCCCTAGGATTAGCCTAGACGGATCCCTCATTGGAGGGAACCGTGGGATCCGTATGACAGATTTATGTCAACTCTAGCTAAAACAATCATTTCAATCTCATCTTGCTAATTTGAACACTCCATCTCATCATGAATAAGTTCCTAGATCAGTACAACTCTGAAATTGACTCTTGTGCATGCTAATCATCACATTCCAAGGAAGTTTAGTGGCTTAAGTCTTGAAGGCACTTGCCAAATCCTTTCCTTTATAAACCACATTATTAGGACTCCTAAAGTCATCATCTTCATCCTCATTTTCAGCACTTAGAAACATTTACCAACCTCTTTGAATCATCTCATCATGAGGAAAGCTCCAAGTGGTAATTCATCCACCAAAGGAGCACCCAAGATAATTACTCGTATTGTACACGAAATTTCTTCAACCGAATCATCTCCGGTCAAATCCACAAATGCAAGTATTTCTCCTCCACCAACTCAACCAATCAAACCAATCACTAAAAGGATAGTTCCCACAAAACTACATATGCCAAACACCACCATACCTCCTAAACCAAACAACCCCATTTCCACTAAACCATCACCATTGGTGCCTAGAGCTATTTCATTCACAACTCCACTCTCATCACCACCCCTCTATAATCTAGAGGATTTGCCTCCTAGGCCGTCTCATCCTCCTCCACCGGTAACATTCTCCTTCGTTAGGAGGAATAGTGCTACAAAATCAAGGTGTTGAGTCAACACTAGCTCTGGCTTCCTTTTCGCCGTCACCATTAAATAATCCCATTTGGATTATGAGAAATTATCAAAGTCAACCACCCGACCATATGGAAGTTGACATCTCTACCACCACCATCATTCTTGGTCGAGCCATCTTCAAATGCGCCTCCACCAATCCCTCCTAGCCATGACAAAGATTGTTATCATTGTCAACATGTTGAAAGTTTAATACATAAAGTACGGGAAGATCAACGTTTCATGTTCTATCACCTCCTCGAACGTTTCGACGAGATTAAACCTAAACAAAATTGAGCTAGAGGATTTTAGTGGTGTCCTAGTATCAAGCGTTACTTAGATAAGTCTAGTAATTCCATGTCATGTATCATTCATTTTCTTAGTTTTTAGAGTCATTTATATCATATCTCTAGTTTTATTAAATGAAATTACATGATACTTGCTATATTTCTGAGTATATGATTATGTTGTATAATACATATCTCACTTTGATGTTAACATTATTTGTTGTATCACCATTGCTGAATTTAGTCATCACCGACGAATCCTTGATATTTGCCTAGACGGATCCCCAAGGAGGGAAACCGTGGGATCCGTGCAACAGAAAACTATTTTTCTACTAACTTGAATCATATTTGCAGGAAATTATGCATTATACTTGCTTTCTAACCTTTGTTTTGTAGTTATACAATTTACACATGAAGACTTTGACACCCTAAAGCTAAGGGGAGCGTTGTGTCAAAGCAATACATTGCAAAATCACTTGCAATATTAGGATTACATTTCATAACATCCCTTTGCAAAGTTGCAATCATCAAGGGGGAGCATATTCGTCACATAGACGAAATCTTTTGCAAACTTAGTCGCAAATGAACTAGCTTAGTATTATTTTTCTTGACGCCCTCATATAGGGATGGACTCGTCAAGGGGGAGTTAAGACGAGATCTTTTCCCGTTACTTGCTCTCTGTATTATTTTTTTTTCTCTCACATGTTTTTCTTAAAACAATGTGTTAGTTTATTTTCGAAGCTCTTTTTGTTTCGACAAAAAGGGGGATAAGAAAGTAAAAACTACAAATTCAAACTTTTACGAATTTTAGCTTTTCCTTAAAATAATTTTATGTTTTGTCATCAACAAAAAAGGGGAGATTTTAATACAAATAAGCCGTAAAAACGTTTATTTATATTTTACGATCTTCTAATGTTTTGTCGATAACAAACGTAAAATCATTTTAACGAAACAAATAAAATACGTAAATGGTTTGAGCCAATAGTTTTCTAACACACTTACATTTTCACATAAAATACTAAAACAAGTATAAGTGATTTTATGATTTAGTAATACATATGTACAACAACTAGTGTTTACATATTAGGCAAATATATACATAACTAGTATGTATTATAATGGGTAAAAACTACAACCCATGGAGCATATCCATAACCCATGGTATTGACCCATACCCATTTGACTAGATGCATTGCATCTATTAGGTACATTGTATCTAATGAAATATCCATGGATCAACCCATGACCCATGACCTAAAACCCATGGGCAAAGGGGAGTGTCCCACGGGATCCGTGGAACAGAAGACATTTTCTCTCTATAAATAGTGAGCCATTTCTTCATTGTTTCTAACCCCTTTCTCACATACTTTCTCCTTGAGTTAAAAACTCTCTAACCCCAGATCCAAGTGATCTATGTATGTGGTTTTGTTTGTGTGTGATTCTCTAGGTTCCTCTTAAAGGCGATATCACCACCTTTGAAGTCAAGTAAGCTCAAGTCCATGCGTTGCCATGCTTCCTCATCATCAAGACTACTGAAGTTATCTTGTTGATGGTTCTTTCTCTAAGAAGTGTAGTGTTGAAGACATTAGTGAAAGATGTCTCAAGTGTCAAGGCGAAGACATTAGTGAAAGGTGTCGATCGTCCGTAGTGTAGTGAAGGGTACATAGATGTCAAGTCACAAGACATTAGTGAAGAATGTCTTGAAGATCTAGTCAAAGGCATTAGTGAAAGGTGCCTAAGATGTGCCTTCGATATGGTGTGATTCGATGTACAAGATAGATTAGTATTGGGTCAAAGAATATTGTTATCCTTGTTGATATTATAAGGAGTAGATCTCCTTTGGGGTTAGGTGATTGGTGTAGTGTTGGATAGTAGTTCCTCCATTGTAATGGAACTCGGTATCTAGCCTAATTCCGGATAAAGGGTAGGCGACGTTGTGATATGATTGGTTCTCCTTGGTGAAAAGGACCCGGTATCTAGCCTTGTACCGGATAAAGTGTACGCAATGTTGTGAAGGTTTCTCCACCATAAGGAGTCGGTGTTGTGTAATGATTACAAACTCTCGAGTAGGTGACTCGGGGAGTGGAGTAGGGCAAGGAAGGTGTCCTTGTAGCCGAACCACTATAAATACTCGCGTTGTGGTTTTGTGCTTCTTACTCTTTATCTTTTCATTATATATTTATATCTCTATATGTTTGTTTATCAACATCCAACACACATCCAAATAGATTGACATAAGTCGATCTAAATAGTTTAAAACAAGTTTTAATTGGTAAAACTATTCAACCCCCCATTCTAGTTTTCCACTGGGTACATTCATTTAAGCAACAGTGAATTTAGGAGCACTTCGGGTTATCTCACATAATAGTATGTTTTTTCACTTCTAGTCTATTTTTCATTTTCTTTTTAGGAGTCGAGATAAGCGCAATTCCAAATGGTTTACATATAGGCACACACTACGCACAAATGTTTCCAAAAGGAAATTTTTGAGCTGCCCGAGTCGCCAGTACCACGGATCTCAACATTAACGCTGGACGGTTCTCTCAAGAGAAGGATCTGTGGGAACCGTGAGACAGAAGCTGAAATTTCTCTTCTATTTTTCTTACTTTGGCTAAAAACCTTCATATCTTCATCATTTTATCCTTTTTACTAATGAGTATGTTACTTAATGCTTGTGTTCTCATGATCACATGCCTTAAATTCATATCTAATCATTAGATTTTAGTCCATATTTTAGGTCAAGCATTCATTGCAATGCATTATTTTCTCTATAAATAAGGTTCCCAAAATGCTTGCATCTTCATCACTCTCAACCTCACAAACAACCATCATCATGTCATCCAAAAGATATTCCAACATTTATGAATCAGCTAGTGCAAACAATCCTCTTCAAGAAATCCAAAACTTTATCCTACCACCTTTCGTAGTGCCACCACCTAAATCTAGAAAAACCGCACGGATTAGCATCCGGCCTTGTTGTTTAGCCAAACCATTTTCAAATAGTTCATCACCAACTACTCATTCACTACCAAATGGTTCCATAGTAGCACCTCCCTCATCTCCAACAAGCACACCACCATCATCACCTATCGAGTCTCCACCTAAAGTCACTCTATTGGAACTCCTTAAGACTCCGAAACCATTCCAACAAATCAACCCAAAAGAACTAGTCTTTTTAACACCTCCCACATCTCCAAACACAATTTATAAAGACCTTGTAACTTCACCACCTTTAGCTCCCATTATCTTACAAGAACATCTAGGTTCTTTTCCACCACCACTTCCAAACATTCCGGACTTTGATCCATATTTTCCAACTTTTCCACCACATCTTTCGCATACCAAAAATCAAACTAACCTGGAAACCTTCCCCACATATTACCCACATCATTTACATTGTGAACATTGCCAATCCACTAGGGAACTTGCAATGGAAATTAGGGAAGAGATGAAATTCATACTTAACCACATTCTTGATCGCATCAACATCATCACTTACCAAAACCTCCATCAATAACCTTATGTAAGCATGGAAGGAATGATATTACTATTTTATCTAGTCTATTTTTGAGTCATTTTAAAGAACAAACCTTGTTCTTAGTTTTACATGTTTGTATGTGGCATATATACCACTACACTTTGTTATTTTATTACAAGGCTTTGTTTACATACCTTGTCTCTCCATCTTGTTTCTCGTCAATCACAAGATTATATTGCATGTTACTGCTAACCTTTTCTTGGTAGGTTTTATATTTTCTCACTTGACGCCCTGTTCTAGGGGGAGTTAGAGATACATGGACTATACTCTTTTTCCACACTTTATTTGTTCGTTAGGGTCACTTTTTGTTTTGACAAAAGGGGGGAAAAGAAGTAAAACTTATGCTTTCAAAACATACATCTGATCTTAAGTTTTACTCATCATAATATTATGTTTTGTCATCAACAAAAAGGGGGAGATTGTTAATACAAATAAATTGTAAAAATGTTTATTAATATTTAGCGATCTCTTTGTATTTTGTTGATAACAAATATAAAGTTATCATGAGTAAAATTATAAGGATACATGTTATTTTTGTAAAGCATCTACATATATAGTCATTTAATATTAATTGACGTAATGATTCGTTTATTTTAATAGTTTATTAGGATGGGTAAAAACCATAACACATGACCCATACTCATGGAGCATATCCATAACCCATGGAGCTAACCCATAGCCCATTGACTAGATGCATTGCATCTTCTAGATACATTGTATCTACTTGGATACCCATGGTCCAAAGTCTATGACCCATGACCCATAACCCATGACCCATGACCTATAACCCATGGGTAATGAGGAGCGTCTCACGGATCCCTCGGTTTACACTAGACGGATCCCTCATGTAAGGGATCCGTGGGATCCGTGCAACCATAGCAAGAAATTGCCTATAAATAGTGAGCCATTCTTCATTGTAACTCACCCCTCTTCTCACAAACTCTCTCATATATTCTTACATCCTTCTAATCTTAGATCTCTTGATCTAGATAGTAGTTCCTCTTTCTTTTGTTGTGAATCTCATATAGGTCCTTCTCTAAGGCGAGATCACGAGCTTCTAGAAGTTACCCAAGCAAGGGGTCCTTGATTGATTTGTTCCTCTACAAGATTTCTGTAGCAAAGATCTTGTATTTCATATTTCACATATTTGTTGTGTTATAGTAGTGTTGGTTTGGTCCTCTATGTTAAGGACTCGGTATTTAGCTTTGTACCGGAAAAAGTGTAAGCGACATTGTGAAGGCTTCTCCGCCGAGTTGAAGGAGTTTGTTGACATAGTGCTTGATCTCTCGAGTAGGTGACTCGAGGAGTGGAGTAGGGCAAGGAAGGTGTCCTTGTAGCCGAACCACTATAAATCGATTGTGTCATTTCTATCTTTTACTTTACTTGTTTTCTTTACTTGCATTACTTATAGATCTATACTTTCTCTCCATCCACACGATTTCACATAACATCGAATCTAAAGTTTTTGAAACCAAGTTAAAATCGGCAAAATTATTCAACCTCCCCTTCTAGTTTTCCACAAATGGTTTTAGTAAAACTTAAAATAGATTTTAGTTTTTTTTAAATGGTTTTTAATAGATAAATAAAAAAAATGGTTTTAACAATAAAAAAAATGGTTTTAGATAAAAATTTAGGTTTAAGGGTAAAATGGTAATTTGGGTTTAGGTAAAGGTGTAAAATGCTAATTTAGTTTCGGGTGAAAGGGTAGGATGGTAATTTTGGGTTTAGAGTTTGGTTTCGAGTTTGTATTCCCGACTTACTCCAAAAACGTGTTATGGGTCTTAAATTTAGCAAAGAACGCGAAAACCACATCTCGCTACGTCGTCAATGCACTTTTCCATTCCAAGCTCATTTATGTCCGTTTTGCCCTGTTTTTATCCTTTGTACCTGGAATACATAAAGACACACTCCAAGGATATCTACATAAATGGGTATATTTCAGTGTTTTTAGACGTTTTTATGGGTTTTACGGGCTTAAAATGATGAGTAAAAGGCCACTCATCAAATACAATATTTTTAGAAATTTTTAGTAAAGCTATGTAGCATGTTTATGTAATTGGTTTGGTTACTCTTTTAAGACATCCTTTTGCTTGTAAGACAGTTTACGGGGTGTTTGGATTTATCCATTTTGAATTTTAAAAGTCAAGATATACCAAATATGTGTTGTGATCACAGAATGAACACTCTATCCATCCCAAAAATATTAAAACAACAGTATGGTTACTAATTTTTCTTCCGTTTGAATATGCAGTATATATGGATTTTTGTATTTACCGTTTAAACCAAGTAAAACACGGTCTAGTTCTCGCAGTATATGGGTTGTTTGTATTTACCATTTTTGACTTTTAAAACTCAACATTTACCAAAACCTATCCATTCATTGTTGATTAGTTCACCAATCTAGTTTGTGTTCCCAATGCATGCTTTTATTTCACTAGCATAACTTCTGAAACCCACCTCCAGTTCATTACTACACATACTCCCCCAAACACACTCATTCTTTAGATAAGCACAAATTCCCATTTCCTTAACCATGAACATGTCTCATTATGATATTGACCTCATGGTTGTCTTTAACTCCTTTGTGCTATGATGAGTGGCCTTTTACTCATCATTTTAAGCCCGGAAAACCCACATAAACATAAAAACACTGAAATATACCCATTTATACTGCAGATATCCTTGGAATGTGTTTTTATGTATTTCATGTACAAAGGATCGAAAACAGGGCAAAAACGGACAGAAATGAGCTTGGAATGGAAAAAGTGCTTTGCGGACGGAGCCGGAAGTGGATTTTCTACATTTTTGGATCCCGGGACGTGTTTTTGGAGTGAGATTGGGAAAAAAGACTCAAAACTCTACCCTAAACCCAAAAATACCATATTACCCTTTTACCCAAAACCAAATTACCATTTTAACCTTAAAACCTAAACATTTTAATTAAAATCAATTTTTTTTATTAAAACCAATTTATATTAAATTCATATTCTTAGTATAAACCATTTTAAAACTTTTTTTTTTACCTTTTACATAAAATACTAAAACATAAATACCTTTTTTTTACCTAAAAACTAAACTTTATAAACCTTTTAAAACAAAACTAACCTAAACCCCTAAACCTTACCTTTTGAACCCCCTTCTATACCCATTTGAACCCCATATTAATCCCCACTTGAACCTATACTTAACCCCTTTGAACCCCCTCTTCGCTAAACCCTCCAACCCATAAAACCCTCTTTCCACGTTTTTTTATTTTCACCCATATCCTCTTTTGACTCCAACTGGTCAAACAAACAAACCCATAAACACTTACCCCTTTGGCGCCATTTTATCCCCCAAACTCTTTCCCTCCTCCTCTCTCTTTCACTCCCAGAAACTGCTAAGAACTCATCACATGCTTCCATTGCCACCTTGGCAATCCATGTGCACAAAAGGAGATCTATGGCTGTGATCTCCCAGCTTGGGCACCAACACTTAATCTATGGCTATGAAGGGACAAGGACAAGCACAGATGGAAATTCTCAACTCATTCTCTCACACATCTAACACAGCAAAAGAAGACAGAAACAAGAAAAAGAAGACTAGTTTTATTTTAGTATAAATTTGAAGTAGTGGAAATGTAAAAAGATTGTCTAGAATTTTGATATTCTAAGTCCATTTTTATTATTGTCATTTAATTTAATTACCATTTTTAATTTCAGTTTAACGCAATTTCAAATTTTACTTCCAGTTTTAAAAAGTTTATGCCGTTTTTTATTAATTGAGTTAAGTTCTCATGTTCTCCCTTCCAGTTTTCAAATTAGAAAAATAGTTATAAGCTTGTTGATGAGTGCTTATTCACTCATGGCTTTTACCCACCTAAGACCACAAAAGCGACCAAAACACCCAAATATGATCAAAATATGTTAAAAATATCCTCGGAGTGTGTTTTGTGTCTTGCAGGTACAAAAGGATTGAAAGCAGTTTAAAACGAGCAAAATCAACCTGAAATTGGAAAAGCTGCTTGGGACGGCCGAGAGTGGATTTTCTGCATTTTCGATCGGGACGTGTTTTGGAGTGAGATTGGGAAAAAAAATCCGAAACCAAACCCTAAACCCAATTTACCATTTTACCCTTAAAACATTTTTCACTAAAAACAATTATTTTTATTTTTAACCATTTTTATTTACAACAATTATTTTTATTAAAACCAATTTTTATTAAAAATATTTTTCTCTCTAAAAAAAGTTTAAACAAAAAAAAATAAATACATTTTATTTAAACTTCTACTAATTACCTAAACTAATTTTTGAAAAACCAAAACCTTAAAAACAAAACCTTTTTTTAAAACAATTACCTCTTTTAAAACCCATTGAACCACCCAACACTTAAACCTTTCCCCTTTAACCCATTTTTACCCAAAACCAACAGGACCGAAACTGCAAAATTCATTGGCGCCAAATCCCACTCCCCCCCTCCTACCACTCTCACTCCCATCTCTCACCCCAGCTACCATCCAAAATATTATCACATGGGTACTTCATTGCCACCTTGGCAATCCAAACATACAAAATGAAAATGGATGGCTGTGATGCAAGGCTTTGGCACCAAGATGAAATTGAAGGCTGTGATGGGATATGAAAAAGCACAAGTTCAAGTTCATTCACTCTCCTCTCACACAAATAGCACACAACAAACAGACAAGAAAAAAAACACAGAAGACAGTTTTGAGATTCTTTTTTATAAATAGGCATTCAGAGATAATGAAAAAATTGTCTAGAAATTTTGTTCTAGTCACCTATTTAGTTTTATTGTCATTTAAATTTCATGTAATGTTAAATTTTCAATGCAAGTTAAGTTTAAGTCTTTAATTCCAAAGCTTTTTTTTATTCTATCCAGGTTCTTAAATTCTGTTAGCTTTTATTATTCTTAAAAGTTTCTTAATGGTAGAAACTCATTTTGTGCTTCTGTTAGTAGTATAATTTCAATTTCAAGGTCTCAAGCAAAAAGTTTTTGAAAACAGTTTTAAGGCATTATGCCTAAAGGACTGTTTGGGTTGTAGAATATTTGGGTCAAAGTTCATAATTTTACCCAAGTTGGGTGTCAAATTGTTTTAATTAAGCTTTAATTTAGTTCATGTGATGTTATGGTAGTGAGTCATTCAATTTTAGTTGCTTCAAGCTTTTAGATTTTTTTTTTTTAATTTGTTTTCCTTTCTTCACCTTTCCTTTTTAGCTTAGATTTAGGTTGCTTAAGGTTAGACTTAGGATTAATTTTAGATGCAATCAGTTAGTTAGATGTAAGAATAGTGTATTTCATTGCTTATTTTGTGTTTTAATGCCATATTGTCGCTTATGTATAAGCTGCAAGTAGCCCATTTGAGCCCCAGCTACTGAGCACCAACAGCAAACCACAACAGCAGCCATCCTTGTTGAATTTTAGCTTCTTCATGTTTTCTTGTAGCTTATTAGTGTTTATTGTTAATATTTGACTGCTTACTTTCATGTTCTTAGCTTAGGATCTTCCCTAGTGTAGCATTATGCCAACTCTTCCTTTTTTGTTATTGCTTTTGAATGTTAGTTGCTTATTTTAGATTAAACAATGTTAATGTAGCTTAATGTTAGCTTTTTGTAGCTTTTGTGTCCTAATGCCTTTATCCCAATCAGTACTTTAGGATTCTTTTCAACTTTCATTTCCTTTTTAGTTCACGACTTAATTTTTAAGCTTTTGTAAGTTTTAGTTTCTGTAAATAAGTCTTCACTTGGTCCTTAAGTTAGTTTGTAAAAGAAAAAAAAAATGGAAAAAGGATGGCAGTGGATTCAAACCCTAGTCTCTCGCGGTTAACAGCTAATAACACTTAACCAACTACCAACGCCTACTTTGGTGTTTCTTGGTAGTGATTGTGACGTTTAATATTTAACCTATCATCCTTTTTAGCTTATCAGCCCTTAAACATTTTAACTGCTTATTTTCCAAAAGACACCTTTTATTTTTCTTAAATTTAGTTTCATTCAAAGTATTTTGTGTAAAGTTTTTAGATTTTTCTAAATATGTTTACTATTTTTAATAATTAATTTAGTTTAAAATAGTTTTTAATTCGTAATAAATAAAATAAAAGTCCAAAAAATACCCGGCTTTTTTCTAAAATTATTTTTAGTCCTTTAGAATGTAAGAAGATTAGTTTTGCACTCATAGGACTTAAATTGCATTTTTCCACTTTCGGGCCTCGTTAGTTCTCGGTTTTTCACGTTTTCGCATTTTAGCACCCCTAGGATGTAGTATAGCATCGTTTTATTGTTCCTTAGGCTTAGTAGTAGTTTATTTAGTGTTTACATTATTTTACGTGCTTTATTTTCATTCCCGTTCTTTAGTTTGTAGATTAACGTAATCAAAACCCAAATTCGTTTAACCAATTCAAGTCCTAATCTCGAAACTCAATGACACCATCAATTTCACACCTCGTTGGGACACGACCCGGGGAAATCACTTTCCCAGTATCACTTTTATCACATTCGTGAGATTTGGCACGTTAACCCTTTTCCTAAAAGGTTGATTTGTCGAATTTCACGATTAATTTGATATATTGATATTGTGTTTATTCACCACTCACAACAACGAATCAAATTTTGACCGCTGGGGGAGGTGTGTTGCGACAATATCGTAAAGTTTTTCGATTAGTGTCTTGAAGAACCTTTCGTGAAGTTATTGCTTTTGAAAAATACAAAAATACAAAAATATTTTCTCTTCTTTGTATATATGTAAAGATAAAAATACAAAAGATTTTGCTTGTTGTTTTAAATAAAATAGAACACACAATCAATATAACACTTCTCAACTTGAGTGTTATCATTATAAGTTCCCAAACCCAAGATTCAAACCTTGCCTTTGTGTCACTTAGTGAAACGCTTGTGATTATTGTTTTAAGTTCCTTGTGTTTTTAATTCGGTCTCGTTTTAATTGAATTTTGTTTTTATTGCTTGTGCACTCGTTTTCAAAAAAAAAAAAAGATTCTTCTCATTCCTTTTATTCGTGGATTCTATTTCTTTACCCTCTTTCAGTTTGATTCTATTCTTCGTTATCCTCTCGGTCAATTAATTCTATTTCTTTAACCCTCTACATGTTTAATTCTCATGGCGACAATCGATTATCGATGGTTGTTTTCACTACAAAAGCGTATGGAAGAGGATCGGCTTTATTGTCGAATCACGATTGTTTATGTAAGCGGTGTGGAAGGGTTGGTGCAAGCAAATATTGCTATTGGTGCGAATTATCCAATAAAAACTCTCTCGATGATTCTCAACCTGCCATAACCGAGATTTGTTCAATGTTTGAGCCCAAACCGTCTAGAATTGATCAAAATCTTTCGTGATTTATGGTTGAGGTTAAGAGAAAAGAGCGAGAACTGGAGACCAAAATGGAAGTGGTGGAAATTGCTAGCTCTGAGAGCACACCAATTATCCCACCTCCGGAATCTTCAAAACCTTTTTCGGACGAAATCATGAACATGCTTCAAAATTGCTTGAATGAGTTTCGTCAAGATTCAATTTCGGAAATACCGTTTACCTACCATATGTGATGTTGTTGAGCCCTCGATTCCTATTCCGAACCCAGATATATTCTTTCGATCAAGAGTATTGCTACGGTTGTGGAGCGTGTTACGAAAGGTTTCCTTTGTTACAAATGTATGTGCAAGTGGTGTGGAAGCTATCTTGTCAATGGATGTTTTTCGATTTGAGAATTCATTCGCTTATGATTCTATTCCGAACTCTTTCAATTATCCTCAAAACAATTTCGACTACCCTCCACGTAATTCATCTGAACCACAACCGTACTATCATCATTTCAGTGATTCATCGTTTCATAATTTCTCTCCTCAATACCCTTATTGTGCTAAGTGTGGGGGTCCTCATGATAATTATCAATGTCAATCGTGGAATCAAAATTACTATGGACCTGATCCTTGTTATAACACTTCAGGTTTTGACAACATCCAAGCCCCACATTTTCGTCATTGATCAATTTCCTCGTATAATCCTTGAAGAACTTTCCGAGGAACAAGCGCTCGAACGAAGATTACTAGCCAATGAGAGGAGCTCAAAAGCGTCTCTATTTAACGAGGCTTGTCGTCCTGATGACGAGGATGAGGAGGATTGGGAGATGATAAAGGACAAGGTGTATATCTCAAGCCCACAAAGTACCGCACATGTCCATTCTCCACCCTCATATTGCCTATCTACCATAGAACCTTCGGATAACCTTTTAATGGGGGACGAGCATCTTAGCACTATTTCAGAAACGGAATCGTCTTATGTTGAGAACCTCGTCCCAAACCCAAGTGAATCCGAGGTTATCTTCGTGAAATGTGTGATGAGCCTCCGATGATGATTCTCCTCCCACCCTAAAAGTTTCATTGAGATGATCTCAACGAGAATGATTATACGTCAATTTCTAGATTTCACCGATTTCAGTGATTGAACTGATGGCAACTAGCGAGCAATCTTACTCAATATTGGCTTTCCATCTTAAAAGCCTTCCTTCTTGCTTGCTTGCGAGAAGGCTTTCTTGCGTTCTTGCTTAGCTTATTTCAAAGGGGAGGCAGTGGACCAATAAGCTAGTTGTCTCAACCAAGACAGGAGCTAGCCTCTTATCTTAAAGGCTATCGATTTCCTCCTTGAGGAGCAAGGAAGATCGAGAGGTCACACGGAAAGCTATCAACTAACTCGTAGAAGACTCTTTCTTGGGGCTTTTTCTTTGTCCGTTAGGTAGTTGCCTAGAGTGGAGACATCGAGTATGTAGAGGAAATTCTTGAAAGCTCGTGCCACTTAGAAGAAGTGAGAGATGTTGATCCCGATGATCTTGATATGGACACTGATTTTGAAATGGATGATGAAGATAATCTTGTTGTGTCCGAGAAACCTTTCACTATGGCATTCACTAATCCTCTGTTTGACTTTGATTCCGAATTCACTCTACCTCGGATAATCCTATCTTTGATATTCGAATGAGGATAGTGACGTTTTTACATCTCCTTCGTACCGAAGAAAAGAATAGTGGCAATCCAACTTCGACGTTAGACCTTCTCGAGGAGTTCGCAGATGAACTCGCTCTTATTTATCATTCTCCACCGGGAGATGATGATGCTCACTTCGACTTTGAATCTGAAGCCATCAATTGGAAAATCTTCTTTACAATTGGTGGAAAAGAAACTTTCTTTTGGTTAGAGAGAACCAAAGCTTGAATTGCTTCCGTGAGTTTGTCAATCTTAGCATCGGTTCTAGATTGACTCACGGCGATGAAGCGAAGGACCAACACGACTTGGGAAACAACCGGTTTGCTTCGTGCAGGGCGGACTTTAGACTTGTTTTCAATTATCGTTAAAGCTTCTTTTACGCTTTTGCTCAAGAAATTTCCTCCAGCGGAGGAATTGAGAGAATCTTGATCCGATTGACTCACTCCATTATAGAAAGTATCGAGTTGCATCAACTCGGAGAAACCATGGTGAGGACATTTTCGGAGCAACTCCTTAAAACGATCCCACGATTCACTGAAGGATTCATCAAACTTTTGTGTGAACTTGATGATTTCGTTTTTAAGACTCGTGGTTTTAGAAGGTGGATAGAACTCGTTCACAAATTTCTTCACCATGTCTTCCCATGTTTCGATCGATTGAGGGGGTTGTTTTTCAAGCCAAATCCGGGCTTGTCCCTCGAGGGAAAATGGGAAGAGAATAAGTTTGACAAAGATCGGTAGGGACATTCTTGTATTTGATGGTAGATGCAATCTTGTTAAACCATCGAATATGAGCATGAGGATCATCCCTCTCAAAACCATAGAATTGACTTGAGGTTACAAGATTTAGTAACCTGGTTTTGAGTTCAAAATTTTCACCACAATGGTGGAATAACAATAGCATCTCCATACCCATCGATGGGTGCTGGAGAAGCTTCGCACATAGGACGTTCTTCCGCCATGATAACGGAAGTAGTCGAAAGCCTGGATCTCAGATCCGACTGATGGGGCGAACGTCACGTATCGCCTTCTTGGAATCTGAAAAGCTCACGAAATGGGCTCATAGACCTAGAAAAGCGAAAGATACACTAGAGTTGACTCTAAGAAATTTCGAGTCAAGAGAATTATGAAAATGGGAAAGAAGAATCTTTTTGGGTTTTATGGTTTTTAATATTTTTTGGATTTTTGGATTTTTATAAGAAAATATAAACATATATAGATGGTATGAACAAGGAGTGAATATTCAAATCACCAATCTGCTAAGCGTAAGATTGTTAGCACAGCTCGCCGGCGCCAAAATTTGATTGGCTCCCAAACGGTCTATCTTTTATTACACAAGTCAACCACTTGTGAATGATCAACCGTAATAAAAGTCGATCTAGAACCAAAGCAATTAAGTCCGAGAGCATAGTGTTTCCCGGTCGTTAAGTCCCAACGAAGTCAACTGAATAACCAAACGTGTAGTGATCGGGTGATATTGAACAAGAAAGGGGTTATGATTGATACTAGATAACAAAGGAAAAATGAAAGAAAATTAAAAAGCTAAATTATATTAAATAAACGCTATCACTATTTTTAAAAATCTAAAATAAATAAAGAAAATTTTCAAGACTATTTTTGTATTTTTCTGATTTATATTCTAATTTCTATGATTTAAAAACTATCTAAAACTAATTAAATTGCTAAAAATTACTATTTAAACTAGGAAAATTATGGAAAAATATTTTTTTGGCTTTTTATATTTTTCTTAATCTAGTAAAAATGAGAAATTATTTTTTTGAACTTTTCTGATTTAATTGTATTAAAAGCTATTTAAAAAGTCTTAAAAACTAATTTAAATAGGGAAAAATAGCAAAAGACTTAAAATTATGAAAAATTCAGGAAAAGTCTAAATTATTATTCTAAATTTATGAAAAATATAAAAAACTAGGGTTGTGTGTGAGAAAATGAAAGCAGTAGTGGAATGGCTTATAAATAAGCACTAAAAAATAAGCTATAGACGCCAGAGAATCAAGTGATCACAGGACCTAACTTATGCTAAAACTACTAGAAAGAAACCTAAGTTAACCACTCTCAACCTCTGGAAAGCAGGAAACAAGCATTTGGTGTGAATTGCACTTAAAAGCCAAAACGGGCTTTACCTATTAACTTGCAGCCTAAAAATAAGCTACTGGATAAGCAAGAAACCTAAAGCCAGTTTAAGCAATCCAAACTAGACCTAGCAAGGGACATGTAAACCAAATCTTAGCCCAAGACAAGCTCTTATGAGCTTGTTGAGAGCTCCACACAAAACATTGCACACTCGATATCACGAGTATGTGCACAGGGCAAATGGTACCTAGTTGAGGAGCTGATTTGAAGCTTAAAGAGATTTGGAAAAATTTCATAAAATTCAGTTTTAGAAACTAGACCAACTCAACTTCATAAATCCAAAATACCAAAATCTCTTAACCAAGGATTAACAAATGATAAATCTACAAAGTTTGGTAAACTGCTTTGTGCAATTTGACTTTTATAGATAAAACTGAAATGTTGACTAAAATGAGATTTGAATCCAATTTTTGAAATGAGAATGATGTATTAAGCTAAAGTGAAACCAAAATAAGCTACCCTACTGAATTCTAAACACAAATCAAGCTTTTGATCTTTAAAAATTCCAACAGATATGCAAATGAAAACAGATTTAGAGGGATTTTGACTTTGGATGAAAACAGATGCAAGTAAATGATTGAATTGAGTCTAGTTTACCTAGAATGGACTTATACCACTGAACTATGCTTTTGAATAAGCCTATAACTCAGCTAGCTTACTTGTTCCAAACACTAGTTTCCAACTCTTATATAAACTTAAACCTATAATCTACTTAAGTCAGAGTAAACCAATGCTTAATCTTACTAATGCTAACCAACTTACAACTGAAAGCGATAATTAAAGCAAACCAACACAACAAGTCTACAAGAAAACTACTAAAGCAGATATAAGCTCAAAATAGTGAAAACAAAGTTTAGATAGCTCTTACTCAAGTCCAGCAACTATAACTTGCATAAGCATTCCCAATAAACTTAAACCAATAGCAAATCCAAACCACATTAGCAATCCTACCCAATTGAAGCTTCCATTCATCAGTTTGACTTTTGTTAACCAAATGCCAACTTTGATTGAAACTGAGTGGTGAGCTTACTACAAGCTATACACAACTTTAATAAGCTCACTTATGCTATAAAAAGACTTTTGAAGCACTGGATTTAGATTATTTAAGACTGCATAAATAAAATAAAACTTAAAAATAGGAAACTTGGATAAACTTTTAATGAGAACTTGAACTGGATTACAAACGATTAAGTAACTTAAATTCAAGACATAGAAACCGAAAATTACACTTTAAGACTTAAACTAAGACATTGATAATAAAAACGATTTTACAAGAAATTATAAAAATTAACTACTCTCCTTCTCTGCCTTCTCTTCCTTCTATTTATCAACAAAAAGTCTCCCACGTGTCTTCTGAACATTTCCCACCTCTTTTCAGAGCCATTGGATCATTGAGTGGATTTTAGCCATTTGATGAATTTTGGCCAAAGCTGAAATAGCAACTGGGGAGGGTTTTGAGTGAAAGGAAGGAGAAACATTTAATGCTTCTTGGATTGTTGTTGAGGTGGAGTGATAAGGGTGGTGGGATATGAGCTGGAGGCATGGCTGATGAGTGGTTTTGTAGAGGGTGGGTGAAGAAGGTGGTTTTGGAGGGAAAGGGGTGAGAGTTGACTGTGGGTTTGACCAGTGTATTATTAAGGAAGGGGGTTCAAGACAGGGGGTCAAGGGTTGTTTTGGCAGGGGGTTCAATAATACAAAGGGTCCGTTTGTTTGTAGTTAACACAAGGACCAAAGTTGAAATTCCACAAAAACCAAGGACCAAATCTGTAATTTTGCAAAGTTGTTCCAAGGGTCAATCTTGCCAAGTTTCATTAGTACAAGGACCATAAAAGATAATTTTCCATTTTTAAACTTCCAAGGACTATTTTTGCCAATTTTGAAACTTGAAGGACCAAACTTGTAAATTCTCCAAACTTTTACCCAAGGATCATTTTTGATAAATTTTGATTTTGAAAGGACTTGGGTTGACTTTTATTCCAAAACAAATGCTCTGGGACTGATTTTGTCAAGATTTGAAAGTTGAGGTGAAGCGCCAATTATGCAAACTTAGCTCGATTTTCATCTGATTTTAAACATTTTCCATCTGAAACATATAAAACACAATTTTGGAATATTTTCGATATTTTGATGGATTTCGAGTGTTTTAAATGTTTTGCAGTTCAGATTTGACCAAAAATGATGAGTATTTACACACTCATCAATCCCCACACTAAACTATTGCTAGTCCCTAGCAATCTTTTGAAAAAACTTAATGGATTTGAATCTCTTTACCAAAAGCCATTACTTACGGTAGCCAATTGTTTCAGTTCAAGTAAGAACCTTGGTACAATGATAACCAAATGATTTTGAGCAAATCACCGGCTTTCAACGGTTTTGATTTGTCTTTACCGAAGCCGTTTATACGGACTAGCCAACTCTTAGATAAAATATCTTTGGTGAGCTGATTACCAATTATGGTTTTTCCAATGCCTTTACCACAAGCCATAAACTTGCGGGCTAGCCAACTCTTCACTAATTAAAGATATGGTGAGGTGAACACCATACAATTTTGGGCAAATTGCAAGCCGTCAACGGATTTGAGATATCTTTACCAAGAGCCGTTTGCTCCGGATTAGCCAATCCTTTTGTTTATTAGACATGGCGGATGATAATCAGTAGGCGAGTAAGTGCAAAACACTTACTCCAAAAAAATTTGGCCAAAAATGGGGGAATTGGGTGGTATAATTACATGATAAAATTCGTGAAATTCCCCACACTAGAAATGAATATTGCCCTCAATATTCAAAGTACCGGCTGTTATGCCGAAACATAGAACGTAAAAGGGAAATACTACGGCCATCATTTGAGAAATTTTTTATTTATTTATTTATTTTTTTTTTATTTTTTTGAAATCTATATACAACGGGCAACTCCCCACACTAGGGTGGTAGAAAGTAGAAAGAAGTCAGAAATATGGGTGAAATCCCATATGGTGTGCTACTTGTTTTTGATTCGAAGTCGCTAGCTGGACTCGATCCCGCATTCATTGGTTCATGGGGAAAGTTTGTAGATCCGGGACAACCACAGGTGGAATGTCCTCTCCAAAATAGTGCTTCAATCGATGACCATTCACTTTAAAATTTGGACCATCGGGTTGAGATAACTCAATAGTTCCATACGGAAATACTTTAGTGATGGTGAATGGTCGGACCAGCGGGATTTTAGTTTTTCTGAGAAAATCTTCAATCTTGAATTGAAAAGAAGGACTCGATCACCGACGTTGAAAACGCGGTTCTTGATTTTGGAGTCATGAATCTTCTTTGTCTTTTCTTTGTAGATCAAAGAGTTCTCGTATGCTTGATCACGGAGTTCATTTAATTCATTCATTTGAACTTTCCGGTGATCACCAGATGTCTGAATATCGAAGTTGGCATGTTTCAAGGCCCAGTATGCCTTGTGCTCAAGCTCAATCGGCAGATGACACGCCTTTCCGTACACTAGCTTGTATGGAGTACACCGATGGGTGTTTTATAAGCTGTACGGAAAGCCCAGAGTGCGTCATCTAGCTTATCCGACCAAGAGGCACGGTTTTAGCCTCTTGTCCTCCGAATTCTTTTAATCCCTCGGTTGGAAACTTCCACTTGCCCACTTGTTTGGGGGTGGTACGCAGTAGAGAGACGGTGAGTTACACCATACTTTTGCATGACTTTATCAAACCGGTCATTGCAGAAATGCGTACCACGATCACTGATTATAGCTCGTGGAGTTCCAAACCTAGCAAAAGAGATTTTAAGAATTTCACAACAACTCGGGCATCGTTGGTAGGCAAAGCTTTCGCTTCAACCCATTTTGACAAATAGTCAACGGCCACGAGTATGTATTTATTTCCTCGAGATGAAGGAAATGGCCCCATAAAGTCAATGCCCCAGATGTCAAAAATCTCACACACTTGAATGGCGTTTCGCGGCATTTCATTTCTTTGTGAGATATTTCCGTGACGTTGACAAGCGTCACAGGTTTTGACAAATTTGTGGGCATCCTTATAAATCGTGGGCCAATAAAATCCGGAATCAAACACCTTCTTGGTAGTGTAGTTGGGGCTATGATGTCCCCAAGTAGGTCCGAGAATGGCAAGCCTTGAGAATGTCATTGGCTTCACGACCATACACACATCGCTGATGACTTGATCCGCACAAATTTTGAATAAGTAGGGTCGTCCCGAAGTAATGTTTACATCTTTAAAGAATTTGTTTTTTTGTTGGGACGACATCCCTTTCACCACAAAGTTACCCGCATGGTAATTTGCAAAGTCAGAAACCATGGGGTAGAAGAGTCTCCACGAAAAGAAACCACATTGAGTGTTTCGAGAGGAAATGTTTCGTTTATTTCCTTTTTCTCGAATACATCCTGGTGAGGGTTTTCTAGCGGACAGATGATCGGCACCGGTTCTCGGCTCCTTTTATCACGTATAATGATATCAAATTCTTGCAAGAGGAGAACCCAACGGAGCAATCTCGGCTTTGCATCTTGTTTTGCAAAGAGATATTTGAGAGCCGAGTGATCCGTATACACCACGCATTTGGTCAAGATTAGGTATGGCCGAAACTTCTCAAACGCATACACCACGGCTAATAATTCTTTTTCCGTAGTGGTGTAATGGGTTTGAGCTTCAATCATAGTCTTACTCGCGTAGTGGATAGGCTGAAAATGCTTGGTTTTACGTTGCCCGGATGCACCGATAGCAAAATCACTTGCATCGCACATGAGTTCAAAGGGTAAATCCCAGTCGGGGCAACTAGAATGGGTGCTTCCGTAAGCTTTTTCTTTAATGTTTGAAAAGCTTCGATGCACTCAGGTGAGAAGATAAAAGGAGCATCCTTCTCAAGGAGATGAGTCATAGGCCGCGCGATTTTAGAAAAATCTTGTATGAATCTGCGATAAAAACCGGCATGACCTAGAAAACTCCTAATACCTTTGACGGTAGTAGGATGAGGCAATTTGGAAATGACATCCACTTTCGCTTTGTCAACCTCAATCCCGTTTTTGAAATCTTATGGCCTAGGACAATTCCTTCCTTGACCATAAAATGGCTCTTCTCCCAATTTAGACAAAGATTGGTGTCTTCACACCGTTTGAGCATTTTTCTAAATGGGAGAGACATGTTTGAAATGAGTCCCCAATGACCGAGAAGTCATCCATAAACACCTCCATTGTTTCCCGATCATGTCGTGGAAAATGGCCATCATACATCGTTGGAAGCGTGCGGGAGCGTTACATAGGCCAAAAGGCATACGTCCGTAGGCAAAAGTTCCGTATGGGCAGGTGAATGTGGTCTTTTCTTGATCCTACGGATCAATGGGGATCTGAAAATACCCGAGAAACCATCTAGGAAACAATAGTATTCGTTCCCTGCTAATCTCTCAAGCATTTGGTCCATGAAGGGTAGAGGAAAATGGTCTTTACGGGTGGCTTCGTTTAACTTGCGATAGTCAATACACACACGCCATCCCGTAACCAATCGAGTTGGAATTATCTCGTTTTCTTCATTTGTGACAACAGTTATGCCACCCTTTTTTGGAACACAGTGGATGGGGATCGACCCAAAGACTATCGAGATCGGGTAAATTAAACCTGCATCAAGAAGTTTGAGAACCTCTTGTTTGATAACCTCATGAATCTTAGGATTCACCCTTCTCTGATGTTGGACTGCTGGTTTGAAGTCATCCTCCATCAAGATTTTGTGAGTACAAAACTCAGGGTTGATACCCTTAATGTCGGAGAGTTTCCAAGCAATTGCTTGCTTGTGTGACTTCAAGACCTTTATGAGAGCATTCTTCTCCTCCCCCGTTAAGTCCTTAGCAATTATGACGGGTAATTTATCATCACCCTCCAAGAATGCATACTCGAGATGAGGAGGTAGGTCCATAAGTTCAACCTCGGAAATTCTTGAGAGATGTTTGTACGGATTTGATTTCTTCAATCGTGATCTCTTTCGGAGGGAGTGACGGTAATGGATCTTCGTTTAACAATTGCTCAAGATAAAGGATATCTCCCTCCGAATCATAAACACCATTATCAATTCCGTGAATCGATTCATCATTAGCAAGAAATTCATCGATCTCTTCTAGAAAGAAGTCACCTCCCTAAAGCGGAGTAAGAGAGGGGAAGGATCGGCAATAATTGGTTGAGAAGATGTGGTGGGATCCCCACTCACAGAATTATGAAAATAACCAAGAAACTCTTGAGAGTACTCCTCTGAAGCAATATCAATTACATCTATTCGATTAACCGATTGACATCATAGTTTGAGGAGTACCTCGAAGTTTGATCAAGGTTAAAGGTGACAACTTCATTACCCACACGTAATGTGATTTCTTGCTCAAATACATCAATGAGAGCACGACCCGTTCTCTGGAATCCTCGTCCAACAATGAGGGAACCCAATGATCGACATCGAAATCAACAACCACAAAGTCAGCTGGAAAATGGAACTTTCCTACTTTCGCGAATACATCCTCGGCGATGCCAAGAGGACGCGATATAGAACGATCTGCAAGCTCAAGAGTCATGCTGGTAGGAATAAGTTCCGGAAGAGAAAGTTTCTTCCATCCTGAATAAGGCATCAGATTGATGCTTGCACCAAGATCGGCGAGGGCAAAACATTCAATCATTCTTGGAAAAACACAAGGTAGAAGAAATTTTCCAGGATCTCCAAGCTTTTCGGGAAGCTTCTTTAATGAAGCTGGCGGTTCTCGTTCGAAGGAGTTTTAGCCATTTCAAACAGTTTTCCTTGTTGCTTAACATGTGTTTGAGAGTTGATGCAAACTTGGGCATCGGCATGATAGCATCCGCAAAGCTTATGTCAAAATGTAGTTCTTGGAAAATTTGAAAAAATTTTCCATTTGATGACTGGCTTTTTCGCGGAGCTTTTGCTCATTTAAACGTGATGGGTAAGGAATAGACGTGTTGGATTTGGGGTTTTCAAGCGGAGCTACAGGAGGTTCAAAACAACTCTGGTTTGGATTTGGGTTTCGGGACAACTTGAGGATGGACATGTGCTGTACTTTGTGAGCTAGTGGGTTGCACTTGGTCCTTTGTCGCCTCAGGTTCACTTTCCACTACCTTCGGGGGAGAAGAAGAAGAGGTAGTAGGAATAGCGGGTCCATCATATGAAGCACCACTTCTGGTTGTGATCGCCTTTGCATCGCCCTCGGATTAGCGATCGTGTTGCTAGGTAAAGTACCGAGCGAGGGTCGATCATTTAAAGACTTCTTAATGTCAAATCGGCTAACCAACAACCTATTCATTTCCTCTTGGGATTTCATGAATTGCTTCAACAACTCATCGGATGAGGGTCCAGTTGGAACAATGGCTTGATTTTGTGTAGGAAAATTAAGCCTCTATTGTTTGGATTAGGGCCTTGATTTTGGAAATTTCCTTGATTATTGCCATGAAAATACATTGGGTTGAAATTTCCCTGACCTTGGTTTCTATTAAAATTTCCTTGGTTTTGGAAATTTTGACTTTGATTTTGAAAACCGTTATTCTGACTAAAATTAACTTGGTTTTGAAAACCTTGGTTTGTTCTATTCTGATTTTGATTACGTTTTGGTTTTGGTTGAAACCGGGTGGTCGGGTAGTGGTTAGGGACGGTGGTTCGGGTCCATAGGAGCACGGTATTGGTTGCCTCCTGAATTGGAAATCCCGCCCACGGCGTTTGCTTCAAAAGGGTTACCATCGGTGGCCATACAGTTGTAATAGGCATGGGGCCACCGCAAGTAACACATACTTCCACTTTCTTAACTTCAGCAGGAGGTGAAGTTTGTGGAAAAAAAACTTTCTTTGGTTAGAGAACCAAAGCTTGAATTGCTTCCGTGAGTTTGTCAATCTTAGCATCGGTGCTAGATTGACTCACGAGCGATGAAGCAGAAGGACCAACACTGACTTGGGAAACAACCGGTTTGCTTCGATGCGGTCGCGGACTTTAGACTTGTTTTCAATTATCGCTAAAGCTTCTTTTACAGTTTTGCTCAAGAAATTTCCTCCAGCGGAGGAATTGAAAGAATCTTGATCAGATTGACTCACTCCATTATAGAAAGTATCGAGTTGCATCAACTCGGAGAAGCCATGGTGAGGACATTTCTTGAGCAACTCCTTAAAACGATCCCACGATTCAATGAAGGATTCATCAAACTTTTGTGTGAACTTGATGATTTCGTTTTTAAGACTCGTAGTTTTAGAAGGTGGATAGAACTCGTTCACAAATTTCTTCACCGAGGTCTTCCCATGTTTCGATCGATTGAGGGGTTGTTTTTCAAGCCAAATCCGGGCTTGTCCCTCGAGGGAAAATGGGAAGAGAAGAAGTTTGACAACATCGGTAGGGACATTCTTGTATTTGATGGTAGATGCAATCTTGTTAAACCATCGAATATGAGCATGAGGATCATCCCTCTCAAAACCATAGAATTGACTTGAGGTTACAAGATTTAGTAACCCGATTTTGAGTTCAAAATTTTCAGCCACAATGGCTGGAATAACAATAGCATCTCCATACCCATCGATGGGTGCATGGAGAAGCTCGCACATAGGACGTTCTTCCGCCATGATAACGAAGTAGTGCGGCGATCCGGATCTCGATCCGACCGATGGGCGAACGTCTACGTATCGCCTTCTTGGAATCTGAAAAGCTCACGAAATGGGCTCATAGACCTAGAAGAGCGGCGATACACTAGAGTTGACTCTAAGAAATTTCAGAGTCAAGAGAATTATGAAAATGGGGAAAGAAGAATCTTTTTGGGTTTTATGGTTTTTAATATTTTTTGGATTTTGGATTTTTATAAGAAAATATAAACATATATAGATGGTATGAACAAGGAGTGAATATTCAAATCACTAATCTGCTAGACGTAAGATTGTTAGCACTCCGGCGGCGCCAAAATTTGATTGGCTCCCAAACGGTCTATCTTTTATTACACAAGTCAACCACTTGTGAATGGTCAACCGTAATAAAAGTCAGGCAGTCTAGAACCAAAGCAATTAAGTCCGGAGAGCATAGTGTTTCCCCGGTCGTTAAGTCCCAACGAGTGATGAATAACCAAAGCGTGTAGTGATCGGGTGATATTGAACAAGAAAGGGGTTATGATTGATACTAGATAACAAAGGAAAAATGAAAGAAAATTAAAAAGCTAAATTATATTAAATAAACGCTATCACTATTTTTAAAAATCTAAAATAAATAAAGAAAATTTTCAAGACTATTTTTGTATTTTTCTGATTTATATTCTAATTTCTATGATTTAAAAACTATCTAAAACTAATTAAATTGCTAAAAATTACTATTTAAACTAGGAAAATTATGGAAAAATATTTTTTTGGCTTTTTATATTTTTCTTAATCTAAGAAAAATGAGAAATTATTTTTTTGAACTTTTTCTGATTTAATTGTATTAAAAGCTATTTAAAAAGTCTTAAAAACTAATTTAAATAGGGAAAAATAGCAAACAGTACTTAAAAATTATGAAAAATTCAGGAAAAGTCTAAATTATTATTCTAAATTTATGAAAAATATAAAAAACTAGAGTTATGTGTGAGAAAATGAAACTGTAGTGGAATGGCTTATAAATAAGCACTAAAAAATAAGCTATAGACTGCCACAGAGAATCAAGTGATCACAGGACCTAACTTATGCTAAAACTACTAGAAAGCAACCTAAGTTAACCACTCTCAACCTCTGGAAAGCAGGAAACAAGCATTTGGTGTGAATTGCACTTAAAAGCCAAAACAGGCTTTACCTATTAACTTGCAGCCTAAAAATAAGCTACTGGATAAGCAAGAAACCTAAAGCCAGTTTAAGCAATCCAAACTAGACCTAGCAAGGGACTTGTAAACCAAATCTTAGCCCAAGACAAGCTCTTATGAGCTTGTTGAGAGCTCTGCACAAAACCTGTGCACACTCAGTATACACTGAGTATGTGCACAGGGCAAATGGTACCTAGTTGAGGAGCTGATTTGAAGCTTAAAGAGATTTGGAAAAATTTCATAAAATTCAGTTTTAGAAACTAGACCAGCTCAACTTGTTAAATCCAAAATACCAAAATCTCTTAACCAAGGATTAACAAATGATAAATCTACAAAGTTTGGGCGAAACTGGTTTGTGCAATTTGACTTTTATAGATAAAACTGAAATGTTGACTAAAATGAGATTTGAATCCAATTTTTGAAATGAGAATGATGTATTAAGCTAAAGTGAAACCAAAATAAGCTACCCTACTGAATTCTAAACACAAATCAAGCTTTTGATCTTTAAAAATTCCAACAGATATGCAAATGAAAACAGATTTAGAGGGATTTTGACTTTGGATGAAAACAGATGCAAGTAAATGATTGAATTGAGTCTAGTTTACCTAGAATGGACTTATACCATGAACTATGCTTCGAATAAGCCTATAACTCAGCTAGCTTACTTGTTCCAAACACTAGTTTCCAACTGTTATATAAACTTAAACCTATAATCTACTTAAGTCAGAGTAAACCAATGCTTAATCTTACTAATGCTAACCAACTTACAACCTAAGCAGTAATTAAAGCAAACCAACACAACAAGTCTACAAGAAAACTACTAAAGCAGATATAAGCTCAAAATAGTGAAAACAAAGTTTAGATAGCTCTTACTCAAGTCCAGCAACTATAACTTGCATAAGCATTCCCAATAAACTTAAACCAATAGCAAATCCAAACCACATTAGCAATCCTACCCAATTGAAGCTTCCATTCATCAGTTTGACTTTTGTTAACCAAATGCCAACTTTGATTGAAACTGAGTGGTGAGCTTACTACAAGCTATACACAGCTTTAATAAGCTCACTTATGCTATAAAAAAGACTTTTTGAAGCCTGGATTTAGATTATTTAAGACTGCATAAATAAAAGAAAACTTAAAAACAGGAAACTTGGATAAACTTTTAATGAGAACTTGAACTGGATTACAAACGATTAAGTAACTTAAATTCAGTACATAGAAACTGAAAATTACACTTTAAGACTTAAACTAAGACATTGATAATAAAAACGATTTTACAAGAAATTATAAAAATTAACTACTCTCCTTCTCTGCCTTCTCTTCCTTCTATTTATCAACAAAAAGTCTCCCACGTGTCTTCTGAACATTTCCCACCTCTTTTCAGAGCCATTGGATCATTGGAGTGGATTTTAGCCATTTGATGAATTTTGGCGCCAAAACTGAAATAGCAACTGGGGGAGGGTTTTGAGTGCAAGGAAGGAGAAACATTTAATGCTTCTTGGATTTTTGTTGAGGTGGAGTGATAAGGGTGGTGGGATATGAGCTGGAGGCATGGCCGATGACTGGTTTTGTAGAGGGTGGGTGAAGAAGGTGGTTTTGGAGGGAAAGGGGTGAGAGTTGACTGGGGGATTGACCGGTGTATTATTAAGGAAGGGGGTTCAAGACAGGGGGTCAAGGGTTGTTTTGGCCTGGGGGTTCAATAATACAAAGGGTCCGTTTGTTTGTAGTTAACACAAGGACCAAAGTTGCAATTCCACAAAAACCAAGGACCAAATCTGTAATTTTGAAAAGTTGTTCCAAGGGTCAATCTTGCCAAGTTTCATTAGTACAAGGACCATAAAAGATAACTTTCCATTTTTTAAACTTCCAAGGACTATTTTTGCCAATTTTGAAACTTGAAGGACCAAACTTGTAAATTCTCCAAACTTTTTACCCAAGGATCATTTTTGATAAATTTTGATTTTGAAAGGACTTGGGTTGACTTTTATTCCAAAACAAATGCTCAGGGACTGATTTTGTCACGCTTTGAAAGTTGAGGGATGAAAGCGCCAATTATGCAAACTTAGCTCGATTTTCATCTGATTTTAAACATTTTCCATCTGAAACATATAAAACACAATTTTGGAATATTTTCAGTATTTTGATGGATTTCTGAGTGTTTTTAAATGTTTTGCAATTCAGATTTGACCAAAAATGATGAGTATTTACACACTCATCAATCCCCACACTAAACTATTGCTAGTCCCTAGCAATCTTTTGAGAAAACTTAATGGATTTGAATCTCTTTACCAAAAGCCATTACTTCTTGAGTAGCCAATTGTTTCAGTTCAAGTAAGAACCTTGGTACAATGATAACCAAATGATTTTGAGCAAATCACCGGCTTTCAACGGTTTTGATTTGTCTTTACCGAAGCCGTTTGCTTACGGACTAGCCAACTCTTAGATAAAATATCTTTGGTGAGTCGATTACCAATTATGGTTTTCCAACTGCCTTTACCACAAGCCATAAACTTGCGGGCTAGCCAACTCTTCACTAAGTAAAGATATGGTGAGCTGAACACCATACAATTTTGGGCAAATTGCAAGCCGTCAACGGATTTGAGATATCTTTACCAAGAGCCGTTTGCTCCGGATTAGCCAATCCTTTTGTTTATTAGACATGGCGGTTGATAATCGTAAGTGAGTAAGTGCAAAACACTTACTCCAAAAAAATTTGGCCAAAAATGGGGGAATTGGGTGGTATAATTACATGATAAAATTCG
The DNA here is from genome assembly GCA_910596185.1 of Chrysanthemum makinoi. NCBI lineage: Eukaryota > Viridiplantae > Streptophyta > Magnoliopsida > Asterales > Asteraceae > Chrysanthemum > Chrysanthemum makinoi. The sequence continues at coordinate 97,416,972 of OU343219.1, read as the reverse complement.
TGATAATTCCCCCCCACACTAGAAATGAATATTGCCCTCAATATTCAAAGTACCGACTGTTATGCCAAAACATAGAACGTAAAAGGGAAATACTACGGCCATCATTTGAGAATTTATTTATTTATTTATTTATTTATTTTTTATTTTTTTTTGAAATCTATATACAACATGGGCAACTCCCCACACTAGGGTGGTAGAAAGTAGAAAGAAGTCAGAAATATGGGTGAAAACTCATATGGTGTGCTATTGTTTTTGATTCCCGAAGTCGCTAGCTTGGACTCGATCCCCGCATTCATTGGTTCATGGGGAAAGTTTGTAGATCCGGGACAACCACAGGTGGAATGTCCTCTCCAAAATAGTGCTTCAATCGATGACCATTCACTTTAAAATTTGGACCATCGGGTTGAGATAACTCAATAGTTCCATAAGGAAATACTTTAGTGATGGTGAATGGTCCAGACCAGCGGGATTTTAGTTTTCCTGAGAAAATCTTCAATCTTGAATTGAAAAGAAGGACTCGATCACCGACGTTGAAAACGCGGTTCTTGATTTTGGAGTCATGAATCTTCTTTGTCTTTTCTTTGTAGATCAAAGAGTTCTCGTATGCTTGATCACGGAGTTCATTTAATTCATTCATTTGAACTTTCCGGTGATCACCAGTTGTCTGAATATCGAAGTTGGCATGTTTCAAGGCCCAGTATGCCTTGTGCTCAAGCTCAATCGGCAGATGACACGCCTTTCCGTACACTAGCTTGTATTGAGTACACCCGATGGGTGTTTTATAAGTTGTACGGAAGGCCCAGAGTGCGTCATCTAGCTTATCGGACCAAGAGGCACGGTTTTAGCCTCTGTCCTTCTCGAATTCTTTTAATCCCCCGGTTGGAAACTTCCACTTGCCCACTTGTTTGGGGGTGGTACGCAGAAGAGAGACGGTGGGTTACACCATACTTTGCATGACTTTATCAAAGCGGTCATTGCAGAAATGCGTACCACGATCATCCGATTATAGCTCGTGGAGTTCCAAACCTAGCCAAAAGAGATTTTAAGAATTTCACAACAACTCGGGCATCGTTGGTAGGCAAAGCTTTTGCTTCAACCCATTTTGAAAAATAGTCAACGGCCACGAGTATGTATTTATTTCCTCGAGATGAAGGAAATGGCCCCATAAAGTCAATGCCCCAGATGTCAAAAATCTCACACACTTGAATGGCGTTTTGCGGCATTTCATTTCTTTGTGAGATATTTCCGTGACGTTGACAAGCGTCACAGGTTTTGACAAATTTGTGGGCATCCTTATAAATCGTGGGCCAATAAAATCCGGAATCAAACACCTTCTTGGTAGTGTAGTTGGGGCTATGATGTCCCCAGTAGATCCGAATGGCAAGCCTTGAGAATGTCATTGGCTTCGACCATACACACATCGCGATGACTTGATCCGCACAAATTTTGAATAAGTAGGGTCGTCCCAGTAATGTTTTACATCTTTAAAGAATTTGTTTTTTTGTTGGGACGACATCCCTTTCACCACAAAGTTACCCGCATGGTAATTTGCAAAGTCAGCAAACCATGGGGTAGAAGAGTCTCCACGAAAAGAAACCACATTGAGTGTTTCGAGAGGAAATGTTTCGTTTATTTCCTTTTTCTCGAATACATCATGGTGAGGGTTTTCTAGACGGGACAGATGATCAGCCGAGGTTCTCGGCTCCTTTTTATCACGTATAATGATATCAAATTCTTGCAGGAGGAGAACCCAACCGAGCAATCTCGGCTTTGCATCTTGTTTTGCAAAGAGATATTTGAGAGCCGAGTGATCCGTATACACCACGCATTTGGTCAAGATTAGGTATGGCTGAAACTTCTCAAACGCATACACCACAGCTAATAATTCTTTTTCCGTAGTGGTGTAATGGGTTTGAGCTTCAATCATAGTCTTACTCGCGTAGTGGATAGGCTGAAAATGCTTGGTTTTACGTTGCCCCCGGACTGCACCGATAGCAAAATCACTTGCATCGCACATGAGTTCAAAGGGTAAATCGGTCGGGGCAACTAGAATGGGTGCTTCCGTAAGCTTTTTCTTTAATGTTTCAAAAGCTTCGATGCACTCCGGTGAGAAGATAAAAGGAGCATCCTTCTCAAGGAGATGAGTCATAGGCCGAGCGATTTTAGAAAAATCTTGTATGAATCTGCGATAAAAACCGGCGTGACCTAAAAAACTCCTAATACCTTTGACGGTAGTAGGATGAGGAAATTTGGAAATGACATCCACTTTCGCTTTGTCAACCTCAATCCCGTTTTTGAAATCTTATGGCCTAGGACAATTCCTTCCTTGACCATAAAATGGCTCTTCTCCCAATTTAGACAAAGATTGGTGTCTTCACACCGTTTGAGCATTTTTCTAAATGGGAGAGACATGTTTGAAATGAGTCCCCAATGACCGAGAAGTCATCCATAAACACCTCCATTGTTTCCCCGATCATGTCGTGGAAAATTGCCGTCATACATCGTTGGAAGCGTGCGGGGAGCGTTACATAGGCCAAAAGGCATACGTCTGTAGGCAAAAGTTCCATATGGGCAGGTGAATGTGGTCTTTTCTTGATCCTACGGATCAATGGGGATCTGAAAATAACCCGAGAAACCATCTAGGAAACAATAGTATTCGTTTCCTGCTAATCTCTCAAGCATTTGGTCAATGAAGGGTAGAGGAAAATGGTCTTTACGGGTGGCTTCGTTTAACTTGCGATAGTCAATACACACACGCCATCCCGTAACCAATCGAGTTTGAATTAACTCGTTTTCTTCATTTGTGACAACAGTTATGCCACCCTTTTTGGAACACGTGGATGGGGACTGACCCAAAGACTATCGAGATCGGGTAAATTAAACCGGCATCAAGAAGTTTGAGAACCTCTTGTTTGATAACCTCATGAATCTGAGGATTCACCCTTCTCGATGTTGGATGCTGGTTTGAAGTCATCCTCCATCAAGATTTTGTGAGTACAAAACTCAGGGTTGATACCCTTAATGTCGGAGAGTTTCCAAGCAATTGCTTGCTTGTGTGACTTCAAGACCTTTATGAGAGCATTCTTCTCCTCCCCCATTAAGTCCTTAGCAATTATGATGGGTAATTTATCATCACCCTCCAAGAATGCATACTCGAGATGAGGAGGTAGGTCCTTAAGTTCAACCTCAGGAAATTCTTCAGTAGATGTTTGTACGGATTTGATTTCTTCAATCGTGATCTCTTTCGGAGGGAGTGACGGTAATGGATCTTCGTTTAACAATTGCTCAAGATAAAGGATATCTCCCTCCGAATCATAAACACCATTATCAATTCCCGACGGAATCGATTCATCATTAGCAAGAAATTCATCGATCTCTTCTAGAAAGAAGTCACCTCCCTTAAACGGAGTAAGAGAAGGGGAAGGATCGGCAATAATTGGTTGAGAAGATGTGGTGGGATCCCCACTCACAGAATTATGAAAATAACCAAGAAACTCTTGAGAGTACTCCTCTGAAGCAATATCAATTACATCTATTCGATTAACCGATTGACATCATAGTTTGAGGAGTACCTCGAAGTTTGATCAAGGTTAAAGGTGACAACTTCATTACCCACACGTAATGTGATTTCTTGCTCAAATTCATCAATGAGAGCACGACCGTTCTCGGGAATCCTCGTCCAACAATGAGAGGAACCCGATGATCGGCATCGAAATCAACAACCACAAAGTCAGCCGGAAAATGGAACTTTCCTACTTTCACGAATACATCCTCGGCGATGCCAAGAGTACTCGATATAGAACGATCTGCAAGCTCAAGAGTCATGCAGGTAGGAATAAGTTCGGAAGAGAAAGTTTCTTCCATACTGAATAAGGCATCAGATTAATGCTTGCACCAAGATCGGCGAGGGCAAAACATTCAATCATTCCTGGAAAAACACAAGGTAGAAGAAATTTTCCAGGATCTCCAAGCTTTTCGGGAAGCTTCTTTAAGCTGGCGGCTCGTTCGAGGAGTTTTAGCCATTTCAAACAGTTTTTCCTTGTTGCTTAACATGTGTTTGAGAGTTGATGCAAACTTGGGCATCGGCATGATAGCATCCGCAAAGCTTATGTCAAAATGTAGTTCTTGGAAAATTTGAAAAAATTTTCCATTTGATGACTGGCTTTTTCGCGGAGCTTTTGCTCATTTAAACGTGATGGGTAAGGAATAGACGTTTTGGATTTGGAGTTTTCAACTGGAGCTACAGGAGGTTCAAAACAACTCTGGTTTGGATTTGGGTTTCGGGACAACTTGAGGATGGACATGTGCTGTACTTTGTGAGCTAGTGGGTTGCACTTGGTCCTTTGTCGCCTCAGGTTCACTTTCCACTACCTTCTGGAGAGAAGAAGAAGAGGTAGTAGGAATAGCGGGTCCATCATATGAAGCACCACTTCTGGTTGTGATCGCCTTTGCATCGCCCTCGGATTAGCGATCGTGTTGCTAGGTAAGGTACCTGAGCCCGAGGGTCGATCATTTAAAGACTTCTTAATGTCGAAATCGGCTAACCAACAACCTATTCATTTCCTCTTGGGATTTCATGAATTGCTTCAACAACTCATCAGATGATGGTCCAGTTGGAACAATGGCTTGAGTTTGTGTAGGAAAATTCCGGCCTCTATTGTTTGGATTAGGGCCTTGATTTTGGAAATTTCCTTGATTATTGCCATGAAAATACCCTGGGTTGAAATTTCCATGACCTTGGTTTCTATTAAAATTTCCTTGGTTTTGGAAATTTTGACTTTGAGTTTGAAAACCGTTATTTCGACTAAAATTAACTTGGTTTTGAAAACCTTGGTTTGTTCTATTCGATTTTGATTACGTTTTGGTTTTGGTTGAAACCGGTGGTCCGGGTAGTGGTTAGGGCGGTGGTTCGGGTCCATAGAGCACGGTATTGGTTGCCTCTGAATTGGAAGTCCCGCCCACGGCGTTTGCTTCAAAAGGGTTACCATCGGTGGCCATACAGTTGTAATAGGCATGGGGGCCACCGCAAGTAACACATACTTCCACTTTCTTAACTTCAGCAGGAGGTGAAGTTTGTGGGAAAGAAACTTTCTTTTGGTTAGAGAGAACCAAAGCTTGAATTGCTTCCGTGAGTTTGTCAATCTTAGCATCGGTTCTAGATTGACTCACGGCGATGAAGCGAAGGACCAACACGACTTGGGAAACAACCGGTTTGCTTCGTGCTGTGCGGACTTTAGACTTGTTTTCAATTATCGCTAAAGCTTCTTTTACAGTTTTGCTCAAGAAATTTCCTCCAGCGGAGGAATTGAGAGAATCTTGATCAGATTGACTCACTCCATTATAGAAAGTATCGAGTTGCATCAACTCAGAGAAACCATGGTGAGGACATTTGTGGAGCAACTCCTTAAAACAATCCCACGATTCACTGAAGGGTTCATCAAACTTTTGTGTGAACTTGATGATTTCGTTTTAAGACTCGTGGTTTTGGAAGGTGGATAGAACTCGTTCACAAATTTCTTCACCGGTCTTCCCATGTTTCGATCGATTGAGGGGGTTGTTTTTCAAGCCAAATCCGGGCTTGTCCCTCGAGGGAAAATGGGAAGAGAAGAAGTTTGACAGCATCGGTAGGGACATTCTTGTATTTGATGGTAGATGCAATCTTGTTAAACCATCAAATATGAGCATGAGGATCATCCCTCTCAAAACCATAGAATTGACTTGAGGTTACAAGATTTAGTAACCCGGTTTTGAGTTCAAAATTTTCAGCCACAATGGCTGGAATAACAATAGCATCTCCTTACCCATCGATGGGTGCCGGAGAAGCTTCGCACATAGGACGTTCTTCGCCATGATAACGGAAGTAGTGCGAGTCCGGATCTCGATCCGTGATGGGGCGAACGTCTACGATACGCCTTCTTGGAATCCTCGACAAGCTCACGAAATGGGCTCATAGACCTAGAAGAGCGAAAAGCATACACTAGAGTTGACTCTAAGAAATTTGAGTCAAGAGAATTATGAAAATGGGAAAGAAGAATCTTTTTGGGTTTTATGGTTTTTAATATTTTTTGGATTTTTGGATTTTTTATAAGAAAATATATATAGATATAGATGGTATAACCAAGGAGTGAATATTCAAATCACTAATCGCTAACGTAAGATTGTTAGCACAGCTCCACTTGGCGCCAAAATTTGATTGGCTCCCAAACGGTCTATCTTTTATTACACAAGTCAACCACTTGTGAATGGTCAACCGTAATAAAAGTCAGACAGTCTAGAACCAAAGCAATTAAGGCCAGGAGAGCATAGTGTTTCCCCGGGTCGTTAAGTCCCAACGTGTCGTTGAATAACCAAACGTGTAGTGATCGGGTGATATTGAACAAGAAAGGGGTTATGATTGATACTAGATAACAAAGGAAAAATGAAAGAAAATTAAAAAGTTAAATTATATTAAATAAACGCTATCACTATTTTTAAAATTTGATTTTCTTGATTTTTCTTTTATAAATTTGAATTAAAAACTAATTTTAAACTTTAAAACTAAATTAAAATACTAAAAATTATGAAAATTAATGGGAAAATTATAAAACTATTTTTAAAAAATCTAAAATAACTAAAGAAAATTTTCAAGACTATTTTTGTATTTTTCTGATTTATATTCTAATTTCTATGATTTAAAAACTATCTAAAACTAATTAAATTGTTAAAAATTACTATTTAAACTAGGAAAATTATGGAAAAATATTTTTTTGGCTTTTTATATTTTTCTTAATCTAGGAAAAATGAGAAATTATTTTTTTGAACTTTTTCTGATTTAATTGTATTAAAAGCTATTTAAAAAGTCTTAAAAACTAATTTAAATAGGGAAAAATAGCAAACAGTACTTAAAAATTATGAAAAATTCAGGAAAAGTCTAAATTATTATTCTAAATTTATGAAAAATATAAAAAACTAGGGTTATGTGTGAGAAAATGAAACTGTAGTGGAATGGCTTATAAATAAGCACTAAAAAATAAGCTATAGACTGCCACAGAGAATCAAGTGATCACAGGACCTAACTTATGCTAAAACTACTAGAAAGCAACCTAAGTTAACCACTCTCAACCTCTGGAAAGCAGGAAACAAGCATTTGGTGTGAATTGCACTTAAAAGCCAAAACAGGCTTTACCTATTAACTTGCAGCCTAAAAATAAGCTACTGGATAAGCAAGAAACCTAAAGCCAGTTTAAGCAATCCAAACTAGACCTAGCAAGGGACTTGTAAACCAAATCTTAGCCCAAGACAAGCTCTTATGAGCTTGTTGAGAGCTCTGCACAAAACCTGTGCACACTCAGTATACACTGAGTATGTGCACAGGGCAAATGGTACCTAGTTGAGGAGCTGATTTGAAGCTTAAAGAGATTTGGAAAAATTTCATAAAATTCAGTTTTAGAAACTAGACCAACTCAACTTCATAAATCCAAAATACCAAAATCTCTTAACCAAGGATTAACAAATGATAAATCTACAAAGTTTGGGCGAAACTGCTTTGTGCAATTTGACTTTTATAGATAAAACTGAAATGTTGACTAAAATGAGATTTGAATCCAATTTTTGAAATGAGAATGATGTATTAAGCTAAAGTGAAACCAAAATAAGCTACCCTACTGAATTCTAAACACAAATCAAGCTTTTGATCTTTAAAATTCCAAAGATATGCAAATGAAAAAGATTTAGAGGATTTTGACTTTGGATGAAAACATATGCAAGTAAATGATTGAATTGAGTCTAGTTTACCTAGAATGGACTTATACCACCGAACTATGCTTGAATAAGCCTATAACTCAGCTAGCTTACTTGTTCCAAACACTAGTTTCCAACTGTTATATAAACTTAAACCTATAATCTACTTAAGTCAGAGTAAACCAATGCTTAATCTTACTAATGCTAACCAACTTACAACTGAAAGCAGTAATTAAAGCAAACCAACACAACAAGTCTACAAGAAAACTACTAATGCAGATATAAGCTCAAAATAGTGAAAACAAAGTTTAGATAGCTCTTACTCAAGTCCAGCAACTATAACTTGCATAAGCATTCCCAATAAACATAAACCAATAGCAAATCCAAACCACATTAGCAATCCTACCCAATTGAAGCTTCCATTCATCAGTTTGACTTTTGTTGACCAAATGCCAACTTTGATTGAAACTGAGTGGTGAGCTTACTACAAGCTATACACAGCTTTAATAAGCTCACTTATGCTATAAAAAGACTTTTGAAGCTGGATTTAGATTATTTAAGACTGCATAAATAAAAGAAAACTTAAAAACAGGAAACTTGGATAAACTTTTAATGAGAATTTGAACTGGATTACAAACGATTAAGTAACTTAAATTCAGTACATAGAAACTGAAAATTACACTTTAAGACTTAAACTAAGACATTGATAATAAAAACGATTTTACAAGAAATTATAAAAATTAACTACTCTCCTTCCCTGCCTTCTCTTCCTTCTATTTATCAACAAAAAGTCTCCCACATGTCTTTTGAGCATTTCCCACCTCTTTTCAGAGCCATTGGATCATTGGAGTGGATTTTAGCCATTTGATGAATTTTGGCGCCAAAATGGGATATTGCAACTGGGGTTGATTGAGTGCAAGGAGGGGGAAGCATTTAATGCTTCTTGGATTGTTGGGTGAGGTGGAGTGATAAGGGTGGTGGGATATGAGTGGAGGCATGGTGATGAGTGGTTTTGCAGAGGGTGGGTGAAGAAGGTGGTTTTGGAGGGAAAGGGGTGAGAGTTGACTGGGGGTTTGACCGGTGTATTATTAAGGAAGGGGGTTCAAGACAGGGGGGGTCAAGGGTTGTTTTGGCCTGGGGGTTCAATAATACAAAGGGTCCGTTTGTTTGTAGTTAACACAAGGACCAAAGTTGAAATTCCACAAAAACCAAGGACCAAATCTGTAATTTTTCAAAGTTGTTCCAAGGGTCAATCTTGCCAAGTTTCATTAGTACACGGACCATAAAAGATAATTTTCCATTTTTAAACTTCCAAGGACTATTTTTGCCAATTTTGAAACTTGAAGGACCAAACTTGTAAATTCTCCAAACTTTTTACCCAATGATCATTTTTGATAAATTTTGATTTTGAAAGGTATTGGGTTGACTTTTATTCCAAAACAAATGCTCGGGGACTGATTTTGTCAAGATTTGAAAGTTGAGGGACTGAAGCGCCAATTATGCAAACTTAGCTCGATTTTCATCGATTTTAAACATTTTGCATCTGAAACATATAAAATACAATTTTGGAATATTTTAAGTATTTTGATGCATTTCGAGTGTTTTAAATGTTTTGCGTTCAGATTTGACCAAAAAATGATGAGTATTTACACACTCATCAATAGTTTACCAATTAAAAACTTTGTTTTGAAACTTATTGAAAGATCAATTGATATTGATCTTAGATATGTTGATGAAATATGTAAGCAATATGTAAAGAGTAAATAAGGAAAGAAAAGATCAAACCACAACAAGTTGTTTATAGTGGTTCGGTCTACAAGGACTCTTTCTCCTTACCCTACTCCACTCCCCGAGTCTCACACTCGAGAGTTTAACTTCACTAGTCAACAAGCTCCTTTCACCGGTGGAGAAACCTTTACACTTTGCTTACACTATTTCTGACACTAAGCTAAATGTCGAG
>OU343219.1:97226157-97403850 GCA_910596185.1 Chrysanthemum makinoi | reverse complement strand
AAGCGGACTTATACTTGAAGAAGTTATGGATTTTACAAGTTTGGCGGCGGGAAAATATTATTTACTAAAATTTCAGCAACATGTTTTCATTTTGTCGAAGTCAAAAGCGAGCCTTAAGCTTCACAAATTACTTTGACTTGTCAAAAATATATTAGTTTACTTTGATGAAGGCTAAGGACATATAAAGCGAGAAGCGGTTTGAAGCGACAAAGATATACACTTTTCTTAAACTTGCGTAACTAATTTCTGCATGCTATTAGCCAAAACCACCAACTTTAACCCTTAATATCTTTATGAGAGACCTTTTGGGCGAAAACTCACGAACTAAAACTTTTTAGATATGGATACAAACTTTCCAAAACCGTCGATTTCGTTCTCTAACGATCAACGTGCACTGTTTTACCGACCACTTTTCGGAGCATTTTTGGCAATTTCATGATTTTCGGCGACATTGTTTTGCGGCGAAAAGTGGTAATTTCTCTAAAAATCATTATAAAACCATTGTAGGATGACATTTTGGCGTAAAAACATGTAAAGTGATTTTGTTTGGTCAAAGGTCAAAAGAGTATTTTTTAATTAATGAGTAATATTTTCAACAGGTCGTAAATGGTATAAATAACATATCAAGTGCATGCATAACATTACATTGCAATTCATGACATATCATATCATTGATAATAGGTCCCGTTGGCATCATTTTAAACCTCGGTGTACTCACTTTTCCAAGTTATTTCAGTTTATCCAAGTGAGTTTTCATAGCCCCGTTCTTACATGCTTTCGATTATTTCAAACCCACGGGGGAGAATACATTGCACTACATTTTTTTTTGTGCGATACCAAGTATGTTAAATTCATTTACATTGCTTAAGTTACCACATGCCAATTGAAAGTCCCCATTTCTGAACCATGAACAGTTAATCATTGGCGGGATGAGTGGATAGATCTATTTCCAGGGTGACGCCTGGTTGGGTGAATCCCAACCGTGTGAGCGGATGCATTTCATTTGATTTCATTTCTGAGTTGTCGGCAAACACTCGAGGGCATACATTAATGATCGGGTCTAGTTTTGGGTCATGGGCTTAAAGCAATTGTAACATTATTTTTACGTGACTTGATTGTCATGCATGGTCAATACTTGTGTAGTCGTATAAAATGTTTACATAAACCTATGATTTCTCACCAACATTATTGTTGACGTTTTTAGCAATGTATTTTCGTGTAATGGCGAGGCACGTTCATCATGACATGGTTAGGGACCTATATTTTGAGTCAGGCTTCACTTACATTATGTACATTATGGTTTATTTCAAAACATCGTTGGGATATGTAACATATTTGTATTTCCTTAAACTTGTTAAACTCCTTTGGGACCATGTTGTACTCACCATGTTTTTATGAAATATCCAGCGATGTGTTTTTAAACGACACTTTAGGTCGTTCAATATAACTGTGATGTGGTGCTATGACAGTCAATGCCCCCAGGAATTTCATTCCGCTGCAAAACAGGTAAATTGGGGGTGTGACATTACACCCTGGTTTAATCAAGGTTGTGATGGTCTGGGGGTGGTGAATGGTTGAGGTTATGAGTAATGTTATCAGGGCTTAACACTTAATATCTCCCTCAAAAACTGCTTTATTGAAAGCAGTTTTTGAAGTTTAGCATTTAAGTGAATGTTGCGGTTTCCAGGTTCAGATGTGATTCTTGAGACTTTGTCTCGGGTCAGGGTTGAGAGTCTTGCTTCATGAATGACTCCATATCAGATAGTCTCAGTCTCTCAGTATCAGGGACTCTTCAAGTAAGTGAGTCGATCTAACGCTAAACATAGATTTTTCAAAACTCCCTGATGTTCCAAAAGCTCAACCCGAACTGTTAGGATTTAGAAAATCCAGTTGCTAAAGTGTCGGTCGCCTCAAGTATATGTAATCTTTATAAATCTCGTAGTCTTAGTTATTTAATGTTAGTTAGTATTTAGTTAAGTAACACCGTGGCGGACGGACGGGTCTTTACCCACTGTATGCTTGATCCACAGCCCGTAGGAGGCGTATATTGTAAGATACTATAAATACCCTCTACCTCCCAAGGTAGAGGGTTGGAGCTCATAATAAGATCTTTCTTTCTCTCACTAAGCTTCCTAAACCTCTTAACTTTATCTCTCTAAACCCTAAGCCATACGCCCCATATATACTATGGTTTGATGTGTTGTGAAATCCAATATGTTACAAATGGTATCAAGAGCCATGGTTTGATCATCTCTCTTACATGTTCTTGGATTTCTAGTGGTTTTATATGGTTTTTGGGTGAAAAAGTTTAGTAGTATTTGCATCATTTGGACCATTTCTAGTGTTAAAGTTTGGATTTTGATTGTACTTTTGTGTTTAGAATCATTATAAGTGCTTAGGTTTTGATTTGGAAGGCTTGAATCAGCGTGGTTGGGTTGTTTTTGGATTGAAAAGTGGTGTTTTTGAATATTTCATCATAGCGACTTGTGTCTCGTACTTGATTTCTTCGTAGCGATTTGTCTCTACGTTTTAAGTGACTTGTCTGTGTTGTGTGAAGCGACTTGTGCACTAAGCGATTTGTCTTTTGAGACAAAACGACAAAAAGGACAAAGTAGTGGACGTACTTTTTTGTCTAGCGATTTTTCACTAGCGACTTGTCCTTCTAGCGAGTTGTTACTTTAGCAACTTTTGTGTCTAGCGACTTGTCCCTAGCGATTTGTCTTCATAGTGATTTGTGTCACTAGCGACTTGTCCTTCTAGCGAGTTGTTACTCTAGCAACGTGTGTGTCTAGCAACTTGTTACTAGCGATTTGTGTCACACAAGCGACTTATCTCTCTAGCGACTTGTCCCTTGAGAAACTTGTATACCTAGCGACTTGGTGAAAAGCGATTTGTCTTCAAGGTTTGAAGCGACTTGGTGAATTATTGTTTCTGATTGATACATTTTACGGCTTTCTCTTGATTTAGTAAAATCCCGTGAAAGAATCTATTTCCCGGTTTAATCAAAGAGTTATAAAATCCTGTGGAATCTGTAATCATGTCTACCAACGTGCCTACAATCATCTCTTCTGTAGCTGAGGACGTTCAAGCAGCAGGATCAGATACTCGTCCACCCATGTTAGATAGGACTTATTATTACTCATGGGCTCAACGAATCAGGTTGTACTGCTTGGGTAAGGAAAATGGGGTTAACATTCTCAAATCAATTGATGAAGGACCATACCAAGTTGAGACTACCGAGAGACACTTGAAAGCTGCTGATGGCTCAGTGAAATTAGGATTGGATAGACCAAAGACATATGATGAACTTACTGATAAGGAGAAAAAGAGATACGATGCTGATATTAGGGCCTCAAACATTGTACTTCAGGGGTCTACCAAAGGACATCTACAAGCTAATCAATCACAAACAACCGAAGCCAGCGCGTTTGGGACAATGTCAAGATGCTTCTCTCGGTTCGAATTAACTAAAGAAGACAGAGAGTCTCAACTGTATGATGATTTTGAGAACTTTAAGATGAACCAGGGGAAAATGTCACTGAATACTATGTGAGGTTCCACAAGCTCGTGAATGACATGAGGAATATCAAAATGACAATGCCAAATATCCAGCTAAATTCAAAGTTTGTGAACAACATGAATCTCGAACGGCACAAATTTGTCACTGCAGTCAAACTTAACAAAGGATTGAGGAACACCAATTATGAGCAACTGTATGCTTATTTACTACAAAATGAGAAACATGCTTCATTTGAGCGATTGATCATGGAAAAGTTCAAGACCAATGCTGGAGATGCAAGCTCTTCAAATGACTCAACTGCATTTCACACCAATGTAGTGATTACTACCAAAGCATCACAAGTCATACCTACTGGAAATGGTAACCACAAGCTCATTCCTGATCCAGGGTATAAGCCTCCTGATGCTGAAGCAGTCATAGAACACTTTGTCAATCAACTGGCTCTTATGGTCAAGCAAAACTTGAATTTCACCCCACACACCAACAATCATCTCGGAACTGCGTCAAATATTCACAATCATGCTACTATTAAAGAAGGAAAGATAGTGGTGCAAAATGTGCAAGGAAGACAAAATGCATATCTTCCACATAATGAGCAAGGGAACGTTGGAGCTGGATATGGGAATGTTGGAGCGGGATATGGGAATGCTGGTGCTGGATATGGGAATGTTGGCGGTGGTGGTGGATATATGGGTAATCAGAATCGTGGAAGGAACATGGCTCAAGGTCAAGTAAAGCCCATTAAATGTTACAACTATGGTGGAGAAGGACACATCGCAAGGAATTGCACTCTTCCAAAACATCCACAAAATGCAGAGTACTTCAGGGATAAGATGCTGCTGGTCCAAGCTCAACACGTGGAGCAATGGTGAGGAAGAATTGCTATTTCCGAGAGGAAATGCCGAACTTATGATGCTAATGTGGATGAACAGCCGCGGGGTATGGGTCGAACAATCCCAACGCATTTCAAGTCGCAGACTGTGATGCATTTGATTCAGATGTTGACGATGAACCAATGCCCAAGACCATCTTCATGGCTAATATCTCACCAATGGTAACTCCAAGGGCTTCTTCACCTAAACAGGCCACTCCTTCCAGGGAATCTATCATCTCAGAGGTATTAAAACTATATGATGATGTTGATGTGCAAAAGATGCACGACAAAGTACAATCAACTGAAATTATTGAATCGGATATTGAAAATATGGGTAATATCAATGTTGTCCCATATGAGCAATATGTGAAACAAAATGAAAGTGAAATTGTACCAAGTAATGCATCTTCTGCAGTCAATAATGACTATATTTTTGATGAATTCACTGCATGTGCCCCTGATGATTCTATTATTTCTGAACTAAGCGCCTATAAAGAACAAGTTGCTATATATGAACAACGTGCTAAGTTCGAATTGACCACCCATGAGCAGGAGATGGATAACCAAATACGTACAGTTATTAGAAAAAAGTAATTTTAGAGAAGAAATGTTAAAACAAGAGTTAAACTCCTTACAAGAAAAGCTTAAAAAAATTGTTAAGCAAAAGCAAGAACTTCAAGAAAATGTTAAAGTGCTTAAACAAGAATTTAATGCTAAGGAATCAAAACTTTTGAATGACTTTTCCAATCTAAAAACGTTGAAAAATAAACTTGAAAACAAACTGTAAGTACAAGGGAACACCATTCATACTGCTCACATGATCACTAAGCACAGAGTCTTAAGCGATAAGCATAGTATTCCCCTAGTAGAGGAATCAAATCCCGAGTACTGTAAAAAGGCTAAAGCTCACCATACGATTTTATATGATGGTAATGAGATCCTCGAGCCTAGGCAAACACCATCATGTATTGGAAGCACGGAAGAGGATAGAAAATTAGAAGATGCCTCTAGGGAGAAAATGGATAAGAAGCTAAAAGATCCTCAGTGTAAAAAGCAAAACATAACGGTCAAACCCCATGATTACACTAAAGAAAATTAGATTTCCCTGAAAAAGTTTAAGCCTCAAACACAATTAACCCCAGAACAAATTTTTTGGAAGAAAGACATGGATAAGCAAAAAGCAAATGTACTTGTTGAAACAAGCACTCCCCTTAGGAAAGTGCCTCCAGCTACTGTGTATCCTCCGAATACACCAATGCATTTAGTTCCTAGAACTCTTTCCACTAAGAGCAAGACCTTAATCAGCCTGTATGTTTTTTATCAACTATTCGTTGATTTTGAGAAGACATGTAAGAAGAGAATCACACCTACAGGGACAACTGAAGGGGAAAGGGGTTTTGAACAAAATAAAGAATGTTATTTAACTGAGGTCATGCCTTTCTTTAAAAAATTAAAAAATCAATTTGAGAGTCTTCAAAAGGGGATAGACTCATAGATTAAAGAAATGGAAAAGGAATTTGATGAAATGATAGTTGAGGTCAATAATTATGAACGGGAACTCAAATATAATGAAATTGAAAGGAAGAATCTGCATATCTTAAATGAGAACTTGATATCGAGTTGTGTGGCTCAAGATGTGTTTTATACTGTTACTAAGTATTCTATTACTGCCTCTCAATTTCATGAATTATCTGTTGCTTTGAAAGTTTCCCATGATCGTGTCATTGAGCTTGAAAACAAAAACTCAAAACTAAATGAGAAAATTGACCAGGATGATCACGATAATTTGGTAAAACACTTTTCTAAGCTGGAAGTTGAACATTTTGATTTGCAACTAAAATATCAACATCTCAAAGAAAATGTTAAAACCTCAAACATCGAGATATCCGCGGATGTTCCAGAGTTTGATGCAGTTTTTGAAATAAACAAACGTAACGAACAGATTCGAGCTCACTGTAACACGATCAGAAAGTTGAAAACCCAGATTTCACAATTAAAGGGTGAAAAGAACAATGTGACTGGCTCCCAAATGCCTCCTCCTTTAGACTCTCAATTTTCTCAAAATTTTCATCTTCAAAACATCATTAACGTATTACAACAAGAAAGTGAGAGTTTTCTAGAAGAAAATGAAAAGGTCAAACGACACTTCAAAGAGTTATACGATTCAATGAAAGTCACTCGTGACAAGAACAATGAAAAAATAACTTCGTTACAAAAAGAAATTGAGAATCTGAAGAGTCAGGTAAAAGGGAAAATGCCACTTGTCTTTAATAAGAATGTTGCATCAAAGGCATCTGCAGATTCTAAGTATATTGTGACTGTTAAATACATTCCTCCTCATCTAAGAAATAACGAACTTGTTTTTCATAACTATTTCTGTCACCTTAAGGATAGTCTATAATGTCTCCGTGAGATTCTAGAAGAGGATCGCATAAATAAGCCACTTGATAGTGAAATTAGGTATGCATGCTTATATGCCAAACGATCTTAGGAGCTGTTAGAATGTTTAAGAGCAACATGCCCTAAATCCTTATGTGAGAAAGATAAAGTTGTGATGCCCTGTTCTATGCCTAGTGCTAAGTATGCAACCCATTCTATGCCTTATTTTATGCCGAAAGTCAAGCATGTGAGCTTTGATGTGCCTATAAGTACTTCAGATCCCAGCACTTCTAGATCAAGAATGCAAAAAGTAACAAAACCAACTAATGTTCCCATAATTCCCTCAACAGGCAATGCAAAGCAGTGTACAAAAGCAAGCGGGTCAAACCCTCCAGGCAATGCAAAGCAAGATAGGACCTCGCAAGCTAAGAGTGATCAATGGAAGAGAGTAGAAGACCACCCTAGGAACATTAAGTTTGATTTGAATAAAACGAATCGTGTTGATTATAGTATTAGCTATAAGCGTACTGTAATTAATTCGAATTCTGCTACTATTTGCAAAACATGTAATGAATGCTTGATTTCTAGTATTAATCATGAATGTGTTGTGAATGAGATGAGTAATACAGCAAAATTTCCTGTTAAAATGGTTAACATTAGTCAACAGGATAAAAAGGTCAGAAGACCAAGGAGGAAGAGGGCTAGAAAACATTGGAAACCAACAGTAAGAAATTTTAGTAATGTAGGTTATCAGTGGATTCCTACTGGCCATAAATTAAATCTTAATGAGTTGTGCCCTAAATTATCTAGATAAATGCCCATTAGGAAATGGATGCCCACTGGTAGAACTATACCCTTAAGAAGTGAACATACTTTGAATAGATCTACTATTTCTACTAGCCCGGCATCTACCTCTAATGATTGTATTGACTCAGTTTCTGATGTGGATGTTCCAATCTCGTTTTCTAACCAAGTGGAACCCATTCTTGCATGGGGATCCCAATTGTCCAGTTATCCTTTCTTGTCTGTGTTCAACTGTAGGTTGTTCAAATCGTTCTGTGGTACCTGGACTCAGGCTGTTCCAAGCATATGACTGGAGATCGCTCGCGGCTCATGAACTTCGTGAGTAAATTTATCAGGACTGTTAGATTCGGGAACGACAATTTTGGGGCAATTATGGGTTATGGAGATTATGTGGTTGGTGACAGTGTAATTTCCCGGGTATACTATGTTGAAGGTCTTGGTCATAATTTGTTTTCTGTCGATCAATTCTGCGATTCTGACTTAGAAGTGGCTTTTAGAAAACATAGTTGTTTCGTTAGAGAACTTGATGGTGTGGAACATTTAAGAGGTACACGTGGTACAAACTTATACACCATCTTTATCAAAAATATGATGAAGTCTTCTCCAATGTGCTTGTTGTCAAAGGCTTAGAAAACAAAGTCATGGTTATGGCATCGTCGTCTCAATCACTTGAACTTCGGCACCATTAATGACCTTTCCAGAAAATACCTAGTAAGAGGCTTACCAAGATTAAAGTATGAAAAAGATCATCTTTGTTCAGCATGCCAATTGGGAAAAAGCAAGAAATATGTCCACAAACCCAAACCAGCAAAGTTAGTTATGGAAGTTCTTCATACCCTTCATATGGACTTGTGTAGACCCATGAGAGTGCAAACAATTAATGGAAAGAAGTATGTGTTAGTCATTGTTGATGACTACTCTCATTTGGGTTAAGTTCTTGAGGATAAAGGATGAAACTCCAGATGTCATCATTAAACTTATCAAATAGCTGCAGGTTCGACTTAACAAGACTGTTAGAATCATCCGAACGGACAATGGAACTGAGTTTGTTAACAAAGAACTAAGTCAGTTTTATGAAAGCATTGGAATCAGTCATCAAAGAAGTGTTCCACAAACTCCTCAACAGAACGGTTGTTGGGAATTGCAGAGTACAAAACTACAAGCAAGAATGAAGAAAGAAGAAACAACGAGGGGTTATTATGTAATAGTTAGTAGCTTTCTTAGTAAGCTATTATTAGGGTTTTGTAACCTCCCTCTCCTATATAAAGAGGGTACGCATTTAGGTGATGGGCATCCATTCGACTCATCCTTTCATTTTATTTCATAGAAGACATCTCCTAATGAGAGTCTAGAGACACGATCATAGTGTGTGTATATTAGTAGTTAGCAGTTTTTATATTTCAATTGTAGATAACCAAGATCCTGACTCAACTAGGGTATGAGTGATAACAAAACCAAAAAAAAAAAAAAAAAAAAAGTATTATTTCTTTTGTTTAGTTGTGATAAAAAAAATTGAGATGGTTCATATATTTTTAAGGGGAAGCTTATACTTACCATCTGCATGCATCACTTGAGGGGAAGCGTCTATGAGTTGCACAAGACCCCTATTAGAAAAAGGGGAAGAAGATTAGTAGATGTGCAGCGGATTATTATTGTGATGACATGTTTTAGTATTGTTTCTTCATACATGTTGTTTTGTCTTAACGAGAAACTGGAACTTAACCTAGTCAAATTCCAGTTTAGGGGAAGATTGTTGGGAATTGCAGAGTACAAAACTACAAGCAAGAATGAAGAAAGAATAAACAACGAGGGGTTATTATGTAATAGTTAGTAGCTTTCTTAGTAAGCTATTTTTAGGGTTTTGTAACCTCCCTCTCCTATATAAAGAGGGTAGGCATTTAGGTGATGGGCATCCATTCGACTCATCCTTTCATTTTATTTCATAGAAGACATCTCCTAATGAGAGTCTAGACACACGATCATAGCGTGTGTATATTAGTAGTTAGTAGTTTTTATATTTCAATAAAGAAAACCTTATTAGTGATGTTGATTGTGTTATCATTATTCCGTTGTTTTCATTCAATCAATTGATATCACTCATACCCTAGTTGAGTCAGGATCTTGGTTTTCTACAATGGTGTAGTTGAAAGACGAAATCGAACTCTTGCGGAAGCTGCAAGAACTATGCTAATTTACTCAAAGGTTCCAATGTTTCTCTGGGCTGAATCCATTGCCACTGCTTGCTACACCCAAAATCGTTCTCTCATCCACACCACTCATGGAAAAACTCCATACGAACTTGTTCACAATAGAAAACCTGATCTCTCTTTCCTTCGTGTGTTTGGTGCTTTGTGCTATCCAATGAATGATGGTCAAGATTTAGGTAAATTAAAAGCTAAGGCGGACATTGGAGTATTTGTAGGTTATGCACCAAATAGGAAGGGTTAAAGAATCTACAACAAAATAACCCGAGATATCATGGAAACTATTCACGTCACGTTCGATGAGCTGACCGGGCAAATGTCTCCAGGACAATCAAGTTCTGTACCCACATCTCAACATTCATTAAGTAATCTCATTAGTTCTTCTCTTGTACCTAACCCCTCACAAGCAATTCCATATGTAACCCCTTCGGAAGATGATTTGAAGAAATTGTTTGATCCAATGTTTGATGAACACTATGAGCCTATTGCTAATGATCAGTCAAATTCATCAACAGACGACCCCTAACCTAACCGTCACGTAGATAACCCTTCAGTTTCTATGTCATTGAGTCAAGAAGCACCTACTGCAGATCACTCATCGTCATCATCAAATCCTCAATCATCGAGTATACATCATGGAAATGTTTCTGGCACCTATGATGGAGATAACCCCTTTGCTACTCCCGAAGATGCTCCATTTGAGAACATATTTGCTCCTGAACCATCTTCATCAAGAGATCCAAACTCTGCTACTTCAGTTCCTCAACAACAACCACACGAACACCTTAGAAAATGGACACCTTGACCATCCATTGGACAACATAATTGGAAACCCTTCTCGTCCAGTATCCACTCGTAAACAACTTGCAACTGATGCCTTATGGTGCTTCTTCAACTCCGTACTATCTAAGGTCGAACCAAAAGACGTTAAAACTGCAATGACTAAGACGCTGGTCAATGCCATGCAAGAAGAAATTCATGAGTTCGATCGACTAGATGTATGGATTAGTACCTTCTTGACTATGCTATGATAATTGCTCTAAAGTGGATCTTCAAAGTAAAACTTGATGAGCATGGTGATGTGCTAAAGAACAAGGCTCGATTGGTTGCAAAAGGATACCGTCAGAAGGAGGGTATTGACTTTGAAGAATCATTTGCTCCATTGCACGTATCAAGGCAATCGAATCTTCATGGCTAACAGCTGCAAGTAAGAACATGGTAGTCTATCAATGGATATAAATACGCTTTTCTTAACGGAAATCTGAAAGAAGTAGTATACGTCAGCCAACCTGAAGGTTTTGTGAATCCATAGCATCCTACTCATGTCTATCGCTGAAAAGGCCCTTTACGGTTTGAAGCAAGCTCCAAGGGCATGGTACGACACGCTATCGAAGTTTCTTGTATCTAATGGATTCCGCAAAGGAGCAGTTGATCCGACATTGTTCACTAGAAAGTCAGGCAAACACTTAATTCACGTTCAAATCTATGTTGATGATATTATTTTTGCCTCGACTGACCCTAATGAATGTGACCATTTTTATAAGGAGATGGGCTCCAAATTTCAAATGTCAATGATGGGACAAATGTCATTTTTCTTGGGATTACAAATTTCACAAAGTCCTGGAGGCATTTTTATCAATTAATCTAAATATGCTAATGAAATCTTAAAGAAATTTGGATTTGATTCTTGTGACCCTGTTGACACTCCCCCATGGAGCGTACTAAACAGGATGAGGACCACTCAGGGATCATGGTTGACCAAACTAAATATCGTAGTATGATTGGATCCCTGATGTACCTTACTGCCAATAGACCAGACATTTTGTTCGTTGTATGCATGTGTGCTAGATACCAGGCTAAGCCTACCAAAAAGCACCTTGAAGCGGTTAAACGGGTCTTTCGGTATCTCCAAGGAACCATCAACATGGGACTTTGGTACCCGAAGGACACCGGTATGTCACTAACAGCCTATGCAGATGTTGACCATGCAGGGTGTCAAGATACACGACGAAGCACGTCAGGAGGTGCTCAGTTTTTGGGTGATAAGCTTGTAAGCTGGTCTTCAAAGAAACAAATGAGTACTTCTATATCCTCTACAGAGGCATAATACATAGCCATGTCATCTTGTTGTGCTCAAATCCTATGGATGAGATCCTAATTATCTGACTATGGCTTTGAATTTAACAAAATCCCTTTGTATTGTGATAACAAGAGTGCCATTGCTCTCTCATGCAACAACGTTCAACATTCAAGAGCAAAGCATATCGACATTCGACATCATTTCATTATGGAGCAAGTGGAGAACGGTGTAGTGGAACTATATTTTGTGAAGGCTGAATATCAGTTAGCAGACATCTTCACCAAAGCTCTTCCTAGAGAACGTTTTGATTTTATCCTTCCACGACTTGGTCTAAAGAATCTACAACCGGAAACACTCAAACGTCTTCAAGAGGAAGACGAGGAGTAAAAGTTTTTCTTCATCCATATCTTGTAAATATTATCATATATAATATATATATATATATATATATAATATATATATATATATATCGATATATATATATATATATATATATATATAATATAACCAAAAAAGAAAATAGAAAAATATAAAATTTCAAAAATCTATAAAAAAAAATAATAATAAAAATAAAAATAATAATAATTAATTATTTTTTCCATCTTTTTTTTTCTTCGATAACATCTACGGTCTTTGAGTTGTCACTCTAAGAATGACACGGGTCTTTAGATGTAGTTCGAATGTATATAAGTTTTTTTTTTTTAAACATTTTGAGAGAATGAAAAACAAAGGTTTATAGTCATTTCAGACTGTACACCATTTTAAAAGAAATAACAGAGCCATGCTTTATCTTACTTTTCAAATCTCATGCTCTGATTCTAAAAACAAATGTTTGTCACCAAAAAGACAAATGTTTCATTCACAAATATTTTTCCTTCCATAAATTCTTCTGAAAAATGTTTGTTATCTAATGAAAACTAAATAGCTTTGAAAAATAACTCGGACTCAATTTTTAAAAATCATCTGGACTTGTCATTTGTCAAAATCTCTATCTCCCAATCAACAACTTATGTCATTGATTGAGGGGGAGAATGATTTCAATTAAATCAAAAGGGTTATTTGTCAAACAATTGCAATGTCTTATACAATTAGCTCAGACCTTGGCGAATGTTATGTTTTCATAAGATACTTAAGCATGCTTGAACATTGGAGTATAAAGTCTCAAAATCTTATCCTTATCAATTAAAATGTTTTTCAAAAGCAAGTCTCAATTCTCCTCCAAAGTTTTCAAAATTAATTTAAATCAATAGAGATCACAAATCTCAATAAAGTTGAAAATTGTGATCGGGGGAGAATTTGTGATTTAAATTGGATTTAAAACTGATAATTCGATAAATGATTTTGTAATTGATTAGCAAGCTCTCCTCCCTACATGTGCCAAACGATTTCAAATTTTCCATGCACATGTTAAGGGGGAGCATCTGTATCAAACCAAAAAAGATTGAAACGTGATTGATTTGTCTCTAAGTGCAGGTTCTCCCTAAATGTGCAAAATACTTTTGAATCTCGATGCACATATTGAGGGGGAGGAAATTTTTGAAAACCACTTCCTTTCCCAAAATTATCTTTAACAAAATATTTAAAAATACTAATTTTGATCGGGAAAGTGATGTCGATATTTTTAGAAAATGTTGATCAAAGAAGTGAATTCTTCCTCTTGCCTCCATGTGCCAAAACGATTTCAAACATACGATGCACATGTTGAGGGGGAGCTTTTTCTGAAATATCAAAACAATTCAGGTACAAAATGCTTTGATCATAGATCACAAGTACCTGGATTGATTATTCAAACGGTTTTCGAATGGTTTCAATGGCAGGAGAACAATACCAAAAAGACCGACCAATTTTATTTTATGCATGGAGATATAAGGATGGTTAGGTTAGGTATTCTTTCCCACGATCCTACCAGAGCCGGAGGGATCTACCCAGGGACAATCCACTAGATAGTGTAGAAGTCCTTAGGTATGATGAAAAAAGGAGAAAAATGAGAATACGGGAAGAGTGCCGACTGAGACAGAGCTAGAACTGGAATAAACCCAACAAGGTTCTAGTAATGAAGTCTCGGTAAGCACTGAAGGGGTTGAAGAATGAAAAAGAAATGAATGTGAAAAGGGTGAAAAGAAATAGCCCTCCAATAATACAACCTTAGGGCAGAAACCGGGTTCAATACATATGCAAAATACTTTCGAATCTCGATGCACATATTGAGGGGGAGCAACTTTTTGAAAACCACATCCTTTCCCAAAATTATCTTTAACAAAGTATTTAAAAATACTAATTTTGATCGGGAAAGTGATGTCGATATTTTTAGAAAATGTTGATCAAAGAAGTGAATTCTTCCTCTTGCCTCCATGTGCCAAAACAATTTCAAACATACGATGCACATGTTGAGGGGGAGCTTTTTCTGAAATATCAAAACAATTCAGGTACAAAATGCTTTGATCATAGATCACAAGTACCTGGATTGATTATTCAAACGGTTTTTGAATGGTTTCAATGGAAGAAGAACAATACCAAAAAGACCGACCAATTTTATTTTATGCATGGAGATATAAGGATGGTTAGGTTAGGTATTCTTTCCCACGATCCCACCAGAGCCGGAGGGATCTACCCAGGGACAATCCACTAGATAGTGTAGAAGTCCTTAGGTATGATAAAAAAGGAGAAAAATGATAATATGGGAAGAGTGCCGACTGAGACAGAGCTAGAACTGGAATAAACCCAACAAGGTTCTAGTAATGAAGTCTCGGTAAGCACTGAAGGGGTTGAAGAATGAAAAAGAAATGAATGTGAAAAGGGTGAAAAGAAATAGCCCTCCAATAATACAACCTTAGGGCAGAAACCGGGTTCAATACATATGCTACTGGTGGTTACTAAGGTAACACCGGTATTGAAGACAAGACTCCATGGACCCAGTGACGCACTGCACTACAACTTCCCAAGCTACTCAAGTTCCTCTTAAAAGGACTTGTTTCATTCTCACGGGGAACCTACATTATCTATCGACTTTCTCTTAGAGATTGTTGATATTGAAGAAGGAGACCCTCTCCCTAGTCTCCAGCACAGGAACCAAATGTGCACTATTGAGTCTAGAGCCATGAGATCATCTATAAATCTCATTAGGACACAAAATTAATGACGACTTACTATTTCACACAATGTGGAAAGTGAGATTATATCTTAAGAGTCCTACGCATTATCCTTGTGGTATTGCCAGAACATCTGAGTGATATGTAAAATATTCATGATGAAGATGGAAATCCTCCTAGAGCCAAGATCAAACAAGCTCTTGGTAGGTAACATGTGAGATCTATCCAATAGATCAAACTTGTGACAACTGGATTGAAACAATGGGGCGATTCATTATTGAATCAACCTTGGTCCAGGAAATGGATTGACGGATACCTTTGAAAAACCGGTCGTTGTGCTTAAAACTCTTTTCTCTAGCACATCGACTGTGTATTAATATTTCAAAATAAAAGGTGTTTATGATTGATAATTGATTTTCCTTAAAACCTTTGTTGTATTGCAAAAACACTTTATATTGAGCAGTACACGATTGTTTTTCAAATCTCTTTTCATCAATCAGTGAATCTCAATTCGCTGGTTCACTCACTCCGTGTTGTCTTCTTTGAGACATTCCGGTTTGAGAACGGCTAGAGCAGCTACGAAACCCTGTCAAGGAGATTCTTCGGAATTATACATGATCACATGTAGTACTTGTACTGATCAACGGGGAACTGTGGGCCGTGTACCTCAATTCAACGAAAATGATCAAAGACACTTTTGTGCGCTCTATTGCTAACTGTTGTATGCAGGTACACCCAACGTTTGAAGCTGATCAGAATGGAGAGGTCAATCCATAGCCGCATGCTCACACAACACATTCATTTCTAAAGAAATCATGATAAGTGCATCAACGACTCTGATATTTTCACTCCATGCTTCTGCTATGCTGCTGCAAATATCATTAATCATCTAAAACTTCCGCTACTCTGATAAGAAGAAATCATGATCCAGAATGTGAGTATGCCGATCCAATGTCACAACATCACATAATGTCAACGCTACAAAGGAAGAGTCAGAGATTTATGGTAGCTGATGATCTCAAAGCTGGCTCAAAACTCATCATCACGTGGATCAGTTAAAGACCTCCACTTGGATTAACCAAACATGCATAACATGAAGAATCAAAGACTACGGGCTACTGAGCAAAGAACTTAATCAAGAATCCTATAACAATCAAATGTAATATTTGTTTGTATTCATTGTAAGTTGAGGTGACCTCCCTTAGGGGAGATTGTTAGGATTTAGAAAATCCAGTTGTTAAAGTGCCGGTCGCCTCAAGTATATGTAATCTTTAGAAAGCTCGTAGTCTTAGTTATTTAATGTTAGTTAGTATTTAGTTAAGTAACACCATGGAGGACGGACGGGTCTTTACCTACTGTATGCCTGATCCACAGCCCGTAGGAGGCGTATACTGTAAGATACTATAAATACCCTCTACCTCCCAAGGTAGAGGGTTGGAGCTCATAATAAGATCTTTCTTTCTCTCACTAAGCTTCCTAAACCTCTTAACTTTCTCTCTCTAAACCCTAAGCCATACGCCCCATATATACTATGGTTTGATGAGTTACAACCTCATACTAATAAACGCATCAGTTAACTCGAAATATTATCAGCTTTTCCATCAGGATCAGCCCAACATCTATGATAAACACACCCTAAGTAACAACCCATTCCCAACTATACACTTCCTCATACACGACCCATACCCGTATCGCCTGAAACTACTCCTACCTGATATATCAGACCTACAAACTATCTCAGCCCCACTTGAGTTTTACCACGCCCTCCATTCAGGTTCAACTTGAACAAAACATCTACACTCCCTCGCTCACCCCATTTCAGCCTGAAGTAACATTAACACACTGATGTTGCAAACGTTGAGTATACCACTAATTCACCAACCTCAGCTGACCTAAATTATACTCACGTACTGATCTTGATATCAAAAATTGGATAACATTAACTGCGCCATCATTCACTGAGTCCGAAACCAAATTCACATTCCCTGATGTTGCAACTGTTGACTCAGTCACTTATAACTCCACTAGGAACCCGTGACATACCCACTTATATATTTTATCAGTTCACCCTTTACCATCATTTCTCTCAACTCTCGAGACACCTAGCTAATTAGGTAATCAGTCAAAAGAACTCACAACCGAAATACACCACTACTACAACATGATAAATACCTTTTTTTTTAATCATAAACCTCAAGTCCGATCAAACCTGACCCCTCTTTTTTCTTTCTTCTCTTTCTTACCTCTTCGCTGTGGTGGGGTATTGGTGTAAGCTTTAGATCGAAGGTTATGTGGGTTTGTGTTAAGGGTTTGTAGATTTGGGTTTTGGATGATGTGTCGGTTGTGAGATCGGATTCTGGGTTTAGATTAAGATCTTGTGTTCAATCGAGAGTTTTTTTTTTGTGTTAGATGGGTTTGGTGATTCGTATATGAGAGAGATTGAATAGTGACCAGATCTGGGTTTATCATCTTTTTGATGATATTTTTTTTTAGTGTGGATGATGAGACTTATTTTTGTGTGAGTGTTGGAAAGGATAAGTTTTTGTGTTTGTTGGATTTTGTTGTGTTTGATCCGGATTTGGGATTTTTGTGGTGTGCGTATTGATAAGATATGGGTAGTGGGTAAAGTATGTTGTTTTTGACTGATTATTTCAATCAGTGGGTATTTTTGTGTGGTATGTTTGTCATTTAGTCAATATCAGTGTGTTTTTCCCCCTCAAAAGTTGTAACAACAGTAGCAACTTTTGAAGCTTTTCACACTAATATTGACATAGCTCAAAATTTTATCAGCAGTCATAAACGGATCTGGATCATGAGAATAATCCACCCGCTCTGATACCACTTGTTGTTCCCAATTCACTATCGTATAAAACAGTTTAAGTATTAAAACAGACTAATAGTGAATCAATGACTGAAATACAATGTAAGTAAAACACACTGATAAATTTTCAACATAATATTCTTTATTAGAAATCAATCAAAAGAATACATTACCCAAGTACTTGCAGAACAGTACTTGGGATTGAAATGACAAAGTGTTGGTAACTCCTCACGAAGCTCAGGCTAAGTCTGAGCACAACTACTATGGAACCACTGAGCTATCTTAGGGACTGAGTTGTATTTGGAGGAGTGAAAGATGGCTTGTGTGTGTGTGTGTTTTACAATTCACAAGCTTAAATCTTTCACTCCATCTCTTATGCTATTTATACAAGTATGAATTTTAACTTTATCCTAAGTGACAAGCTGACAATTTATAGAAGACAAAATACTGATGTATTTTGTCTCTATTTACAAAGACTATATTAAGTAAGAGACAAGGCTGCTTTCCATAAGTCAGTGATGACACTGAGCCTGATAGTTTGCCATTCAGGGAAAGTTGACTTTGGTTGATAAGGACTTCGTCATATCTGATTCAAACTTATCCCGCTCATTCTTCAGTCTTCATTACCTTCAGTCTTCTACTTCAGTTTGTCTTCAGTGTAAGTAGCTGGTGAGGAGTTTAGGGATTCAGTGAGTTATTTTCATCACTCACTGAATCCACCATCTTCTTTTTGACTCAGTCTTCACCCCTTAAGTTCCGCCTTGCTGAGTGGAGAGACTTCTTCTTCGCCTCTTACTGAGTATCCTGAAGATGGCTCACTGAGAGACTATGCACTCAGCTACCTGTTAGTGTTTAAGGGCGTAAACACTTAGGGTATTTTCTATTCAAATCCTTGACTTAAGGGGTTTGGGTATTTACTGAACCCAACAGTACTTTTCATGGAGACTTTGGTACAATTCTTATTCCATAATAATGATCATTATTCTTGAGTTTTATACGCTTTTGATGTATGATACTTGTTTGGATATGGAGTAGTCATTTATGTTTTTTTTTTTTTTTTTTTTTGTAACATGTGATACATGATATAGTTTTTGGATGATTTTGCAAAGGCATGTGAATATGCATTCTTGTGAACTCGATGTTATCTTTGATTGGATCTTGTTTGCCTCTTAATTTATTATCACAACTATCTATAATGATTTAATACCATGCTTGTGGAAATTGTGTAGTAAATTAATAAAAAAAACCCAGTGGAATAATGTTTAAGACATAATCTTATTTTAACTGACCGGATTGGGAGGAATTACTATGTAAGTGTGTTTGATATGAACCATTTTTAATGCACTAGTAATAACGTAGTCTAAAGGTCGAACGGACTCTATGTTATTATTCGGAGATACGCTTCATGCGTTAATTACCCATTACGTGATATGTATGATTTTGTTTGTATAGAGTCTTGCACTATCTTTATCTATTATGTTATGTGGATCATATATAAATAAAAATGTCTTTTGTGGACACGTTTGGCTAGTTGATAAGTGACAATCTAATTAGTCTTTGCATGTTGTTAAACTTCATGTTAATTACTTACAAATCTCTTGGGATGACTTGGACTTACCTATGATATTACACTCGAAAGGGTAAACTTTTCCCATGTGTTTTAGTCGTAAATTTGGTATTTCTAGTATTATAAATTTAAAGCTTTTGAAATATATCAAAGTTTTTGGCGCTGTTGTTGAGGATTTATTTTAAGTTGTTTGCAGATTGTTTGCTTGATATTGTGAAAATATCGTGTGTTCGTGTGCTTAATTTTCTGGATAACTTGGAAATTTTTCATATCAATTTCTAGGTGTGCCGGTTTAACACCAAAATTGCCGCACTTGTTCTGTTTTTGTTACTGATTGTTTTCCAAAAATCATAAAGTACACCGGTTTTGCATCAAAAAGCGTTGCACTTTGCATCTGTCAAAAGGGCGTTTTCGTAATGGATTAATTTTAGTGTTTAAACATCCTCAAATTGCTTATCTTAGGTTTTATAATCATTTAAAATCACATTTTATTTTATTATATTCCTTTTAAATTGTACATATTTAGTTTGTCATTAAAAATGAAAAGACCAAAAAAAAAATTTATTTTTGCATTTTTTTTGTTCATTTTTGTTTTATTTTGATTATGGCATGCAACAGTTCAATATAACAAAAACATGATTTATGTTTGTTTGTTAGTTTTTGTTGATAGTTTTTTTTATTGTATTGCATCTGTGTAAAATGTGAAAGTAAAAATAAAAAAATTTGCTGTCAAATTCATAAGTACGCCGCACTTCGTCTTATGTGTGCCGCACTTTTCCTTATCATCCAAATAAAAAGTTCTTTAAATACAATAAAAAAACAATTTTGAAGAATTTTTTAAATTGTGTAAGTTATGTGAATAATTGTAATGTTTTTTATTCTATTTCTTAGCATGCATGTTTGATCGTTAATATTATGTAATACCAAATTAAGAATACGTACATGGTCGAGAAACAAAGTTCATTATTTGGTCGAGAGTTATCGAGAAATAAATGACGTAATCAAATAAGCATGATAACACATTGACACTTTCTCTCTCTCACACACACACATTCTATGTGTACAATACTAACACACAAAACTTTTGAAAACCTTATGTCACATCACTGACTTGTAACTTAATGATTGATATTTATACTTAACCAATCATTACTGACTTGTAACTTATTACAAGATAGATTCCTAGACTTCTGTTGTTGCTAAAACTAAAAACCTAATTTGTGGACTAATGTTACATTAACTTTATAATGCCTAACAATTGCCCCCAATGTAATAGAAGTCCAAGTTTTTTGAAGTCTAGGTGTTTTCCATCTTATCTTCTCTTTGATAAATCCTTGTAAACTGAAGTGTTTTCCTCTCTTCATTATGGTCTTCTTCATCATTATGTTCTTCATTATGAATGTTAAGAGTTCCTTTAAGACCATGAATCGGCTAATGAATTCCCCATCTTCATAGTCATTGATTCTATTCATTATTGAATCTTGAACAGTTGGATCCCACTCTAGATAGATCTTTACTGCCTGTTAAGGGTGGTGAATAGCCTATGTAATCATAAGCTAAACACAAGAGAGACTCTTGCTTTGAAAAGCTAATTTCTATGCGGAATATAGACACAACTAATAAGAAGAACAGGACTAATAAAACTAAAAGATCCTTCTATGGATTTCTATTAAATAACAATGAGAATTGTGTTTTGTGTTTCATTGAGTTCAATTCCATATGTCGTGGGTTATATTTATATTCATGAAACCTTAATCGGCATTAACTAAAATGTGTGAGATTGATATGCATATCTCTTCCTAATTTAGCTCAAGCATATCCTCAACGCTAACAAACTAAATCTTATCTCGGAATAACTATTTGACGAAACCAGGACTAACTATGCTACCAGTACGAATGACCAGTAGTAACTATAAGAATAACCTTACTAGCAGGAACTATATACCTGCCAGTAGGAACTACATACCTACTAGTATTACAATTTTAACTAAGTATTACAAATATTCCTAACAATCCTCCCCTAAACTGGAATTTGACTATGTTAATTTCCAGTTTCTAGATAGATCTTCAGTCTTGAACAATGAGGATTGAAACTTGAACTTGAATACTTGTAAAGTCTGCACAAATGCATTTTATGTCGGCAACATGGAATTACAGAACCAGCAACAATGATGAACCAGTAGAAACCTTTGAACCAACAGCTTTGGTTGGAACCACCTCAGCAACATGAGTAGATTTGAGGAGCCTTTACCAAGTAGCTACTCACTCTTGGGCTAGCTAATGCTTTGATGGAATCATGGCATCATCCTGGTGAATTAGAAACCAGTCCAATTCTTAGAACGTTAATCATTGGTGAATTGGAATACCCTAATGATTTTTGGCAAACCATCAAAGCCATAAATGAATTTGATATGTCTTAACTGTAGCCGTTTGCTCAGGACTAGCCATGGTTTTCCACTGCCTTTACCACAAGCTATGATATTGTGGGCTAGCCAACTCTTCATCTATATAGACATGGTGAGTTGAGCACCATACAATTTGAGGTCTCTTTACCAGAGTCGTTTGCTCATGGAGTAGCCAATGTTTTGGTGTATCAGACCAAGGTACATTGAGAACCATTTGATTTTGAGTAAACCAGCAACCGTCAACGGATTTGATAGTCACACCAGAGTCGTACCCTCATGGTGAGTAAACTCTTTCTTGTCTGTGAGACATGGTGAGCTGAATACAATTGGTTTTCAAAAGAGTTTGTGTATTATGTGTGCCAGAATCAAAACAGTTTTGCACACCAAAAGTTAACATAATCAAATACTTTCAGATTCAAAAAGCCATTTTGCAAAATACTTGTTACTAAAAGAGACACCAAAATCCAGTAAAGACAACTAGTACAACAGATATATACAAAAAGAAGGGTGACAGAGTACCATGATCAAGCAGGAGAAACTCGGGGAGCAGCAAGTTGCTTCTTGATAAACCCAACCAATTGCTCGGCAGTTGTCATGTCTTTACCCACAACCTCACCAGCAATTTCCAAATTCAGTCTAAGCATCTTCTCCATAACCTTGATTGAGAGAGGGTAGGTCACATCTATAAACATGTATAACACCATACAAGAAGTAGTTTCCAACACATGAACATTAGAAAGAGGATATAGCCTCCAGCTGCAAATCTGCCACTTATCTTGATCAGCCCAAACTAAGAAACCATGACCACCTTCTTGAGAATCCATTAACACCCTAAGATGTTATAAACATATCTTTTGTTAAGCTTCAAGGTTGTAAACTCTAGTGATAGTTGAGATCACTCGTATTATAATTAATAATATTTGAGCTATTGGTTATAACATTGTTCACAACTTTGTTCACTGTTTCATTCATTCTGATCTTCTAAAGTATCAAGCGGTAGATTCCGCATACTATTTGGTATACCCTCAAAGTATCTACAACACAAGTCTCGAGTGTTTAGATCGTCACAAACTTAAATAGCATATTAGATAAGAAAAGAAAAGGAAAATTAAAGAAAAAGAGAAGAAGAAGAAATAAGCACTAAGTGGGACTCCAAAATAACCTTCACTTTCATTAATCTTCAAAATCTTGATTACAATAAGCACTTGAATAAGTTACAAAAATAAGCACTAAGATAAGCTACTACTACTAAAAAAAGAAATAATAAAGCTATATGTGTGAATTTTTTGCTGTTGGAGTCCCCAAAAGAATGAGCAGATTTCTTTATTTTATAGCCTAACTAAGCCTTGTAGGACTTTTTATGTGATAACAGCTCATGGTGGACACGTGTCAACACACTATTGGACAGCCGTCATCTGGAACATTCCTCGTACCACATACTGACGTGGCGGCGCCGCCACCACATGTCGTGCTCTGATTGGCCAGCTGTTACTGCGTCGCCACGTGTCGCGATTTGATTGGCCAGCCGTCAAATAATTCTTTATCTATATTTAAGTTATAGATATTTTGAGATTATTGTTATTTGTTAATTTCAATAGTTGGTAATAAATAAGTTG
Organism: Chrysanthemum makinoi; assembly: GCA_910596185.1. Lineage (NCBI taxonomy): Eukaryota > Viridiplantae > Streptophyta > Magnoliopsida > Asterales > Asteraceae > Chrysanthemum > Chrysanthemum makinoi. The sequence goes on along the minus strand of OU343219.1, from coordinate 97,380,491 downwards.
CGAATATTTTTTAACGTTATATTTAATTTAATATCTATATTTTAAAATATTAAATAACAATATTTGTGTTTTTATTGATATATTAAAATAAAATACTAATGATATATATTTTATAGTCTATTATTGTTAACAAGGATTGTGGCGAAGCCGCCGCGTTACGGCGGGGCATTTTATATTTATCGATATACTTGTTGAGCGTTAAATTGTATAGAAAGCTGTCGATGTGGTGACCTCAGAGAAAGCTGATTGGATCACAGACAGCGGTAACGACACTAACGTCATCGCACACTGTGAGCCAATCACTTTCTCCGAGGTCGGTAGACGCCGCTGTTTCCATCGCCCTGCAAAGAAAAAATAAATCTGCTAGTGTCAGTATTTTTAAGGATCGCTTATGTTTCTCGTAAAATATTTTTGAAAATATGAATGCTTTGGATATGTATGAAAATATACTGGTGGTTCGGTTCTATATATATAATAAAGACTAATAAGTGTTATCTTGTGATGGGCAAGTGGCAAAGGAAAATGGCCACATGTATTCTTAACATAGTGTGTGTCAATTTGTGTATTTGTACATGTGTAGGCTGAGTAATGCATGTATTTGTATATTTTATATATTTTAATGTGTAGGCATTTACGTAAGCAAAAAATACATATTCTTTGAGAATGTCTCTGCCTGATAAATGCAAGCTAACTGGCTACTACTGTTGCAGTGTAGTTGTATGGTAACTGATCACCACTGTAGTAGTTTTATTGAAGGGTTAGGGTTTCGTGCATCTCTATATAAATGAGAGATTAGGTTTTGTGCGGTCCACATCTTTTTACCTATTATCATCCGCCCACCTCCATTTATCTCAACCACCAATCAGTCATGGCTTACACTCCGAATCTGAATGAGCTCAAGTACCAGTCCGGATCTGAGGAGCTGCAAAAGTGTTTCAAGTTCTTCTTCACTCGGTAAATGACTGAGGAGGAGGACTTCATCCAGAAGCTTGGAGAGGAATGTAATTATCTGCGCCGAAAGATTGAAAAAGAAAAAGAGTACGTTCAAGAGCTCAGGTCCTATGGCCTATTTCATGATCTCGCTACTGAAATCATTGACTGCATCAATGAAACCCTTGAGAGAGAGCGCGAGAGGTTGACAAATCTGGTGGATGTGCTGGCAGAAGTGAGGGAAGGTATGGAGGAGAAACAGAGGCACATAACCGTGATGGATTTCAGTAGTGATTCAAGTGATTAGGTCTAGATGGGGTGTCGTTCTTTTGGGTCTGGAAAAGGCTAGGAATGTTTATGTAGGTGTCTATGTTAGTTGTGTTTCAAAAATAAAGTATGTGTCTGTCTAGTTTGTTATCGTAGGTTGTCGGATCTCATGTTTATGTATGTCGAATGGCAATATGCTGTAAGCGCGCCGTATTATGTTAGTATAAGTAGTGCTTTTTATCTATGGATGAATGTTTGGTGCGTTTGTTGATTGTTGCTATGACTGCGGTCTGATATGTTTCTGTGTGCACGTGTGAGTACGAAATATGATGAAACCGCTACTGTCATATTTTGTATCACTTATTGTTTGGGGGTTGACCCATTGTTTAACTGCACTACTTGTTTTTATATCAAGTAACGAATCAGTATTCGCGCGCGATTGTGTATAGAGTATTTGCTAAATTATATGGTTTTTGTTTATGTTTTTAAAAAGGAGGTGTATGTGTTACGGGTTGGGATTAGTATGTTTGTATTTAGGCCTGCATTTATACAATATCTTGGACACGTGACGGCTTCGTATGTGGATATGCGTTCTGACAAATGCAAGTGTTTTGTAATTGAATGTTTGGGGTTTGTAGAGTGTCACCGTTGGTGTGCTTGTGTATGTGTTCATACAATGGTTAAATAGTGTCCCCTTGTAAAGATTACATATAAGTTTCAGGGTATGACATGCGGCGCTGGATTTCAGTGGCATAATAACACGACGCTTATAGTAGCCGGATCTGAATAGCATAAGGACACGAAACTTATATTCATTTACACCCTAGATTATCAGAACTGCACTGTGCAGTGACAGTGCGATTGTTTTTCGTTACATATAAAAAGAGTTCTTATGCCAAGTGCTAGACTGCGGTAATCTATACAGGGTCGTTACTCGCAGTAAAACTATTATCACTAAGACTAAGCCGCTGAGGTGACTGAGATGCCAGCAATGCTATTCTTGCCTGCTCATTTTGGCGACTGTAGGTGGCTGGTCTATCGGTTCGAATTTCAGCAGCTGCCTACGAACAGATGGTTTTGTGCCCTGTATTTTGGTAGTGGCCTCTTGCACCTCAGAGTTGGTCCCTATGGTAACCGGAGCCAATACTTGAAAGACTTCAGTAGAAGGAGGTGTAGCAGGTAGCATAGGCTGTGGGCCTTCAGGAATGGCTTCCGTGGTAGTCCAAGCCGACACGGGCAGGATATTGGATGCAGGAGGTGTCACTGGACCGGTATCCGCCAACGTAGCAGTTTCACCTCCCTTTTCTGTCTCGTCTTCGGGATCGGTAAGATAAAGCAGTTCGTTCGCAGATTCTACGGATGCCTGCTCGATGGTCTGTTCGTGTTGAGGTGGTGACAGCAAGTGTTGTCCGCTTTCCATGACCGTGTCGAGTATGTATATCGGATTTTCCTTGGTCGACTCCAATGCAAAGTGCAACTGAAACATATGAGTTGTCCCTTCAAGTGCATTCAGTACTGGAGGCAATGTATACGGGTCAGTGTGCCCCTCTTCTGATACAACCTTATTGCATTAGGTTACCAAAGAATGTGCCTCGTTGCTAAAACGTGTTATTATCAGTGTTCCAGTCTCATCAGCGATAGATATTCTGAAGCAGTAGCCGCAAGACAGACACAGAAGAATTATGGGATAACAATGTGGGTGCGGTTGTGACACTGTGGCGGGTTACATTGCTAGTGACATTAGAACTAAAGTAAGAAAGTGCAGACCTGTAGTCTTTTGGTTCCTGGGGTTCTGGTTGTATGCAGTGGCCGTGAAGGCGACCTTAAAAGATTTTATGTCGACAGTCTGTGCACCGTCGAAAATACCACGCCCTTCCACCATGCACGTACGCGATGGTTGCGACAAGTGTGAACCTAACATTCTGATTAGATAATGAATCATTTAGATTGTATTCTATGTATTTTGTTTTTTGCATAAGATAAGAGTCTGACCGTTTGGTTGCGTGGATCTTCACGGAGCAACTCATCTATCGTTGTCCTGTTTCTTAACTTTTCCTGCTCGATGTCGTCATATCGTCGGGCCCACACATTCTGTATCACTGGTGGCGCAAAGAGGTCACCGTACCTGAGAAGGAATCACATATGGATTGGCATGCTTGAAAAAGTGGAAGCATAGTGTGCGAAGTTTAAAAGGCGTGCAGTTTGTAGAGTAAGTGGCGGCTGTTAATGCAAAAGTATTGTACAAAGGGTAGCTTACATGCTGAGTATGTACTTAGTTTCCGGAATCATCGGGTTTAGGTAGTAGTAGGTCGCAACAGTGCTCGATAGTTGCAGTCCTGTGGAATTCAGTATGGCAACCAGAATGAGCTATTGGTGACTAAGAGAAGGTATAGTGAATTACAATGGCATTACCTCCGTATGTTCTGACCCAGTAAGAGCTAACGGCCATGACAGTTGGCTTAGGCTCCTTCTCGTAAGCATCAGTATCGAAGTCTCGTGCTTTTTCATTCCAAAGAGTGAACCGGACAGTGTTTCCCCTGTATCAAAGTAAATGGGTTAGTTGCTGTTTAGCTAAAGATACCGGTCATGAACATGAGCAGCTATCAGTTACTCCAAGTTTCGGAGAACGATGTCTCTCCATATCACAGGCCGCTGGTTACCAAACCTAGGCTGCCGCAGGTCGCCTTAATAGAGCACGCAACCAATGTAGTATGCGTGCAACAAACGTGTTATCAGAACATGTAACTGTCATGCATTACTAACGCGCACTTTTTGTACCTGTTAAGATGACATCATTGCGGTCAGCCCGCAAAGGCAGCTCGTTGTACGATGCAAAGTTAAAGTAATGGGCGGGGAAATGACCCTCGGAAAATGGTTGGACATCACTTAATTTTCCAAGCATCAGTATAAAGTTGTTTGGAAGAGTTTGCATCCATTTTTTAGCATCTAGCAAGCCGAAACCGGTGATTGTATATGCAGAGCCTATTTCAAGAGTATTCTCGAAACGATTACGCTCCCGAGGTTCCACGTTTGCCTGCATTGCTCCTCCCTAGAAAATAGCCAACACACTTGGTTAGTGATTTGGCTTTAATCTATACACGCGTTAATAAAGTTGTCGTATACATATTACCATCTGATCAAGCAAAATGAAGGTTAAGACCGCTGGTTTTGCACCCCGAGCAGAAATCACAGTCCATTTCCGATATACTTTAACACGAATAGCTTTTCCAATGCCTGACGGCTTGATACTCCCGACGCCTATTACTTCTACAGATGCAGCAGGTTTTTTCCCTGCGGATTTAGCAGCTGCAGCTATATCATGGCTGGTTGGCATTTTCCTGCACACAAAGTCACGGACACTGGAAATCAGCTGCAGCCAATGGTAGAAATAAAACAACACAGAAGGTTGCAACAGGCAAGTCATAGAAATGCAAGCTGATGACATGCACGTAACAGCGGCTGGTGAGTGCCAGCAAGAGAGATCATACTATACGTTTACCTTAATACGCAAAGCATATTGTTATCACATACGAACGCACACATAATGGCTTTGTGCAGCAATTGATACAGTGGGTCACGAAAACCTTGGTACGCATCCTAAAACTCCGCCGAAACACATGGACATGGTCTGTGAAACCACGCGTCATTGGATTGGTGAAAATAGAGGCATGTTTTCCCTTGTGTGTAGATCTGCGCATACAACTATGAAATAGGAAGATAACTAAGAAGTATATATATTGTTAGAATTATAACGGTTTTCCTAAACTACGTAGCCTCCTATGTAAAGTTACCGACCTGGGTGTCGTGAGTAGCCTAGGAAATCTGTGTAGATATGGCTGCCAAAGCAAGTATTGACTAAAGTAAAAGAAAGACAGTATATATATTTAAAAAATACATAGACTAAACACAAAGACCACATATGTAACGGTAGCTACGGCTATACTATTATCATACAGGATGATAAGAAAAAAACAAAGAACAATATCCGCATTTGTTATGAACAAAACCTCGTTTCCGACAATGTTTTCTAGGAAATCCCTGTAAACGATGTTTTTTGTGGCATTTAACAGTCTGTTTAGTTGATCGCTAGCCAGAATCCTTAGCCCTTCAGGGGACGTGGCTCGTGAAAGTGCCACGTATAGCTTCCTATGCCCAAATATCAGTTCACGAAGGTAGATTCCTATCCTATTCAGAGACTGGCCCTGACTTTTGTTAATAGTCATCGCGTAGCAAACTTTGATCGGGAATTGTTTCCTCTTGAATATGAACGGTAGCTATTCTTCTATGTTAAATAGCATTATTCGGGGAAGAAAGACTTTTTGTAACATTCTCGTGCCTGTCACAATTTTAGCTTCTATGACCTTAGCAAGCATCTGTGTAACGATCATGCGTATGCCATTACACAGACCTCCTACCAGATTCAGGTTTCTTAGCAGCATAACCGGCGCTCCTATCTTTAGTTCAAGATTATCGGTCGGAATACCGGAGAATAACAATGTGTTCAGATATTCCATCGGATATAGCAACTCTGTCGCACCACCGTCATTACTCCGGGGTATGGCTTCGTCGTTACTCACGTATTTATGGCCAACACCAGATAACATTTTTAGAACATCGGCATTTATCAAATCCGCGGTATCATTCTTAGGACACATTATAGCTCTTTCTTGCAACGCCTCGGCTGTCGGTGCCTGTAATATATGGTCGTCGTATATAAAATGTATGAGTTCTTGCCTCCTGTTTTCAGTATCAGGAAAACGGTACACATCTGGTATATGTATCCACGAAGCGTTCTCTGGATCCGTCTCATCTGGCTGTCCAACGACACCGTTACCGACATCTAGTAGCCACTGAGAAAACATCCTAATATCCTGATTTTGTTGTGGCGACGAAAATGGCTTGTTTAGGCGCATATTTCCTGTTAAGGTATGGACCTTGAAATATTTCCATGGGTAAGATTGCGTAATGCAAGAAGATATGATTTGCTCCTTAGTAGCCTTTTTCTTTACCGGAAGCGTTTGCCTAAAGTCACCGCCCAGAATAACCGATTTCTTGCCAAAGACATCAAACGGAGCATCTAGTAGATCGCGCAAAGTCCTGTCAAGAGTCTCGAAGCATCTACGTTCACTCATGGGTGCCTCGTCCCAGATGATGATATCGGTCTGTATAAGAAGATCAGCTAACTGAGTGTGCTTCTTGACGCTGCACATGGATTCGTTTGTAATATCGAGCGGAAGCTTGAATCTTGAGTGGGCGGTACGGCCTGATGGCAACAAAAGTGAAGCGATACCGGAAGACGCCACCGCTAGGACAATCTTCCGTTGCGCCCTGAGTGCGTAAATTATGCTTTTCCATACATACGTCTTCTCTGTTCCCTGTGGCTGTATACAAATATCAGTTCCTGCCTATTATTCGCTACCGCATCGGTAACGATGTCAAAAAAGCCTTCGCTGTTAAGCGTTCAGGTTCGGCAATAGATTTTCCCTTTCATGGGACATGACTTCTAGATCATGGTTCATCTCTTCCATAACTGTCCTATTACTAAGGATGACCATCAAGTGAGTTGGAGGTAAACGTAAACCGAAACCTGTTACTGATTTCCCGTAGAAACTGAGAATGCCTTCTAGCTCGTACAAAATCCCACCCTGCAATTCTTCGTCGTTTAAATTGACTTCAGGCATATGCAGAACCGCAGATAGCATCCTAGGCGCGTCGTCGCTCATAAGACGCCAATGTTTATTCCAGAGAGAGAGAGGGCTGGCGACGTCACAAAAAATGAGAATCTAACAAAAAAGCTGCCTAAGCTCCGCTGTTGATGCCAGCAACGCGGCCTCCACCATAGCGAATGACCGTTTCCCATCTCCAGCCAATAAACCCATCGCTTCACATGCGGCTCTGTTAGTCGGATAAATGTAGTCATCTACTGTACGTATCCCAGGAAAAGACGTGCAACCTTTCTGGTGGCATAGCAAAAGCCTTTGATAAAACAGGTCCCTGGCACTTGGGTGGATATACGCCAAGCGGCCGATAGAAGGCTTGTTAAGATTACATCTTGGTGACCAATACTTTGGCTTACTATTCCAAACAAACTCAGAGGGGAATTGCAAGTATGTTAGATGACGGCCAAGAGTAGAATGAGCATTAAAATCAAGCCATTGTGTAAGTGTAGTTTTCTTATTACTCGGGTTCTCAACAACGGACTCCAACGTTTCAGATGTTCTGAAGAGCACGCGTTGCATATTCTCTAGATGAACAGCTAATATCTGCACGGGCGGATCTCTATAATGAAAATCGAAACCGAAAATATTCGCCAGCACACCTCCTGCGGCCCGATGTATCGTGCATCCAGATAATTTTTTATCTCATCAACCGTAACAGCGGGCGCTCTGCTCGTCGAAGCCACGTCCCCGACAGATCTTGTAATCTGCGTAACTATCCGATCCGTACCCTTAGAAATGTACTTGAATAGATACTTAATTAACATTGTCCATTCACAATATTCCACGTTGATATGTGCGTAGAACCTTTTGAGAAGCGACATATTGTACGGCACCACATAACTGTTATCAAGCTGAACATTTTGCCGCAACGTGACACCGCCTACATGCCGCCTACGATAGTGGACGTATCCTTTCTTGTCTACAAACGTAGCATTACAATACGGTTTCGGAAATCCTTTCGAACACGTATCCCCGCCTTTCATACACACAGTCGACGGATTTGCTATACCACACGAACCATGCATCATTAATTCAGTGACAATATATCCCTCCGGATCAGATTCCCTGTCCGGTAACTTCTGCAGATACATAACGATCGATGTCCGCATTCGTTTGAATCCGTGAATGTTGTTCTATCCACAACAGCAAATGACAATGCAGCAGGCCCCTTTTCTGAAACTCGACAGTGTATAGAACTACAGAAAACAATATGGAAGTTAGTAAAGTATATAGCAATGAATACGTAAATGAGAGTAAGCAAGTATGAAGAAATGCTAACCTCCGGCGACCGGTCCAAAAGGCCTGAAATCACGGAGATATCTAATCAGCTGATGTATTTTTTGTTAAAAGACGCGGTCAACAGCGTCGGGTCTGTCGGCGACAGTGACTCCCTGAAAGTGCTCCATGAAATCCAGTATCTCCGGCCACTTAACATTACACGTGAACGTAATAAAGAAAGATGGGTTTCCATGGACACGGCATATAGCCAAAGCATCTAAGTAGTGACTATACATATATCGTGGGCCACCAACAAAGGATGCAGGAAAGATAATGCGCATACCCACTTCCGAACCGCTCCTGTCACCACGCGCGATCGCATCATACAACCCGGCAAGGTAGTCGTTTCTGATATCATCCTGGTGTTTGCGAATGAAATCTAACAGGTACGCCTCAACACTACAGTAAGCCGTTACCACATATTGTTGAAACAACCTCCCTACTCTGGTCAATAAAGTGTATTCCTGAAATCGGTCGTGGAGTTGGTACGCGTAGTACATCTTCATAGAGAGTTTCTTGTCCTCATCGATAGACTGGCTCCTAACATCCCACAACCTGAGACCAACGTGGAAACCATCTTCTCCGTATATGAATAACAGCGGAAATTGCAGAGACATGTAAGATGGGTGCAGCTTGCTGACCCTCTCCGGATCGCCAGCACGCCTGTGGATAACGACATCAAACTCTGTCCCGGTATCCGGACCACCTTCGTAAACTATAGCCCCTATCGAATCTCCACTTGGCAACTCATGCTGCTTCGAACCCGCCACTGCAAATAGCCTAATCTTAAATTCTGGAATATTCCCAGCAGCAATCAAGTCCCTCGCTGTCCTAAAGATACGAACCAATTCATTGTGCTCATCCAGTAAATGAATCAAACCCTGAACGATTTGTGCATTCAGTGTTCTCCCGCCGGCATCAAATGCTGCAACCTGTTTTCGACTTCGTTTTCGGTATCAAAAACATACAATTGCAGGAACCGTGGATCGCTACCGTCGGGCGGACAGAGACCACCAATCCAATGATAGATCTGGCCCGAGACTTTAAACACGTACGGGCCACGGCCTATGTTAATAGACTCGTCAACCTCTGCTCCCAATGAATTCATTGCGAACATCGAATTATAAGCCCTTATGTTATCCATGATATGAGGAAGCGTAAGAAGCTGTTTGAGATAAAGCGGTACTCAGGCTGCCTCCGCAAAACAACCCGGCCGCCCATGCAACAACGGTGATACTCCGGAAAATGAACTCCACCCTATTTTAACCGCTCTTCGAACCAAAAAAGCGCATTGCAATGGCGACAGACCCTGTTACAGCGGCCTAAGGAAACGTACGTACTTGGTGCACCTAAAAACATCAAATCCAGGATCAGGCGAAAGAAGCGATGCAAAAAGGCGACACTGATGTAACATATTAAAATAAGACGTACCGCCAACGTTCCGGGCAGGGATTGACGAATCTGCTGGAGCCCGGCGTGTCGCTGTCGCGGGAGTCACACGCCTACCTGAACCAAACGCAAAGACCAAGACAATAAAATAAGCCACTGAAATCTGTCGGTGGACTATAAAAGTGCAAACATAGAAATACAGTACAGTCAAATACCACAAATACAACAAAAGGGAGACGTACGCGGGCGCCTGCGCGCTGGAGGTGATGTAACAGCAGCCGATGCTGCAGAAACCCCGGGCCCTACAGCACCCAGGTTACATGAAACAGAAGTTGTATTGGTAGCACAAACAGGAGCACGCCATTAAGCTGGCTTAAGAACATGAGATGAGAAACTGAAACAGGCAAAAACATTATGATCATATGCAAAACACAGAAAGAGGCATAGCACTTAAACCCATATGCAGGGGGCGTGGGCATAGGCACCGCTGAACAGCCGCCGTGGTAAAGATGGACAATGTCATGAAGTGCATAGACGGCAACGGAAAATAACATATCAGTGAACAATGAGGCAAACAAAATGTGGACACGAACGACAAATACACACAGACAGCAACACTTACCAGCAGGCATAACAGTTGGCATAACGCTAGAGGTTGATGCATCGGTACAGACTGAGACAACAGCAAAAGCTAATAAGTTAGCAGATTGACCACGAAAATAGAACACGCAAACAGCAATATAAATCAGAAAAGAAAAAAAAGAAAAAAAGAAAAAAAAAAAAAAAAAAAAGGCCAATATATGCATATAACAACTTAGCAGCATTTATATGAGAGAATGTGCACTGAGAATTCGAAGTTCCAAGCACCGTTACACATGTAACAAAAGCAAAAAGCAATCTTCTATAAATACGATAAAAGGGTACGACAATTACATGTAAAAACAGAAAAAAACATAAAGCACAAAACGCACTCGGACACGAAGAAGGCCCAAACGCATCATTGATAGCGTGACGACCCACCAATGGTGTGGAAACAGGATCAGCTGTCGTATCCGAAGCTGAGGAAAAAAATTGATAATACATATAACAAAGGTAAAGCACCGCCAAAAATTTAAAACCCGAGAACAAAAGCAACCTACCATGACAGGATACCATCGACTTGAAATAAAATCTTCTTGAAAATACTACTCATAAAAGCCCTACGTTAACGAAAAAGTCAAAAACACTGCTGTAGATAATCTTTTGATTGAGGCACAATCCTTCGGTGAGCCCAATTTTAGCCCAATCCAACGGAGAACGAAAATTCTCCCTATATCAAGACTCTCCCCGCTCTGATACCAAATGTGAAGATCAGAAGGCGGAATATTAAACATAGAATCACCAGAATCAGTCCCGAGATACCCCCCCGCATACTACAATTAGAAAGCATATCTTCAGAAATCCTCCATCTTTTTGTCTCTCTTGTTTTTTTACACCACACGAAGAAGGCCCAAACGCATCGGTGATACCACACACAACTACCATGTGATTCCTCTTTCCCTTACGGAACCAAACACCTATCCACATCCAAAAAAGGTCCAAAACCATGTTCCCTAACGCCCGTGTCACCCGACACAGCATCTGACTGTGACAAAAGACCCACATCAGCACCTAAATCCTCTAACGCATGGATAGACGAACCGTCATCACTGACAGCAAGTTCAGCATCAGCACATACATCGTCCTCCAACCCATACTGTTAGCCTTAATAGTTTATATTAGAAGTGATGGTCATTCACATTTAGGAACTTTGTAACGTGTGTTAGATATCGTGCTAGAATAGTCAAAGGGCTCATGGATTGGGCTAAGCTAAATGGTTAGACGTTTAGTTAAGCTAGCCTTGTATAAGTTCATGTAACCCAATCCATGTCCAAGCCCATCTCACGGCCCATGGCCAAGCCTTAGGGCATCATCTCTCTTACTATAAATACCCCTCAAGTATGTCATTTGAGGGGTGTGCTTGAGTGTGTGTGTGTGTGTTTTTCCTTTGAAGCAATATACAACTTATTGTTTTCATCTTTCTTCTCTCTACCTCTCTAAACATACACGAATATACATCAAGTCACCATATCTTATCTTAATCTTTCTCTTTATTTACGCATAACAGTTTGGGTTTAACGTGGTATTCTTGTGTTCATAACGTGGGTATTTGATAAGGTTGATATATCTTTGGTCCTAACAATTGGTATCAATCGCCTAACAATGGTTTAGGAGTGTTTTGGTTGAAGTTTTTTTTGTAGTATACGCGTAGCTCTCGCTATTCAAAGTTGTCACGCATAAAACTTTTATTTTTGCACTTAAATCTTCAAGATTCTTATGGTCTAAGGTTTATATAGTGTTAAAGATTCTAGTTTTGGCAAAAAGTTCGAAGCTTTACGTGTTTTAAATCATTTTTAAGCTCGTATTTGGTTATTGGTCATTTCTACTCATAACTTTTCTAAGCACTTTGGGTGAAAAAGGTCAACATTTTTGTGTTATTGGAGTGTTTTTAAGGATATCTGTGCAAGCGAAATCATTTGAATCGTTGGAAATTTCTTACGAGTAGAAGTCAAAAAGTCAAAACCCTAGTTTTCTACTCGTAACTTTTCTAAGCACTTTGGGTGAAAAAGGTTAACATTTTTGTGTTATTCGAAAGTGTTTTAAGGATATCCGTGTGCAAGCGAATTTGTTTGAATCGTTGGAAATTTTTACGAGTAAGTCAAAACCCTAGTTCTACTCGTAAGAAAGTCAACTACTCATAAGTTTTCTACCCGTAACTTTTTGGTGAAGAATCTTCGAGCTATAACGGTTACTCAGAGCTTCCCTCACTTGGATAAGTGTGTGGAACACTTCGACTTGTGGATATCCCTTACGCTGTGACAGTGTAAAGGATTTTGGGTTCTTAACCATAGTTTACGCATAAGCTAAAAGCTTACGAGTAACTCTACGCATAACTTCACAATTACGCGTAAGGTTTACGAGTAACTTTTTGTCTACGCATAAGCTTAAGGTTACGCGTAAGATAAGCTTTTTACGCATAAGATCCTACGCATAAGATCCTACGCCTAAGGAATCCTACGCCTAAGCTTCCTACGCATAAGATCCTACTCGTAACTACATCCTACTCGTAACCACATCCTACTCGTAACCATTTCCTACTCGTAACTTTCTGTTTCTACGCCTAAGCTCTTTCTACGCATAAAGGTTTTAAAAAAAAAAAAAAAATTCAAATTTTGGTTTTAAATTTAATTTTTTGAGGAGACTAAACGTTCAATTTTACGAAACTCAAATTTTGGTTTAACTGTGAAAATTTTGGTCAAAAATTCAAATTTTTGGGCCTAAATTCAAATTTTTCGGGTCAAATTTGGCGTCAAAATTGTCATAACTCAAATTTTTCATACGTCCTTAGAATTGATTTTTATAGTGAATTTTAAATTTTGGGCGAAAATGTTTTACAACCAAGGTTACGAGTACGACTTTCAGAATCACCTCAACCGAGTTTAATCTTCATCAACCACAACTCCTTTATCGTTGAATCGATCCTACATCAACTTTATCATACATACCTTCCTCAATGGCAACTCAACAAGACATTCATGCAGCCGGTGCCGAAAACTGACCTCCTATGTTGGCAAAAGGTGGTTATCTTCAATGGACAAGTCGAATGCTTCGCTACATCAAGACCAAACCTAATGGGAAACTCATGATTAAATCCATTCAGATGGACCCTTCAAGCCTCGACAAGTCCATGTACCTGGAAATGCTGATGCAACACCTCCCATCCCACCATCCTCTCATCTTCAAACTGAATCAGAATACACTGAAGAGGATCAGAAACAAGTCGATGCAGATGACATGGCAATTCATATTGTCCAACTGGTTTACCAATAGACATTTTTGCTGCAGTAGACAGTTGTGAAACTGCTTTCGATATGTGGGAACGTGTTAGACGACTATGTTATGGAACAGAAATTGGTAAACAAGACATGGAGAACAAGTTGCTAACTGAATGGGAGAAGTTTACATCTACACCAGGAGAATCCATTGAATCCTACTATGGAAGGTTTTGCACTTTGATGAATGAGCTTATCGGAAACAAGTTGGCACCCAGAACAATCGTTCAAAACATCAAGTTCCTGAATAATCTTCCAGAGGAATGGGGACGATATGTCACTATTGTCAACCAAACACAAGACTTACATCAGGTGAACTTTGATCAACTGAATGATTTTCTGAAACTAAACCAAGCTGAAGCGAATGAAGTCAGGCAAGAAAGATTAGCAAAGAATCATGATTCATTGGCACTCATTGCAAAGACTCAAACTACAGTGAATACACAACAACAAGCTTCATCATCTTCCAACAACAACAACTTGCAGAATACATTCCACAACCACAACAACAATTCTATCCGATCAACAATACCAGGAACAAGGAATCACTGATCATGAAACCGACCATGTAGAAGCGACCTTGCAACAGATATTTTCTTTATTGGATAAAGCATTTAACAGTAGCATCGGTAATCATGCGGTTCCGTATCGGGTAATCACGGGTCAAGATGTTGGAAATCGATGGGACAGAATGTTGGAAATAGAGCAAAGGTAATCAGAATGGAAATGTTGCGGCTCCAAATCGTTGGGAATTATGGAAATGTGAATCAGGGGAATCGATGCAATATGCAGCGCTTTGATGGACATCAAGGGGGTCAGATTGTGAATCCGAATATGGGATATCAAAATGGGAATAACTGTTTTATGACTTCTGTTCATAATGCTACCTCCGAACCTCAAAGACAAGATTCAGGATCTAGTGTCAACCGACTTACGAAGCTTGAAAAGATCCAGTACATGTTGATGTTAGCAGAAAAAGAAGAGTTGGGAATTGAGTTGACTGCTGAGGAAATCAAATTCGTGTACCCAAAATGGGAATATAAAGCAAACGATAATGCAACCTCCAGTCATACAATCAATCAACAGGACACAACATCAAGCGGTACTTATGACACAACTCCTGTCTACGACACATATTCACTCAATGAGGTACCAAATTCGTTTACTCATGAGAAGCCACATTCTGGTTCCCGAACCTTATTATGACACATATGTGGGAGAGCAAGTTAATAGCAATGTTAACTCAGAAACTCCATATATGGATCCTAATGGAGGTCAAGTGATACAGAATGGTGCTAATGATGAGGAAACACGTGCTTATTTTGAATCATTAATTAATCAATGTGGCATTGAAGTTGAGAAAGTAAGAACGGTCAATCGCGAAGTTAAGGCCGCGAATAAAAAATTGACCGCTGAGCTTGAGAGTTACAAGGAGCATGCCAAAGCCTATGAATTTCATACAAACAAAATGTCAGAATTAGAAATTGGTTATCGAGATTCTGTTTTAAGAGAAAAAGATTTGCAACTCAAGTATGACACACTTAATGTGAATCTGAATTTGAAAATCAAATCTTTAAACAAGGAAATTTCTGAACTAAATGACCAACTTTCTAAACAAAAAGCATTGTTCTCTGATCTTGAAATAGAGAAGAAACAGTTGATTGCTGATTTTGCAAAACGAGAAGATTCTCTTCTTGATGAAATTCTCGATAAAACGGAAAAAATCAAGAAATTGGATAATTTACTTCTTACAACGGGTCATTCCGCTAAGACAATCAAGATGCTTTCTAATCAAGTAAATCCGATTTTTCATACTACAAATAAAATGGCTCTTGGTAACTCACCTCCTGGTTTCCTCAAGAAAGCTCAGAAATCTCAGAATGTGTTGAACAATGGAAAACCTTTGCATGAACCCATAATTGTTCGTGATTCTCTTGAAACATTGGAACTATCGGAGGAGAGTAGATCAAAAATGAAACAAAAGAATCCAGATCTTAAACCGATTGATTATAACAAATGGAACAAAATTAATGGAATTACTTTTGTTAATCAAAAAGAACAATCAACGTTTTCCACCAAACCAAGTGTTTCAAACAAAGTGTCAACACCAGTTTCAAAATCAGTTTCAAAACCAGTTGTTGTCTCCAAATCTCTTTCGAACATTGAACAAATGTCTTCAAACAATCCTTTTAACACAAGTGATGCAAGAAGTATTTTGGAAAATGTGAAAACTAGAATTGCAGATCTTCAAGAGACCGTTAAAACTAAAACCAATATTACAACAAACATCTGGTTTAATAGTTTTGATAATGAACAGAAAAAGTTCTTTGAAACTCAAATTGCCCCTCAGCTGAATAACATCAGTGCAAGGGTAATTCATTTTGAACAAGCGTTTTTGAAAGAAACAACTGACTTTGTCAAGGACCATAAATCCCTGGTAAAGCAAGCTAATGACTGTGTTGAACAAATCAAAGTTTTGGAAACTTTAAATGACTCTCTCTTCGAAGATGTTCTGACTACTGATATTATGTCCATCATTTTGCAAACATATTCTGTTGAAGATCATGAAAGACTCCAGTCTGAGACCTCCGCAATTGTTTCAAAATATGAAAAAGCTCTTGAAAAACTTGAAAAAGAAAACGTGTCCTATTTTAAACAACTTGATCGAAAATCTGAGGAATGCAAGTATGACAAACTGTCGTATGAGCGTGCCTACAAGGACATGCAAGAGCAAAATGATATTTTGAGAGTTCAGCTGGAAAGTCTAAAAGGAAAGGCTGTGGATACTAAGTTTGCAAAACCATTGACTGAGGAGAATACAAATGTTCCAAAACCGGTTTTCAAACCAAAAATGTCTATTTCTCAGCCTCCTCCAAAAGTCAATGAGAAATATGATTTGTCAAAAACAGTCACTCCACAGTCCCTGCCTATCAAAAAGAGAATTATCAAAGCTTTTGAAAAACCTGTTTTTGAGAAAGAAAAAGTGATTACACCTGGCATCTCTAGGAATAGTACACGGAATGTGACAAAAAATCTTGTTAAAGAATCTGTCGGTTCTAACGACATGGTCAACAATCACTATCTAGAAGAAGCTAGGAAAAAGGCACAGACTCGAAAAGACGGAATTCTAGGTGCAACATCTAGGGTGATGAATTCTACAAGATTTCAAGGCACTGCTAGTAGTAGTAAACCATTACCTAGGAACACTCTACAAAAGACTAGGGATTGGCTTGCATCTAAGAGTAGTTGCGCAAAAGAAAATGTTATGCCCTTAGAAAACATCACTAGGAATTCTAAGTCTTTTTCGAACAAGAATCAACTTCCAAAAGACTGTAGTGACAAAGTTAAAGCTGCTGTTTTAAACAAGAATATTGAATTTGTCTGTACTACATGTAAAAAATGTGTCTTTTCAGCTAATCATGATGCATGTGCCTTACAATATCTCAAGAAAGATAATTCTCGTGCCAAGGCACAATCCACTAAGACTCCAAACCGAAACAAACCCGTTGACAAGATGAACATCAAAAGGAAACCTAATAGGTGGATCTCTTCAGGACGTAGTTTTTCTAAAAATGAGTCTTCCGCTGCATCTGATAAGAAAACAACTCCTAGATCTTACCTTAGGTGGAAACCCACGGGAAAAGTTTTCAGCACAATAGGTCTTAGATGGATTCCCACAGGAAAGATTTTTGATACTTGCACCAACACAGATAATAGTGAAACTCATCATGTTAAGGAAGTCGAATCCACTACAACCGTTGATAGTGATCACCCTCGCCGTGAGGAAACATGTACTTCTAACACTGTTATTTGTGAAAACTCTTCTTCTTTGGTTGCAGGTGTTTCAAATATCTCTGAACCCAGCTCATCAGAGGGTTCCAATTCTGTAAAATCTTCTTCTCATTCTCTCTATCTTCTATTTTTGATTTTCCATTTCTTTTATAAAACCAACAAAAGCAAAATATAAAAATATATAAAACTTTCAAAAAAATTCAAAAACAATAGAAAATCAAAAATCCAAAAATATTCTTCTCACGACATGTCTCTCGTATAATCGATATTCTGTACGTTTCTAGAAATGTCATTCAACAATGATACGGGTATGTACAGATGCTTGAGCGAGAGTTCTTTAAATGTTTTCTAAAATATGTCGTTTCTTAAAAATTTCTTAAAACATGATGGCTTTCGTATACTTCAGTACGAAACCCGGACTTAAAACATAATGGCTTCTGAACACATCAGTTCAGAACCCGCGCTTCAAAGAAAGGAAAGTGCTTATCAAAATCAAAGGTTTTTAAATATTTTTTCAAGCACTATCCCTTAAAACATAATGGCTTGTAAGTATTTCAGCTTGCAACCCGATCTTTAAAGAAAGGAAAGTGCTACGCAAAATCGATTTTCATATATATCGAGCACTTATCCTTAATCACATGAAGATAATTTTTCTCTAAATATCTTCAAAAGATTGTTAAAATCTTCATCTTGCGTACCATTAATTTGAAATTTTTCAAAAAGATTTTTCAAAATCTCTCACATTTGGTACCAAGATAACTCCCTCTAAACCCTTAATTGATTCTAAAATTTTCTGTATGAAAAATATGCTTTCGTTAAGGGGGAGTATAAAACAAAAAATTGTTCCAAAATTCATGCTAAATCAGTTTCTCTCCAAATGCTTTTCGAAAAACATATCTTTTAATCATTTTGTTTCAAAAACATCATGGATATGCTATTTTTGAGGGGGAGAAACGTGATTAAAATGTGATCAAAAAGTTTAATGATCGTTGTTTGAATCTCAAAAGAGCTCGACTCAGTTGAAACCAATGAATTGACGAGGAATCATGTACCATCTCGAGAAACTTTCTATGGACTTGACCAGGACGGGTAATAATTTCAAGCTAGTTCTCTAGTGATGTAAACGTGTCTCGAATCGGTCTAGTTCATTTAAAGTCGATCAATTCAAAAAGTGCGAACTCTACCCTCTCTGTGCAGATTTCAGTTAAAACAATATAAGCACATGTGAAGGGGGAGTGTTTCTGAAAAACAAAACTCTCAAGGTGTTAACAAAATGTTTTGATAATCATAAACACTTTGAAAGATTTTCAAGAAAAATGGTTTTATGGCAACAATAGGACAGTCATGGAGTTATAAGGTGACTAAGGATAGGAAATCCGTCCTATGATCCGCCAGAGCCGGAGGGATCTACCCAAGGACATCAAAAATAGTTAGTATTAGAAGTCCTTAGGTATGATTGAAAAAAGGAGTAATGTGAGAAAGGAGAAAGAAGGGGTTGAAGAATTAAAAAGAAATGTAAAAGAAAGGGTGAAAAGAAATAGCCCTCCATATTCAACCTTAGGGCAGAAACCGGGTTCAATACATATGCTACTGGTTGTCACTAGATGACACTGGTATTAAAGACAAAGACGTCATGGACCCAGTGATGCACTGCACTAAACCTTCTAGCCATTCAATTCCTCTTAAAAGGATTTGTTTCATTCTCATTGGGAACCCTACATAATCTATCGACCTTCTCTTAGAGATCGTTGATATTGAAGAAGGAGACCCTCTCCCTAGTCTCCGCTCAGGAAAACCAAAATGCACTATTGAGTCTAGAACCACGAGATTCATAAAAAGATCTCATAGGAACACTTGACATGACATCGCTTGCTGTTCATCTATAAGGACACAAGTGATATATTATAGAGTCCTACGCAGATCTTAGCAATCTGTCGAGAACATTTATGAGAAGTTTCACATCTGTGATTCTTCAGTGATTGAATGGAAACTCCTGCCAGGGTCAACATCAAGCAGCCCTGACAGCAGGTCACTTCGGTAACTCCCCGTGGATTACGCTTAGTGTGTCTCAAACGGTCTACAGTCGTGGGGTGATGCTTCGGTGTACCTCAGCGACTCATCTGAACTGTAGGTGTATTTCGGTACATCGCGTTATCTCACTTGTGGGACTCCAGTTCAGGAACGGCCTCTGTAAGAATTAGAGACGTGTTTTCACACTATGCTGTTAACACCCTCGAAATTCAAACTTGTAAGTGCCGGAATCCGCTTATTACTAACATGTTTTATGTTTTCTTCTTATGGAAGCTCCAGAGCGGATGGATCGTGCAGACTCGCCACATGCTCATACCAACGACACATGAAAGTTCTCATCACAATCAAAGGCTACACAAAGTTTAAAGACTCGAGAACTACATCATTGGCAACCAAAAGTCAAATAGAAGTGTGAGCATGGTGGAGAAAGACGTGGAGACACCTAACCAACGAAGTTGACAACGACAGACAACCACATTATCTGATCACAAAGCATGAAGGAACAAAGAATCAAGACTATTCTATATCTACGTACAAAGTTCGAGCTCAAGAAAAGTAAAGACCTAATCAAGTGGAGCATCATTTGAATGACCACCCCTTAGGGGGAGATTGTTAGCCTTAATAGTTTATATTAGAAGTGATGGTCATTCACATTTAGGAACTTTGTAACGTGTGTTAGATATCGTGCTAGAATAGTCAAAGGGCTCATGGATTAGGCTAAGCTAAATGGTTAGACGTTTAGTTAAGCTAGCCTTGTATAAGTTCATGTAACCCAATCCATGTCCAAGCCCATCTCACGGCCCATGGCCAAGCCTTAGGGCATCATCTCTCTTACTATAAATACCCCTCAAGTATGTCATTTGAGGGGTGTGCTTGAGTGTGTGTGTGTGTGTTTTCCTTTGAAGCAATATACAACTTATTGTTTTCATCTTTCTTCTCTCTACCTCTCTAAACATACACGAATATACATCAAGTCACCATATCTTATCTTAATCTTTCTCTTTATTTACGCATAACAGTTTGGGTTTAACGTGGTATTCTTGTGTTCATAACGTGGGTATTTGATAAGGTTGGTATATCTTTGGTCCTAACACATACCCACAACTATTCCTACGCACACCATTACTTTTAGTTCTCATCTCCTATAACACAGCCTACAGTAATTACACCGATTGCCTAACAGTCTTATAGCAACCATACAACACACAAGAACATAGCAGGCCAAAAAAACACAAAAACTAACATAAACACATACCACACATACGCAAGAAGAAACACCTAAGATTGAAGCAGTGATTACCTAAGACGAAGGCAACAGATGACGAAGACGAAATAATAAGCGGCGATCGTCAAGAATGATGATAAAGGAAATGGCGCCAAGTAGAAATTAGAAACACACGTATATGAGAAGAGCCGTAAATACGCCGACGTAAACCCATGGGCCTGGCAATTGGGCTGAAGAAAAACAGCGAAGCCCTAAACGACAGATATGGTCGCCGTTTCATATGGTCGCGTTAATATATATATATAATATATTTGTGGTAATATATTATTTTTAATATATTATTTTTTTTTAGTTTTGTCTTTTAATTTATTAATATATTTTTTAATATATTAATATACTAATATATTATTTAATTATTCAATTAGATTTGCTATTATTTAATATTTTGAAATCCTTAATTATTATTTTAAAATCCTTAATTATTAATAATATATTTTATAATTCAACCTCGTACGTGCTAAAATCCTTAGAAATATAATAGATTATTCGTTTATAAAAAATATTTTGCCTTTTCACATTTAAAAAAAAAAAAAAAAAAAAAAAAAAAAAAAACAAACGGGTAGTATATACATATTTTTTTGAGTGATAATATTTAGACCTAATATTAGACATACATCATTAATTTTTTGACAAGTGTAATTCATTTTTTCTCTTTCATCATTTCACACCAATCAAATTTTCAAATGAACCAATCACATTTTTAGGTATAATTTTAGGTATAGGTTTTAGGCATCCAAATCATTTTTCTATTTTTTAAACCAGTTTAGGGTAGTCTAGTGACAAAAGGGCTTGTCACTATTAATCTAAATGTGTGAGGTTTCAAGTTCAATTACTGCTAGCTGCAAACAACCTTATGTGGCCACGTTAACCTCCTGAAAAAGAAAGGCTTTACCTGATTGAGTCTGTGTGATGGTGGGTTCAAACCTCGTGAATTAATCGGGCAAAAAGATCAAAAATCATGATTAAAAAAAAGTAATTTTCGCTGTTTAATTAATTTAAGGATTGATGGGCCATCAACTGATTTCTTCCCAACTCCTAACTACTAAACGTAACACATTTCGAACTTCAATCCAAACTTGGCTTTATCTACCATTTTTGTTTTTTCTTCGCACAACTTTGATATTCTAATATTTAAAATGATGTCATAGTCATTGATATAATTTTCTATTATAGAAGCTGTACATTAATACGTAATCGACACTTTAGCTGCCTTTAGAATGAAGGTCGAAGGATTACGATTATGTTTGGACATGGGTTCTCGCCATATTCAACGTATAAAGTCAGGGGCGGAGCCAGAACTTTACTGTCGAGGGGGCAAAATATGATAATTTTTAAAAACTACATTAAAAATTGGTCCGTTAGGGGGTCAAATTACAAAAATAGCCGAAATTTTTCGAAAATTTACACTACAATTTTTTTCGCCGAGAGGTCACATGACCCTCCGGACCCCCCCCTGTATAAAGTATAAACCAACAATATATCCATTTTTTATAACCAAATATTTTTTTTATAAATTATTTAGTAAACCAATAGAATATCAGTTAGATTGTGAAAGGCATCAACCAGGGATGGAGCTAAGGGGTTCCTGATTTTTACGATATAGTGTTAATTTTTAAAAAAAAAAACATCGATTTTTCTTAAATGCACCCGGTCTTTTGAAATGCATTTCCAATATTATGGTTCAAAAGATTTTGTACACCCGATCATATTTGTTCCTGACTCCGTCCCTGACATCAACCATATCCATAATTCAGCATATTGCATATCAAAATATTTGTCTGTTGTCATTTAATCAATTATTTTTCACCATGAT
This sequence comes from Chrysanthemum makinoi, assembly GCA_910596185.1. Taxonomy (NCBI): domain Eukaryota; kingdom Viridiplantae; phylum Streptophyta; class Magnoliopsida; order Asterales; family Asteraceae; genus Chrysanthemum; species Chrysanthemum makinoi. Next base: position 97,358,075 of record OU343219.1, on the reverse strand, counting down.
TTCTTTTCATGAAGAGATAACAAAAGAGAGGATTGGTTTTCAACTTTCGTCGTAAGAAGTTTTGGGGAAAAAAAAGACGGGATTTTTTAGTATGCCCCACGTGTCACAATTAAGGTGCTGGTATCTAGAATATTTAAATGTACGTGACCGTGTTTTAGCCTTTTGTTTACTGTCTCAAAAATTCTGAGAATATGAAAATCATAGTTAGGATTAAAAAAAAAAAAAAAAAAAAAAAACAACTACATATTTCAAATGCATCTCTTCTTAATTTCTCTATTTTTGTTTAAATTATGTGGCTAAAAATTATTTTTATTTCATTTTTTCTTTTCACTATATTACTTCTTATAAATACTTATGTAATTTGTTGCACTTTCTTTTAGAATATGAAGTATATATTTTTCTTAACTTGCACTTTATTCGCATTACTTCGCCCTTTACACACTTTTTTTTTACTTAAACCTTATACTATTTTTACTTATATTGTTTTCTTGACTTACACTTTATTCATGCTAGCCTTAATAGAAAGTGATGGTATTAGGAATTTTGTAATGTGTCTTACATATTGTAATAGAATAGTTAATGGGCTTGTGGATTGGGCTAAGCTAATGAGTTATTAGTTATGATAAGCTAGTCTTTTATAGTTTGTAATCCAACCCAATCCAATCCTAGTCCAAACGAGGCCCATGGCCAAGCCCATTAGGGCATCTTACTTTTAGTATACACCAAAAGTCTAACTAATGAGCAAAATTTGCCATGGGTTGGAATGGCCCTAAGGTCTGACCAAAGAGGTCAAGCCAAATGCACAGTGTTCTTAGTTGGTTGGCATAGACTTACATTTTCACATAGGGTATACACATAAATGTATTAAAATCGTGTACAAAGAAGCATGCAAAACAATTTTGTAACACTTATTTTAAAAACTTTTAGTAATGACATTGTAGTGATCATCATGGTTCACGGTAGCTCCAATCTAACTCGCAAGGAGGCGGAGGATCAGGTCAGCGTGAGGCAATAACCGGAAATCCTTTAGGTGTGATTGCTCGCACCACCTTAAACCCCCTTATAGTTTGTTCTAGTGGGTGAGCCGTACATCCCAACTGTCCATAGCATTCAGTTTTTAATTTCATGAAAAACTTGTTTCAATAGTTTAAGTCACTTAATTTTACAAAAACAATTTTCCACTAAGACCATTATTAATGTCATGATTTTGTTATGTATTATTCCATATTGCATGCAATTAGATGTGTAAAACATGTAACAATTATGCACATAAGGATTTCCTTATAAATGATCAAGATGTTGGTGGAGTGATTTTTCTTTTATTTTCAAAATTTCTACAACAGTGGCTATTTTGCAGTTCTAACTTTGTGTATTCAGTTTCAAGCAGTCAGAACCACACTTAAAGCCTATCCAGAGATCTTGCAGGTAATTTTGTTACTCCTTGCCAGATAAAGGTATTCTATCATAGCTCCATGCTCAGAGTTGCAATTTATCTGATCTAACAGTTAAAAAGGGCAAATTGAGAGAAAATATGTAAAAATATTGGAAACCACTCTTGACAAAAGTAATTTTTTGAACATATCTTGACAATATTAATAAAAGAACCAAAAGTGAAGATAGACCTAAGCAATTTCAACCAACATATTTATGAACTGGTATGTTTGGGTTATATTTTATCTCAAACATATAGCAGTACCAAATGTAAAATTTACCTAAAGAGACACCACATCAAATGGGTTGAACGAGTGACTATAGAACGGAAGTGTATTTTTAGTGCATAGAATCTTCTATATTGTTTAACTTTAAGAACCAGGAGGGTTATTAACTGGATTGTTTTTGTAATCAAATTTTTACACACTAATTGTGCATAAAAATGGATAAATATCTTTCTCCAGATGCGTATGACAAATATTTGTATTTGCAGCCTATGCTTCATGAACTAGGGAAGAAAAACCCGGACTTCTTGCGGTTTATCCTTGAAAATCAGACTGAATTCTTAAGCATGATAAACGAGCCTGTTGAAAGCCTTGAGTGAGTCTAGTTATCACAACTTTCCATACTTCTAACTTTCATTAATTCAGCCTAGATTACATGTTTGATGCATTAATTGCTGTGATATTTAAAAACCATGAAATCAGAAAAATGCACGAACAACTACCCGAAGCAATGCCAACAGAGTCTATGAGCATTACACCTGAAGAGCATAAAGCAGTTGAGCGTGTAAGCTTGCTTGACTTTTTATCTGTGATTGATTCTATAACTTTTTTCCTTAAGGTGGCCATTTCGACCCATTCACTTATAAATGGGTCGTCAGGGTCATGCTTGAGATTTAATCAAAACTTGAAAGTCATATAAGTTATAAAGTGTATCAAATGAAAAAAAAAAAAAAAAAAAAAAAAAAGTGTATCTGGCGGTTGATACAACTCGAGTATCCGACCCAAACCGTTTTAACTCATAACATCAGAAAAAATTATAAGTTATTTATTATATATGAATGGTTGGTTGTGTTTTGGGTTGGGATGTAGAAAACTTGTTTTGTGGGTCAGCTTGAGGCGATGGGCTTTGACAGATCATTGGTGATGGAAGTATATTTGGGGTGCCACAAGGATCAGGAAGTAGCAGCTAACTTTCTTTTGGATCACATGGACGAATTTGAAGATAGACATTGAGGGCTGTGAATATCAGATTGTTCCATTTTTCCTAGATATTTTAATATTTTACTTTGACTGACATAGATTCCTACAAAAAATGGCTTTAGTTCATGATGGAGTAAAGATTTCCTTTTGATGTGGTTCAGATGTTATATACTGTAGTTGGATATCACTGAAAGTTTTGCGATACCAGTATGCACACATAATCATGATGTAAACAAATCAGATTTGGATTGAAGTTTTCCACAATTGTAAGTTTGTAACCATGAGAAGATTAATACTTGGAAAGTTCGTACCTCTGTTGAATGATTGTTATGTTTGGCTGCATAATCTGCATTGACTCTTTTGTTTTGCTTATTTTTTACGTGTTATACTAGCATTTTGTTTATCAAGCATGTATCAAATCATGTTTTGTGAAATTATATTCTTTCCCCGAATGAATAAGATGACATTTTGTAATCAAATTCTCATCCACACTAAAATTTTATATAATGTTAAATTTATTTTTTTAGTCATTTTGTATAATGTTAGTTTCAAATTTTGTTGTATTGAGATTGAGATGTACTTTAGTTTTTAACTGGGGTAATTAAAGAATAAAAAAAGAAAAAAATTTGTTAAAAGGTGGTACGATGTCATCTGCACCATAACAAGGGAAAATTGGTGGGGAAGTGATGGATTAGAGAAAGTGATATGTTGCTGATGTAGACAAAAAAAAAATAAGCTTGTTTTGTGCAGCTTGTGGCCATGGGTTTTGACATACCAATCGTGATGGACGCATACCTCGAGTGCAACGAGGATGAGGAGCTAACAGCAAACTGGCTTTGGGAACAGAGGCTCAAGTTTGAAGATAAACATTGAGGATTGTGAATATTGGTTGTTCACTTGTGAATATCAGATGGCATAAATGTGAATATCAAGTTGTTCGACTTTTTCTAGAATTCTCTTGGTTGAAAATTAGACTGTCATGGAATCCTACAAAAAAATGGGTTTAATTCAAGGTTGAGTATGGATTTGTTGGATCAATGTGCTTTAGATGTTATGTAGTGGGATATCATTAAAAGTTTGGCAACCCTGCAATACGCACACTACAATACAAAAGTGGATCTATACGCACACTACAATACGAAAGTGGATCAATAGATCAGATTTTTTTTATGTACTAAATCTTATAATAGGATCGGAATTAAAACTAGACAACCCATTGACCGGTATCAGAATTATGAACTTGAAATGATAATTTTTTTCATCAACTGGTGTGACACATGACAGTAAATTTTTATCATTACAACAATATAACCATGAGATGGTGTTAATAGTTGAGAATTTTCACGCCAGTTTTGGATGATTGTTCTGTTCTTTACCCAAAAAGAAAGTGATTGTTCTGTTGTGCTGCAAATGGGCAGGTCAGTTTGATGTTCTTGTGATGAACTATAAACTTGGTCTATGCTATATGACGTCGTCAAACCTGAAATGCATTCTAAAAACCAATTGGCCATATTGCATTACCAAACCAAACAAATATCAGTATGGTTGTGCAGGGCCCTTTTTTTTTTTTTTTTTTTTTTTTTTCTCTTTTTTTTTTTTTTTCTTTTTTTTACTTAAGAAGCATGAAACTAATTAAGTTAAAGACGCATTCTAATTAATAATATAAAGCATATCATGCGATCATTTCTTGTGCATTTTATGTGATTAAATCACTCTAACCTGATTAAATCACTATAAGCAAATAGTGACGATTAATTCATGAAAAATTGAGCATTATTTGAAAGAGTTAATATGGCGAAAGGTTACATAAAGTTACAAGAAGATGCTGATAAACAAAGATAATAAAGACGGCTTGAATAAACATTTTATCTCTATCAAATTGTGAACAATACATCAGGTCTAAACGGATTCACCTCCAACAGGTTACCAGAATCTACGACAATAAGCACAACTCATATCTATATATCTCATACAAACTTACTGTGTATCACCGCCACTCTGCTGCCACAAATTAATTATATCAGTAGCCTGATTAAGAAGAACAACCATCTGCCTTTGAGAAATCCATGGCTTACTTTCAAGCATGATCTTAAGCTCCTCCCAAGCATCTTTCCTTGGCCAAAAATAGTAAGGACTTACAGGAATAGTCCCGTATCCTGGAATTACTTGGTCCAGTGCTATCCCGATATTTTTCTCCATCCATATGAATTTCAATACCAGCCTCGGTTTCTCCATTGGCTTCACAACCACTCTGAGCTTCTATAAATTCAGCCGATTTGATAAAAAATAAGTATCAACTCTGATTTTGTCTTTTGAATTACAGCTCCTAGGCTAAATATTTAAGTTATTGATTTTTTAAACCATTGTACTTGACTTTACAATGCAAAAACACCATAGATCTAGTTTGAATGTGAAACTGTATACCACACTCTGCGAGAATCAGTGATTTTAGAAGAAAATTGTCGAGCAAAATTGGTTTCTTTTTTCTAAATTTATGAAAAAACAATGGTTAGCTTGCAGCAGAGATTTTGGTAAATGGGTTGAAAAACAACTGAAATGAACTTCTTAGAGAGAATTTTGTGTGCATAAATTTTGATCTTTTCATTATGGTGATACATAACAACTCATCCTTTCTAAAGGAAGGGAGAATTTTGTGTGCATAAAGTTAGAAATACTATTTTTAGACACAAACTGACATGAACTTCTTAGAGATTTTATCGAGACTGGGACAACTATATCATACATAATACTACTCCCTCCATCCCAAAAACGCATCCATCCATGTTATGCATTATCAATGTGCCAAGAGGACAGTTGTGTTATACCTATACATCAAGATACATTTGATGTCCTAAATCAGCAGAGTCATTCTAAAGATGAGTCAAGAATCATTTTGTATTTGGGCATTTACAAAACTAGGAAGAAAATTGTGTTCAAATCCCTTCCACAAGTTGAATGAATACCAAGTGAAGCTACTTTAACTACAAGTTGAGTTTGTGCGGTACGTAATTCATCAGATACACACACTCAAATACACATTTAATCTCAAACTAATAACAACCATCATATCAAATAAATAAATAAATAATTGAGAGTTGACGCAGTTAGGTTGGGTTAGATACTTAGAATAAGGGAGTAACAAGCAAAAACTATCAAGAAAAGTAACTTTCCTTACCAATCATAGGAAGAAAAACATTCCTAGCTATTATAAGCAAAATGAAAGAGACCTGAGATTGGAGAGGAGTTTCTGTTTCAATAGCTTGAGCTGAGGCGGCTGCTGCTGCTGCTATGATAGGGGTTCTAATTGTGGAGGCATGATTGAGTTTAACTCTGCTGATGAAATGAGAATTTGTAAGAAGAGAAGGTTTGTATGACCAATTCACGCTCATCGTCGCCATGGAAGATAACATTTTCTTCTTTTCCTCTTCTTTCTTTCTTCTTGATAATAAAATGTTCCTTCTTTCTTTTCTTATTTCTTTAAATTTTTATTTTTACCCTGTTAACGACAGTGTATAACATCGAATAATTATACTTACAAACTTGTTTTTTACGTGACTTTATGGGATCAATTTGTAATCATTGTGAGAAAAAAAAGTTATAGGTTAAAAATAAAAAAATATAAAAGTTTGAGTACTAAAAAATATAATAAAATACACCGTTCGTCCCTAATCTTGTACACAAGCATCACGATTAACCAAACCTAGACGTTTTCATCGCTGGAGGTCCAACACAATGCTTTTATGCTCTAGACAAGTCCCTTGACCAGGATTGCCAAAGTCAACATGAATTTTTTGGGTTTACATCGAGAGTATAATAGACCATTCACAATTTTAACATGTCATAGTTAAAATCTAACCCAACCTTCAACCATATTAGTACCGGCAACACACAACATTGAACCCTAAAATACAAGCAACACACATTCTACCTAAAGCAAAAAAAACAATAATGGCACAAAACGATAAGGGGAAGGCTTTGTTGAGGAAAGAAGACTGCCAAATGAAAAGGGTTTGGGTGTTAGGAAAGAGAAGGAAGAGGCTGACATCGTGTTATCAAAGGTTAACGATTTGGGAAAAAGAATTACAAATCTGGAAATTTTGTTTGAATATCTTAAGGAAATGAAGGAAAATGATGATAGGGAGAGTTGTGGGTCTAGCTAAGTGTATGTTTAGATTATAGGAAACTTTGTAGTAGTTGTGAACATGAAATCGATCAATAAAAAATTGGGTTCTTATGTAAGTAATAGTGTTTGGTTGTGCATTGTAACTGCTTGAAATCGTTGTGCATTTGTTAATAGGTTTGACTTAACCAAGTCATACCACAATAGTAAGTTACAATTTGTGACCTTTCATAAATTTGTTTGACTTGGGTAAGTCAAAATTCAAGATGTTACAATTTGAGGCATTGGACGTGTTTAGTCCCACTGTCAACACTAACACCATACCAATTTCTTCCTAAACAATACACCATTGTCAATACATTATGATTTAGTGCTAAAGCATTTGCATTTTCAACACATATTTTTAAACCACTGCCTTTGCTTTTGCTGATACAAGGGAGTGTTAGTTTTGCTGATACAACTTTTGCTAATAAAAGGGGATGTTTGGTTTTGCAAATACAAGGGGATGTTTGGTTTTGCTGATACTAATTAGAAACAATACACCCAATATCACAATACGAGAACAGATTAAATACATAAAACTTAGATGATATTTCATCATTAATATAGTTGGTTACAAGAACAGAAACAACTTAATCAAATCATGACCAACAACCGAACAAAAGATCCAATTTACATACCCCTTTTACCAACCTATATTTCCAAAACTAGCACCCAAAAGACCCCATTTATGTACCCCCCATGAAATACCCAAAATTCAGTCATTATGCTCAGCCATTTTCTTAACATAACCTTCGTTGATTCGAATAGCTTCATCAGTTTCACCAAGAATCTGTATGAATCGAACAAGTAGGTCGGTGTGCCTGGCCTGGGCTTTCCTCAACCCATCCAAACTGTCAAGAGCTATTCCTCGAGGTCCCAAAGCTTCGTTCTCTTCAATCTGCTCCCTACGCTTGATGATGCCCCTCTTCAGATGATCAATGCACTGACGAACTAGGTTTTTCAAAAGCCCTTCTTGTGCAGGCTCTTCCCCAAACCACACTGCCATACGATCATTTAATTTGGATGAACCAGCAATCTCCATGAGTTCATTCAAAATAGGGAAATCTTTCATTGGAAATTTTGTGTGTGTGGAAAAAGTGGTGGATGGGTTTATTGGTTCGTATGCACAAGTAAATAGCGTCTAAGGGTAGAGACGGCCAAGGGGTCTAATAGTGACTTTTTTTCACTCTTGGTCCCTGACTTTTTCTTGGTTGCCGTTGTCATACTTAAACTCCCGCCCAATAATCACTTTAAAATACATAATTGGTCCCTCAATTTGCCAAGTTACGTATACTACAATTTAGTTGAAGATTAAACAACACAAAACCATTAGAAGTTTGACTTGGTAAAGTCAAACTTCCAAAACATATCAATAAACTCCTTAACAAATATTGACTAATGGTTTTGCAATTTTGACTTTACAAAGTCAAAATGCAAATAGAAAATTGCCATTCACCATTTTAATGTTGAATAACTAAAGTAAATTAGAAATGCAGTTTTACTTTCTACAATCAAATTGAAATGCTAAATAGAAGTTTAACTTTCGAATGTCAAACTTGCATCACCAACAATACGCACAAACAACAACATATGAACAAGCTAAATTTAAGCAAACCATAAACAAATACCAAAATACAAAAACTATTTTGCAACATGAATTGTCATAGGGTATTCAACCCATACATAAACTACAACCACTAAAAGAACTCTACCACGGCTGTGGGGGAAGCTCGGTGGAGTTTCAATAGCTTCCTAACCAACTCCTAGTTCATCCTGATATTTTCATTCCCATCATGACTCCTATTGATGAGCTTGATATTGATTGTCTTTAGCGACCGGGAACACGCATGTATAAGCTTTATTAAATTTAATTCATGCTCTGATCTAGGAAAAGCTAGAAACACCACAGTATGTAGCTGCCCATGGCTGATTGTGTTTCTGTCTACAACATTGGATATTTTTTCCAAAGGTAGAACACTAAGCGTGTTTGCAGCCTGAAAAATCAAATAGTGTTGAGATACACAAACATGGAAATTTACGAATTTTTATTTGATACATATGCATTACAATATTACACTTACTCTGGTATCCAGCATTTTCAAATTTGGATATCCACGAATCATTTCAATAATGAGCGATACCATAACACAATTCCCAAAATCGACATCGGACAGCTTAAGATTTATCAGGGATACAAAGGGCACAGGGACATTCATCCTAGAATTAGCTTCCCGTATCAACTACAACAAGTTTTAAAGATTAACTTTCATTACTGTTAGACATTTCTTTAACATTGTAAAATTATAAGTGTAAAACTCAAATTGTTCTTACCGTGCAATCCTGAAAATCCAATGTAAGGGTCTTAAGATTTTGAAGTCTTTTCAGGTGAAAGATATCGGATGTTGTGATTGTCGTCACAACATTATAAAGACCGAATGACAAATCTAACTTCTTGAAATTCCTAAGTATTGCAATATCCCATAGTCTCATCTCGTTTGTAGTAGGACGATTCATTTTAAGAGACTCAAGTAAGAGACAACCAACAATAAACTCCCAAACTATACCGGTTAGAAAATTGACATGAATCAATTCTAAGCTCAATAGATTTGGAAAGCTATGAAAATATTCCAAAGTAGCCATAGCACAAACATGAAGTTCCAGATGTTTCAACTCCATACGAGAGTAAAGTTGGGTTGGGAACGTAACTCGTTCACCATACCAGTTTCTAATAATCAGCTCTTCAATTCCATGCCGAGCCAAAAACAAAAGCCAATAACGAATCTCTTCATAATTCAAGTCTTCTATTCCAGACATTGATCTTGGCTCTACAGAGAAGACAAACTTTCTGATGGATCCCATAAGCCGATTTAAGAGTCTAGTAACATGCCTCCTGATGTGTGCTAAAACACACATCATTTTATATATATAAATATGCCAAATCAGACTAATAACCATTAAATATGTCAAAATATATTGCAAATATGTTGGATATGTGTTATTATGTCTTGCAGGTACAAGGGTTTGAAAACAAAGCATAAACGGTGATTTTCGGATGAGTTTCGACGATGTTTTCGCGTTTTTCAAGGTTCAAAGGAAGTCGCAAAAATTATCCGAGCACATCATTGGAAAGATCACGAAAAATAGAGTCAAATGGTTATTTTATTTGGAGCATCAAAAAAGAGAAGAAAAATTGAAGGATCAAACGGAGCTCGAACGAAGATTATTTTTTAAAGATAATGGCTAAAATTGGATCATGTAAAAGATGGTTAAAAAGAATTAATTGCAAAGGGTTAACATAAAAAGGCTCTTGGTCTAGTGGTTGGGTGCATGCTTTCTAAGCAAGAGGTCATGGGTTTGACTCCCACTCTTGTCACATTTCATTTATTTTTACTTGAGGTTTAATCGAGGCCCACGAGCAAATTAGGCCCAGCAGCGAAAATCCGGCCCAAGCTACTCCTCAGGCCCAACGAGGCCCACAACTACAACAGCAGCCCAAGTCCCACGAGAGCCCATCTTTGAATCAGTCCATGAACAAGCTCATTTGCTAAATTGAAAAGTAACATTGAAATGCACATTTTGAAGTGATAATGCAAGTTGAAGTTTTGGTGTTACATGACACTCAAATTAATTCAAATCCCTGAGCACGTGAACAACAAGCTTCAAAATTTAATATTATAGGCGCGTGTGATATTATTTCTGCCATCTCCACTCACTCGCATGTGCACTATAATTTGCTCCAGCCAACCTTCGAGCCACGTGGCACACCCTTAATGGGCATCCGAGGATATTTTTCTTGGGGAAGGATCGAGATTTCTAAATCATGGGGCTATAAATTGGAGCACACCAGATTCGAGAAGAGAGAAAAAGAGACACACAGTAGTTTTTATTTTTTTTAGAGTAGGAGTAGATTAATTTAGAGTAGGAGTAGAATATTTTTAGTAGCTTATTGTTTTAGTTTATTTTAAAAACTTATTGTAATCAACTTTTTAGCTTATTTTTTAATGAAAATGATGAATTTATTTGAACTTATTTGAAGCTTATTTCTACTCTCTTCTTTCTTTATTTTCTTTTACATTTTCTTATCTAATAAGTCATGAAAGCTTATTAGCTTTTTGTGGCTTATTTAGATCTAGCTTATTTCATATGTTCTCTTTTACTACTTTCTTTTAAAAGCATTTTTAAATTTAGATCTAATCTTTGTTTTACAAAATACTTTATAAAAACTCAAAAAGATTTGATTTTTTTTAGTTTTTTCTTTTATAAAAAGTTTTGCATTAGCTTATTACTCTAGATCTAGCATTTTTAGTTAAAAAGTTTTAATTTTTAAGCCTTTTCTTAGCTTATTTCCATTAAAGTTTAATACTTTTTAAATCAATAAGCTTTTTCATAGCTTATTTGATTCATATTATTGCTTATTTGTCCTAACCTTTGTTAAAGTTGTGATTTTTAAGCTTGTTTTCATTCATTCCTAAGGCGAGGAGCTTATGGGTTTTATAAGCTTGCTTATCACTAAAGTTTAGAGCTTTTCTAGCTTTTGTAAAACTAATTAGCTACTAAAGTCACAAGCTTTATTAGCTATTTGGTAATATAAAAGCTAATAAAGAAATAAACTTTGTGGTTTGATAAGTTTATAAAATCGGGTGGTTTATTATTCTCGTCTCATTAGATCGGGTTCTAATTTCTTGCCTTTCTCGTTTAGCTTTTATATTTTAGTTAATAAAATGTTTATTATTGTTGAGGTTATTATTGTTTGCTTGGTAGTTATGCTTATTGAGTAGATTCTTATATGCTTGTTAAGTGAGTAGTGATATGGGATTTGAGTGTGTAAAAATTAGAAATTGTTGATTAATAACCTTCGGTTACTTGAATTGAAATTTGTTGTTTTGACGGGCAAAAGCCGTTAGGGTAATTAATTAAATCTAGTAATTTTACCTAGATAAAAAATTGTTTTCAAAATAAACTAACGTTGTGAGAAAATAGTTTTTTAAACGGGTATCGAAGATTATTGATTAATAGTTTCCGGATTATTTTTAGATATAATTAGTTGGTTGTTTTAACGGGCAAAAGCCGTTGTGATAATTGATTATTTAAATCTATTGATTATTACCAAGAGAAAAATGATTTTTTTCAATATAAACCAACGTTGTGAGAAAATAATTTAATTTCGACGGGTATTAATTAAAAAGAGCTTAATTTATTCACACTTAATTCCATTTTCACCTCACTTGACGAGCATAGCTTTCTCTATCATTTTGTTAGCTTAATTTTATTTCGTCATTAGTTGTTAGCCTAATTTTAATTAGTTCCATATTAGCATAAAATAGTTTTTTAAAATCTTTCCAAAAATCAAAAACCAAATATTCGATAATCAAGCATCAAACAAAAGACAATATCGCAAATCTCAATTCATATCTCGCCGTGGAATACGACTCCGGAAGGTTGATTATTACTTGTCCTCAAGTAGTGATTGATTCTTAATCGGGAAATACAAAATTTTAAAACTGCCCTTCGCTGCAAATAACGAACCACCTCCCATCAAAATCATGTGTTAAATAATAAAAGAAATCCTCATTAACTATGACATCGGTGATCAAAGTCCACTTAGACCTCCAGTTTCTCGCTAAACTAGAGATTCTCACCGCTTCTAACAAAGGCAACCTATTCAAAATGTTACTGATCACTATTGTGGAAAACTAAAATGGGGGGTTGAATAGTTTTACCAATTAAAACGTCGTTTTAAAATATTTAGATCGACTTATGTCAATCTATTTAAATGTGTATGTTGGATGTTGATAGATATGTATGTAAATATGTAATGCAAAGGTAAAGAGTAAGAAACACAAAACCACGACACGAGTGTTTATAGTGGTTCGGCTACAAGGACACCTTCCTTGCCCTACTCCACTCCCCGAGTCACCTACTCGAGAGTTCGTAAGCACTACACGACACAAACTCATTATGGCGGAGAAGCCTTCACAACGTCTCCTACTCTTTTTCCGGTACAAGGCTAGACACTGGGTTCTTCCACGAGGTAGAACCAAACCTATCACAACGTAAGCCTACACTTTATCCGGTACAAGGCTAGATACCGAGTTTCATTATAAAGGAGGAACTACTACCCAAAACTACACAACACCTATCCCAAAGGAGACCCACTCCTTATTACAACATCATCAAGGATATCAATATCCTTGGACACAACCTATCTATATTTGTACATTGATGCACCATATCGATTGTACACCCTTGGCATCTTTCACTAATGCCTTTGACATGATCTTTTGACACATTTCACTAATGACTTCGATTTAACCCTTTTGGAATCCTTCACTAATGCCTTTGACACGGACGTTCGACACCTTTCACTAATGCCTTCGTCTTGACCCTTTTGGCATCCTTCACTAATGCCTTTGACACGGACGTTCGGCACCATTCACTAATTCCTTCGTCTTGACCCTTTTGGCATCCTTTACTAATGCCTTAGAAACAACACTTCTAGAGAGGAAGAAAGAACTATCAACAAGAGAACTTCAGTAGTCTTGATGATGACGAAGCATGGCAACTCATGGACTTGAGCTTGCTCGACTTCAAGAGGTGGTGATCTAGCCTTTAAGAGGAACCTAGAGAATCACACAAAAACAAACACAAACTACATAGAGAGATCCTTTGGATCTGATGTTTGAGAGTTTACAATACAAGGAGAAAGTATGTGTAGAAGTGGCACCTTACAATGAAGAAATGACTCACTATTTATAGACAAAAACATGCTACTGTTCCACGGATCCCTTGCTTGAGGGATCCGTCTAGTGTATTACTAGGGATCCGTAGGACGCTCCCCCTAGATGGGTTGTGGGTCATATATATATATATAAATATATATATATATATATATATATATATATATATATATATATATATATCACGAAAAATAGAGAGTAAGGAAAGAGAAGTATTCTCGTCTTAGCTCCCCCTTGACGAGTCCATCTCTTTGTGAGGGCGTCAAGTAAGTAGGAATACTAAGCGATTGCATTGCAATTATGTTTGTAAATGGTTTCTTCCTTGCTCCCCCTTAACGAGTGCTCCTTTGCAAGGAGGACGTCATGTAGTTATTGTAATCCTATGTGAAAGTATTGCAAATGATTTTGCAATGTTTTGCTTTGACAAGAAACTCCCCCTAGCTAAGGGTGTCAAAGTCTCCATGTGTATATTGAAAAACTACAAAACAAAGGTTAGAAAACAAGTATATAATGCATAATTTCCTACAAATAAGACACAAGTTAGTAATAAAATTATTTTCTGTAGCACGGATCCCACGGTTCCTCCTTTGGAGGGATCCGTCTAAGCTAAACTGAGGGATCCGTCTGTCTGTAAGCTTAAGACAACAATGGTGATGTAAAATGTGATGTTAACATCAAAATGAGATATGTATCAAGGCACTAAACATGTTCTTAAGACAATATGGTATATAACATGTAATTTCATTCAATAAAAATACGAGAAATGATCTACATATCTCTAAAACTAAGAGAATGAATCAAACATGTAATACATTTTCTACTAATTCTAAGAAGTGACGGAGACCTAAAAAGCATCAATGTGCTTGAATCTAAGGATGAGTTGACTTGTTGATTTGGTCCAATCGTTCAAGGAGATTATTAAACATGAAATGCAACTCATTTCGTACTTCTTGAACAAGTCCTTGTGTGATTTGACAATTAGAGCAATAATTGTCAAGACTAGAAACCGGAGGAGGTGGAATGTTTTGAGGAGGCTCCACAAAAGATGGTGGAGGTGTGTTGAGCAACATAGGATGTGGTTCCACTAAAAATGAGGGTGATAATCCATGAGTTGGTGGTGGTAATGGAATGTCCTCTATTGATAACTCTACACGCGTCGTTCGGGGTCAAAGGAACTTCCTTTTCTTCGAGCAAGTTTTATAACACCCTAGGCAGTGAACCTAATCGTTGTAGTGTAGTATTAGGGTAAGCCACGGGTATTGATATCGTTCTCTAGGGGAATAGGAATGCTAGTGAGAAGTTACTACGCTAAGGTTGGGGTTGAGGAAGATTATTTTTTTATCTTTTTTATGTTTTTTAGGAAATGGAAAGGTACGAATCTCGGGGTTTGAATTTGGGGGGTGAGTATTTCTACCGATTACTCTACTTATCTAATTATCTAATCTAAGGTGATGGTAGTCTATGTCTAATTATTGTGTGTTCGTATGATAGTTTAAAAATGTGTTTACTTAGGTTTTATTACTCCTTAATTATCTCCTATTGATGGTTGAATTGTCACGTCCTTATTCTTAATCGCGTTGTGTGTCGAAAGTCGTAGGGTATGCGTTTATCCCTAACTCTTTGAACTTACCAAAGGGTCTTGTCTACAAAATCTCTAGGATTTATACACTCTAACTATAAGGCACTCTTTGTATGGTTTAGCCTACAACTACTCTAGGTGTCATAGTCTAAGGTTCACAAAAATTAATCAAGCATTAACTACACAACGAATGACCTATTACATTACTAGATCATTAACAATTAAGATAAGAGACAACCAATCAATATTCAATAATTAAGTTTCATAATTCCTAAGCAAACACACAAGTAAATTAGCCGGACATGGAGAACATGCAAGCATACACACAGATAATCAAAGACATAATTGTATTAATGAAGTAAAACACTTATCTTGATGTAAGATAGGGTTTGGAACCCTAAAATACTGTACAAGACAGCCTTGGTTCGGTTTAGGTTTTTACTCCAAAAAGACTACTCTCTAATACTGAAAAATTCGGATTCTATATATAAGATTACATATGCGACGGCGTCACCTTATGATTTGTGACGCCGTCGGGTCGCCGTCATTAGGGTTTCGTCTTGGCCACGTTAGTCTTGCGACGACGTCACCTTGTGCTTGTGACGCCGTCCTCTTCAGCTTATGACGCCGTCTGGATCAAATCTAGGCCGTCTGAGTTGCGACGGCCTACTCTTTTAAAGCTTGACACCGTCACTTGAAAATAAGAAATTTGACTTCTGTCCCGTCACAAAATTCTCCGACGGCGTCGCAGTTAAGCAGTGACGCCGTCACCTTGTGTTTCAGCAGCTTGAGTGTCTCGATTTCTTGACTTTGGCCATTTTCTTCGTATATCCGCGCCTTTTCGTCCAAATAAGTGCCATTACAGCAATTTGCCTTCAAGAGACCTAAAAAGTGAAAAGGAACGATATTAAGTAATAACGGATACAAAAGTGATCAAATAAGGGCTTAAATGACCCCTCAAAAAGGTACATTTTAAAACCTTATCAAATATCTCTACACTTGGTATTTGCTTGTCCACAAGCAAATGTGCTTTTAGCCAATTAATTTATAAGTTAGGGGTCATGAAGCATTGGTTTAAAACAGTCCACAACACATATAAGCCCCGCAAAAGTCATAACAAGCACGGAAATTATATACTAGCACCTCACAAGGGGTGTTTGGATACTCACATCTCTCTCGGGTGTATATGAAATATAACAAGTTGTAAATGGAAGATAAACACTCATTAACCGGTCCTAGTACATAGATTAGCATAGGCTTGAGACTAGATCAAACCTCCATCGCTTTGGCGTAAGCACATAGGAAAGACTATCAAAGAGGTCTTTAAAGGGTTGTAATGTTAGGTTTACGGTAGGGAAACAAAGGGTTTGGTGGGATAGGTTATTTAGTGGTGGCATGTCAAAAATCTTTATGTTACAAGCATACGAAGAATGGCGTTGCTAAGCCAAGACTTGACACTCTAAACTCTAGATAACTGAAACAAACAAACATAAATTTAAAGATAGATGTAGGATGGTAGCCCGTATGTTTTTTTTTTCAACACTCTAATTTTTTTTTTCTTTTTTTTTTTTTTTTTTCGATTTTTTTTTCATACACTTTTACTCTACCATCCTCTACTGTAACATCAAAATGATAGGGATTTATAGGCACATCCCTGCACTTGAGTTTTTATTACTTTAACACTAATTTGACCCGAATTGAAAAGATCAAAACACTTGGGGTATGTTATTACGCAAAATAAGGGAATTTAACGTTCCCTTCTAATCATTTAAACTTTAACTTTTTCCCATGAGTCCCAATCGTCCCAAAACTGTATACAAAGGATATGACTCGACTTAGCAACTCATGCAAGCAACTAGATAATTGAACTAAGGGTTTAGGGTGATAACAATAATGCACTAAAAGTGAGTGCATACAAGGTAGGCTAAGGCGATTTGGGTGTAAATTTGGGGGTGAGCGTAAACAATACTCTTCATTGATATTCCGGAAAACCGAAAAATCAAGAGAACCGCGAAAAGGATAGGCTCAGAGGGGTTAACTAGGGGTATCGTGTACTAAAAGTGAGTACAACGCAAAGGTGTGGGGGAATTACTCAACCGATGTGGAAGAAGTAATTATATTACGGGTATCAAACAAGGGTTATCCTAATGCCTCTTATCATTTAGTTATTCCTAACTACACAAGTGTAGTCTTACTAGCGATCTCGGGATGCATCACAAAACAAGTTCTAGAATCTAATATACTACCGGTTCACACTCTAAGCATTAAAGATGAATGCTTTAATTCCTACTAATCTAAGGGTGATCCTCACATTTTGGGTGGAATTTAGGTGGTAAAGGGTTTTTGTGCTAGTCATATAACTTCCTATCCATGAGACGCTTTTGTTAAGACTAATGGCCCACTCCTATATGTTATGAAAAATTAAAAATTTGGTGCCAAAATTACCCTAACCGACATTTTCTCATGGTTTATTACACAAATACAATTGAACAAAGCAAATAGTCAAGGATAAGCATAGTTTCAAAGTTCCCGTTTTATTTTCCCTCCCTACACTTAAACTGAACATTGTCCCCAATGTTCCCCAAAAGTATCAAAGTTATGATAATGGAAGGTAATTAAAAACAAAAGAAACTAGTAATCCCCTGATTAGCTCGGTAGGATCCATGTAAAGTGGTGGTTAAATCCTTTCCAAGAAAAATGTATGCGTGATAAGCTCCTTCCAATCTTTTGTTTCTTCTTCTTGATAAATAAAACCTGCACATTCGAAGAAAACAAACGAAACCTTCGCGTAAAATCGGCGGTAATAATATATATAAGACTCTACTAAACTAGGATATAATGCTTGTGGAATGGATGTTTACAGAATTTTTGGAAAATTAAGACCTGGAAAATTCCAAAAATTTATAAGTAGCTCAGAAAACGAGAAAAAAGTAATCTGTTGTTTTTACTCCTTCCTGACGCCGTCAGGTTGCGACCCTGACGCCGTCAGGTTATCCTGACAAAAACTGGTCTGCGATTTTCTGGAAAATTTACATCTTTAGAGTCTGGAAAAAATTTCTGCAAAACATCCATTATGACTCGAACAAACACACATATATATCTTTTAATGAATTGCTATTCTCATGTTTACGTTTCTTTTGAAAACGTGTGTAATCCTCCCGACACTTATCCTTTATGTAAAATATCTTTATATGCAATTAAGACGAGGTTAAAAACAAAATAAAGTATTTTTACAAATTTAAACATGAGAATAAACAATCACTAAAAGATATATGACACTAACAAGCAAACAATTAAGCATGGGTTGCCTCCCACGAAGCGCTTTTCTTTATTTAAGAGTCTTGTAGCTAGACTCGTAGTTGTGACCCTACGTAACTTCATTACCGCCACCTTCTTCCTCATGACGGTCTCTATTGGGGGGATTCTATGTTGTAGAAGTGCCCTATGATACACTTCTCTAAGAGTTCGTCCTCTCCCCACTCGGTTCTATATTCCGGTCCTAGGTTCAAGCAATCCTTATAGAATCCGAAAATCTTAGCCATAACATAATCTACTCCTTTTTCTTTATCCTCCTCATTCCTATAATCGACCGATAGTTTAAGTTCCTTTTCATCATTAGAGAGTGATGAAAACTTCTCAATCTTAAACGGCATTTGGTAAGCTATGTTATCGGTCTCATCTTTGAATTGCACTATTCCTAACGAGGGGTTATAGGTCATCCCGGTGCTTTCTATGAAAGGTTTTCCTAGAATAATGTGGGACAAGCTAGGATCTATGGCCGTACTAATATCATCCACAATTATGAAGTCCGTAGGAAATGTGAAACTACCTACATAAACCGGCAATCCTTTAACTCTACCAAGAAAATTGCACCTAACCCTAGGATTATCCGGGTCTTGCCTAGTTGGAATAGGCCTCTTCATTACCCAATTGTAGTAGGTGCTAGTCATTATGTTGATTGGGGACTTGCGATCAATGTAGGCCTTTGCCACGAAAAGGTGTCCTATGCAGCATGGTATGTTAAGATTCCAAGGGTTCCCAAACTTGATTCTAGGGCTTTTCCTAACATACATGTGACGGAGGTCACGCACTAAGTGAGGGTGGCGAGATAGTTCTTCTTCCGTAGGAAACTTATTGAAATAATCAGTATCTACTTCATCTATTTCCTCGGTTGTTTCATTCTTCGGTGGTTTACTAACCTCAAGTGTATGGTCCTCTTCGTCATTTGTTCCATTGGGTTCTACTAAGGTGATGGTATTGACGAATTGAACGTGCTTAGCTAACTTACTTGGGTCCTTAATCTCTACACCGGAAGGCTCGGGGGTTGAGATAGCATTAACCTTCCTATCACTATTGGTCATGGCTTTCAAAAGGTTATCTATCTTCCTATCTATTTCGGCTTGTTGTTGGTTAAAGCGGTCCGAGAGCTTAGCTATTTGGGCTTCTTGGGATGCGACTAGGTGTTGCAACATCCCCTCAATGTTTTGTTGGGAAGGGCAGTAAGATGGGGGTAATGAGAAATCATTGGAAGTGAATTCTTTGGTTTGTCCCCAATAGAAGTCGGGCTTGCCCTTCCATGCTTCTCAGGTTTCATTGAAATTCCTAGGTTCGGGTATTGTAGGGAATCTTCCTCCCGTTCCATTAATACGCGAGGATGCGTAGTCAACGGAAGCATGTTCGGGGGATCGGGTGCAAGTGCACGTGTTATGAGGATCACAAAACGGCTCACACGAAGAAGAAACTTTGTTCACATGACGTGAAGACTTAGGGTTTTCGTAGGAACTCATTTAGAATTTAACTTGATCTTCAAGTTCGATCATCCTAAGGTCGGAAGATTGTGAGTCAATGGGAGGCAATGAGATTGCCTTAACGGTTTTGGGCAACTCACGGGAGTCATTCCAACTTTCGGTGTCATAGAGGGCATGGTCCTCTATTATACCCCATGATTCTTTCGCGGTGGGATCACTAAGTTTTCCACCGGCCGCTTGGTCAATGGATCGCTTTGTGGGGAAATTGACATGATCATAAAAGATTTGGACTTGGAGCCAAAGATCAATGCCGTGATGAGGGACTTTATGAAGTAAGTCCTTGAATCGAGTCCATGCTTCGTAAATAGATTCACCTTGATGTTGTTTGAACATCAAGATGTCATTCCTAAGTTTAGTGGTTCTCCCCGGTGGGAAGAATTGAGCAAGGAAGCGAGAGGTGAGATCATCCCAACTTGAGATGGAGCCGGCGGGAAGTCACTCAAGCCAATTACTAGCTTGGTCCTGTAGAGAAAATTGGAAGAGACGCAGGCGCGTGGTCTCCCGATTAGTAGCATCAAGGTCGATGGAATCGACAATTTTAAGGAAATCCCTTAGATGCTGATTTGGATCTTCGGAGCGAAGTCCATGGAATGCACATCCGTTTTGCACCAACCGGATGGTGTCGGATCGCAGGGCCGTAGTTTGGGCTTGGTCGGGAAGCTCAATGGTATTCCTATAGCCTAGGTGGCTTGGTCTCGAGTATTCACCAAGAGTACGGGCTCTTGGCGGGTTAATTGGTGGTGGGTTGATGAATGGTGGGTGGTTATCACCTTCCATGATGAAAAGTGATGGGATTACGAACAAAGGTCACGAAGAAGGGGGATAGACTACGAGAAGGCTAAAAATGAGAAAAATTTACTTGATAGGGATCAAGCAAAGAAACCTAAACGAGGTGGACTACTAACTAGCTATTCTATTCCCCGGCAGCGGCGCCAAAAACTTGATAACGCTACACGCGTCGTTCGGGGTCAAAGGAACTTCCTTTTCTTCGAGCAAGTTTTATAACACCCTAGGCAGTGAACATAATCGTTGTAGTGTAGTATTAGGGTAAGCCACGGGTATTGATATCGTTCTCTAGGGGAATAGGAATGCTAGTGAGAAGTTACTACGCTAAGGTTGGGGTTGAGGAAGATTATTTTTTTTATCTTTTTTATGTTTTTTAGGAAATGGAAAGGTATGAATCTCGGGGTTTGAATTTGGGGGGTGGGTATTTCTACCGATTACTCTACTTATCTAATTATCTAATCTAAGGTGATGGTAGTCTATGTCTAATTATTGTGTGTTCGTATGATAGTTTAAAAATGTGTTTACTTAGGTTTTATTACTCCTTAATTATCTCCTATTGATGGTTGAATTGTCACGTCCTTATTCTTAATCGCGTTGTGTGTCTAAAGTCGTAGGGTATGCGTTTATCCCTAACTCTTTGAACTTACCAAAGGGTCTTGTCTACAAAATCTCTAGGATTTATACACTCTAACTCTAAGGCACTCTTTGTATGGTTTAGCCTACAACTACTCTAGGTGTCATAGTCTAAGGTTCACAAAGATTAATCAAGCATTAACTACACAACGAATGACCTATCACATTACTAGATCATTAACAATTAAGATAAGAGACAACCAATCAATATTCAATAATTAAGTTTCATAATTCCTAAGCAAACACACAAGTAAATTAGCCGGACATGGAGAACATGCAAGCATACACACAAATAATCAAAGACATAATTGTATTAATGAAGTAAAACACTTATCTTGATGTAAGATAGAGTTTGGAACCCTAAAATACTGTATAAGACAGCCTTGGTTCGGTTTAGGTTTTTTACTCCAAAAAGACTACTCTCTAATACTGAAAAATTCGGATTCTATATATAAGATTACATATGCGACGGCGTCACCTTATGATTTGTGACGCCGTTGGGTCGCCGTCATTAGGGTTTCGTCTTGGCCACGTTAGTCTTGCGACGACGTCACCTTGTGCTTGTGACGCCGTCCTCTTCAGCTTATGACACCGTCTGGATCAAATCTAGGCCGTCTGAGTTGCGACGGCCTACTCTTTTAAAGCTTGACACCGTCACTTGAAAATAAGAAATTTGACTTCTGTCCCGTCACAAAATTCTCTGACGGTGTCGCAGTTAAGCAGTGACGCCGTCACCTTGTGTTTCGGCAGCTTGAGTGTCTCGATTTCTTGACTTTGGCCATTTTCTTCGTATATCCGCGCCTTTTCGTCCAAATAAGTGCCATTACAGCAATTTGCCTTCAAAAGACCTAAAAAGTGAAAAGGAACGATATTAAGTAATAACGGATACAAAAGTGATCAAATAAGGGCTTAAATGACCCCTCAAAAAGGTACATTTTAAAACCTTATCATCTATGTGATTAGATTTTTTGTGATTCCTTATCTCCAAAGATGGACTATTTGGTGATGTAGGTGGTTCCCTATTTAACGAGAAAGTTGGTGAGTGGGAAGTCCTTGGTGGTGAGTGCTCTAATGAGTAAAGATTTGGATGGGAAAGAGGTTCGGTAAAGGAATGTAGTCTAGGTTCTAGAAATGAAGGCTTGGGTGTTTTACTAGAACTAGGTGTGTTTGGTTTAGTGCTTGATGAAGCCTTTTCCAACTCAAAAGGTCGAATGCTAATTCCAGCGGTTATTTTAGCTATTGTTGATTGAGTTTGTTGAGGGGGGATTCTAGCATTTGGACTTCTTACGGGTGATGACTCGGTGGATAATATCTCATGAACCATATGAGCATTCTTTTTGGATGAACCTTTGGTTGAAGAGTTCTTGCTAGATGCTTTAGTCATAGTGAAGGAGAGGGTGTAGTAGAAGTCTTTAACTACTGATTTTAGGATTGTGGTAAGAATGGTGGCTTAAGCTTCTAAGAGTGCTTAGATTATAAAGGATGAAGTTGAGTTAATGAATTAAATACTTGGCCACTAAGAAATTTGGCATGCACCAAGGTCAACTATGGTGTTGTTCTACTCTAGGGAGTCATTAAATGGTAAGAAAAAGTGTTTTAAATTACCTAAAGAGAGTTTGAATTTGCAAGAAAAGTTGATCACAAGTTGTTCTGTAGACACGGGTCCCACGGTTCCCTCTCACTAAGGATCCGTTTAGTTATATGTCAGGGATTCGTTTGACAGACAACAAAGTGGTGAAGTGATTATGCTCTTTTAAGGTCTAGTACCTATAAATCTTGAGGGTTTGACTTTCCTTAGATGTCTTAAATGGTATGTGACTTAAATGTCCAACCATAAGGAGTGAGGATACCTAATGATGGTTTTTGGTGGGAAAATGAACTTTTTGAGAGGGCAACTAAGTATTCAAGGATGATACTATTAATTTGAGGATGACAAATGAGGATAATTGTTCCTAGAGATCAGATGGTGGCTTAAGAAAAATTTGAAAAATTTCAAAAAAATAAAAAGAAATGAAAAACTAGTTTTAAGCCTATTTTGAGGTAGTTATGACTAGAATCAATTTGCTAAAATTGAGAGAAATATCAAGCTAAGTGTTTTGAGATGTGAGGAACAATGTGTGAGCATTGGAGCGGAAATATGGTAAGTTTAGGTGAATTGATAAATCAAAAGCACTTTGAATTTGATCCTAAGTTAGCTATGAGTGAGTGTGAGACCTACTGAGCTTGAGGAAGACTTAAGTGGTCTTAAAGGATCATGTTTAGCTAGTATGATGTGGTCTCAGGGAATGGTTTGATGTATAAAGGTCTGCAGCTGCATGTCTGTTTGCATGGATCCCACGGTTCCCTCATCTGAGGGATCCGGCTAGTTATAGCATAGGGATCCGGCTACTGCTGACCAGTAGCTTCTCAGCAAATGTGCAGTTTTCGTACTCTTTAGCAAATACTCATCCTAATCATTTCTACATTCAATAAACATATGCAAGCAACAACTATAACTCATAGTAAGTAAGGGTGAGTAGAATGTAAGCAAAATGAGTGGCATCGACTTCTTGATGGTGATCAAGTTGTCGTAAAATTCTCACTTTTACGGGGTTCCTAAGTTAGAATGTTTTAGTTTATACCATGCCATCTACTACGAGCTACTTCCTAAACTACATAAATATTGTTTAGATTGTTTACAGACCTTTGTTTAAATTGTTCACAAATTAAGGTCTAAGACCTTACTGTTAGGTTCCCATTTATGTAACACAAGCATCAATATAAGAAGTATAGATGAGAGATAGATCAGATGAACACAAACACAATACACACGTATGAATATAAACGTTTATGCGTAGGATATAAGTGAAAGTGAAAACCAACCCTCAAGTGAGGGTTTACAAGATTATTTATAGGAGGGAACTAGGGCAACACACCAAGTTCCCATCCTTTACTTATTGGGATTTGGATAGGCTCACGGGCTTTCTACATGAGCCGAGCCTTGATTACTAACATAAAAGCCATAATTAAGCTAACTATTACATATTAATTACTAACACTTGAATTCTAGTTTAGGAGTGATTCCAACAATCTCCCCCTAAGTGTTAGTGATTGATGATATAAACGTTGTAGGTGCTAATGTAATAGTAGCTTTGACGTTTTCTGACATTCTTCTTTCTTGTGAGAAGAAGTTCCTTGATTCGAACAATCTCCCCAGTGTAGAGAAATTGTTTCCTTTGAAGTATTCTGCTTTGACGTCATCATTTTATTTGTTCTTTGATCTTTGTTCTTTGTGATGCTAGTGATAGTATATTGTGGTTATCTGCCTCAGGTCCGCTTCATTGCTCCAGTGTCTCCACGTCTTTCTCCAACATGCTCACACGCTCTTTAACGTTGGATTTCAGTACTGATGTAGTTCTCTTAGTCTTTAAACTTTGTAGATTCTTTGATTTTGACGAAGAATCATTCTGACTTTGTGTTTCCTTTTGAGAGAACTTCAATTAGTGTTGTTGTAGGTATGAGCATGTGGAGAATCTGCACGATCTTTTCCACCCGCAAGCATCCATAAGAAGAAAACATAAAACATGGGTTAGAAATAATCCAGCGCTTACAAGTTTGAACTTCGAGCGTGTTAACAGCATAGTGTGAAAACACATCTCTAATTCTCACAAAGGTTGTTTCTGAACTGGAGTCCCACAAGTGAGATAACGCGATGTACCGAAGTACACCTACAGTTCAGATGAGCCGCTGAGGTACACCGAAGCATTACCCCACGACTGTAGACCATTTGAGACACACTAAGCGTAATCCACGGGGAGTTACCGAAGTGACCTGCTGTCAGGGCTGTTTGATGTTGACCCTGGCAGGAGTTTCCATTCAATCACTGAGTATCACATGTGTGAACCTCTCATAAATGTTCTCGACAGATTGCTAAGATCTGTGTAGGACTCGATGATGTATCACTTGCGTCCTTATTGTTGAACGACAAGTGATGAAATGTCAAGTGTACCTAAGAGATCTTTTGATGAATCTTGTGGCTCTAGACTCAATAGTGCGCTTTGGTTTTCCTGAGCGGAGACTAGGGAGAGGGTCTCCTTGCTTCAATACCAGCAATCTCTAAGAGAAAGCCGATAGTTTATGTAAGGTTCCCAGTGAGAATGAAACAAGTTTCTATTGAGAGAATCTTTAGTGGCTAAGAAGGTTTAGTGCATGCGTCACTGGGTCCATGACGAATTTGATCTTCAATACCGGTGTCATCAAGTGACAGCCAGTAGCATATGAATTGAACCCGGTGTCTGCCCTAAGTTGAATAATCTGGAGGGCTATTTCTTTTCACCCTTTTCTTTTACTTTTCTTTTTAATTCTTCAACTCCTTCTTTCTCCGATTCTCATTTTCTCCTTTTTATAATCATACCTAAGGACTTCTAATTCTAACTATTGGTGGTGTCCTTGGATAGATCCCTCCGGCTCTAGCAGATCATAGGACGGTTATTCCTAACCTTAATCACCTTATAACACCATGCCTAACCTATGTTGCCATAAAACCAATTTTCCTTGAAAATCTCTCATAGTGGTTACGAGTAAATACATTTAATACCACTATTTGAGAGTTTAAGATTTTGTAGAAATACTCCCCCTCCACACGTGTTTGAGAATTTTGACAGAAATCTGCACGGTGAGAGAAGAGCGCGCACTTTTGAATTGATTAACTCAAGATAGACAATCCCCCGCGAGACACGGTTACGTTGCATAGTTAAAGAGTTACATTGTCAGCTTTTAGGTGACAACTAACTCTAATAACTACCTTGAAGTTGTGGACAAACCTCGAAAGGTTGTCAAACCCGTCAAAGTTCATGTCTATAAAGAGTTTCTCGAATGGTACATTCTACTCGGACAAGTCCTTCGCGAGACACGTTTACATCACTAGCGAGCTAGCTTGAAATTATTACCCGTCCCGGACAAGTCTTTTCAATTTGCTAACATTTAAGATCTCGTCAATTCATTGGTTAAGTCTTTAGCACGATGATTCATTTGCACTTCACAACATATTTCTTATCACATAATTTTTCTCCCCCTCAAAAATGGCATATAAATGTTATTTTTGACGAAATTTTGGTATCGAATATGACCATTTCGAGTTTTGTGGGAAGAGTACCACGAAGAACAATTAGTGAACAAAGTTTTAATCAAATACTCCCCCTCAACAAGTGATATTAACTTTTGAGGTTTTGAAAATCATAAGGGGAAGTACTTGTCCTTTTGAGCAAAACTTTGAAAAGTGAAAGTTTTGATAAGTTTTACTCAAAAGTAAGAAGCTTTCGCTCCTTTTATAAGGATTGTGGCACTGAAGCGTACCACAGGGTCCTTTCATTACAAGTACGGGTTGTACACTGTTATGTGTGCACAAGCCATTTAGGGAAATGATGTAATAAGTATGAAACAAATTAACCTCTCCCCAATTGACGATGTTACTAGATCAGCTCCCCCTCAAACTGACAACCGTTTTCAGAAGATTCGAAACTTTGATGTAGAGAACATTTCCTATAACTTTTGAAATTTTCAGTACGTATCGGAATTTGTAGATGAGCAGTAAACCACACCAAGAGAATCTGTTTTGTTATGTAATCACAGTTGTGCACAATGCGGAAAATCCGTTCGAGGGAACACGCAAGATCTTCTCACGTATGTAGATGCTTCACACCAGACAAACCACGAGAGATGAAGTGAAACTACTTCCCCTGGTTGTTGAGGTCTATCAGAACAATAATCAACTATGAATATGCAATTTCTCGATTAAAATGACTGAGTGTGAGGCATCATAACATCATAATTAGGTAACTTCACATACGATAGCCCTGTGACAGTGATATGATAACTCCAAAGTGAGACGTATGAGCCACAGATCGTCTCATTTCTTCCCCCTGATTGAAGACATTGAAGAAAAGATAGGGTTTTCGCTCAAAGAGCAAAAGCACATCAAGGAAGAAATGCACACACATCAAGGAAACAAGCACCACCTACACTCTCTCCCCCTCGATGTTTTCAATGAATCAGAATCATACACCACGTATGTTGATGATGAATTGAAGACAGCGAAACCATGTATAAGGAGACAGCGAAACCATGTATGTCCAATGAGTCTAACCAGTGTGAAGTACCAAAAATATCTCGTGAGAATCAACAGCGGATAAAACTTCTCAGTTCATTATGTTGAACATTGGCTGTGTGAGCCATTGTTCTTCCCAATAGTTTTGTCATAACCGGCTGGAAAGATGTCAGCCATTGTGAGCTCATTAGGGGCATTGATACTTTCTTGATTGACAGCCATTTTGAGATCTGAAAGTTATTAGACAAAAGAACAAACATATGGAAACACTATGTGTTAGACTTAGTTTGATTTATTGTCCAATTCCTTGTTTGACGTTATCATGTTTATGATTGTTACAAGTCCTTAGTTACTTTAGTCCAATTGTTTGAAGTTGATGTGATAAGCTATGTGAACATGTTAATAATGAAGATTTAAAGACCAATTTTCACTTAAACACACAACATATAAACATTTCTAAGCTTATGCGTAACAATAGACATATTCGTAACAATTAACACGTATGCTTAGGCTTAACATTCCAAAGACAAAGAGAACGGTAGGTTATGCGTAAACATGAGGCCTTATGCGTAAAGAAGGTGCTTAAGCGTAAGCGTGAGCTAAAGCGAAAGACCAAATATTAGGCGTAAGAAATTCTGTCACAATTCTCAATTTCCGGTCATTTTTCAAATTTTACTATTCATTCCCGGAGAAAAATTTATATTTCATTAACGTATATTTTTATATTAAATAAACGCTATCGCGTAACTAATTATTTTGAACATTTGATCCGATACTTCCAAAAATTATTCCGATATATTTTTATACTCATATTAAGATTATAAAAATATTATTATTAGTTTACCCAGTGTTTTAAATTTATTTTGTATATAAATGGTTATATTTATATAATTACGACGGTTTTCGTAAAAACTACACGATAATTATTATTTCACTCAATTTTTGTAAGGAATGTATTTTTACAATTTTTATGGCTTCAATATATTTTATTTTGATCCGTTAAAATTTATTTTTAGCTAACGCTACCCTAAATTCTTAATAAATACACAAGTTACTAATAATTCCTAATTAACTACACATTTACTTAACATTAACACACTTGATTATTCTTAAATGCATCTAGTCTTATATGTTTTATATATGTCGACCAAGCCAAGATGAGTCATCTCAAATTTGCTAAATATCTAACATATCTACACATTTAATCATATAAAACTTTAACCAACACATACTCTTCATTATTTCAAAGTGAAAAATCAAAAGTTTCTCTCTTCTCTTCTCATCTTATAACCGGCCACCATAGAAGACAAGAAGGTGATCACCAAAAATTTTGCTAGTCATGTTCAAAACAATCTAGACACACTCTTGATTAAGGTTGTGAAATAAAAACCTTGGGTGTTTAGGATTAATCCTTTGTTCATAAAACCTCATCAAGTAACTAGTAAGCATCTCATGTCCATGCTCATATTTCATATTCATTTTATGTTCATTTCATCATATATAAGAAAAGCATGCAAGTCATATTGATGTTTATACCACTTTTTAATGTTTTTAAGTGTTATATATATATATATATATATATATATATATATATATATATATATATATATATATATGTCATCCTATAAATTATCCCTTGTAATATATCACTTTTGGTGATGTCTAGGAACCCATGACACCCTAAGAAGGTGTATGGTAGGATTAGAATAGCTTCGGAGTTGTTTTGAATTGGTTAGAATAGGTTTGGCGCGAGAAAAACTCACTTCGACAAGTTTTCTTAAGGGTCTGTCCATATTTTGAAATCTGGAAATTTCGACAGTAGGTAAAAAATTTTGGCCTAGATATTTAGAAAATATACTTTAAAACGAAAACGTGGCCGCTTGAACGGGTTAAAACGGAGCTATAACGAAAAAGTTATGCTATTTACAAGTTTGACGACGAAAACTATAAAATTCTGAAAATTCAGCATGTTACGTCCACTTTTTACGAGTCAAAAATGAGGCTTAGGCGTTATAAATTGTGTCGACTTATCAAAAATATATTAGTATACTTTGATACGAAGCTAAGGACATATAAAACGTAGAAAACGGATTTGTAACGATTAAATTACACGCGTTTACATAAAGTTCCCGTAACTTTATTATATAAGAAAAACTAATATATTTCTATTAGACAAACCTTACGGCAACAAGGGACCATGTTGAGGGTCGTTTTCAACAAGGATGTAGTACTTTTTATAACGTGATGTCTTCTAGTAAAAGTAAGTTCGCCAAGCTTATTTTCCAAAATGTCCAACCGTTCGTCAAGCGGAGTTGTAATGAATAAAATACGGTCACTTAAACTTTGCCGAAAACCACCCTTAAACAATATTTTGGACACAAGTACCATACTTAACCTATATTTTTCTCCATGATCGAGACCTCTAGGATGAAAACTTAAATGCTAAAACTTTGAGATAATGATACAAGCTTCCCAAAACCGTTGAGTTTGTTTCCTAACACAAGATGTGCACCATTTTATGACTAGCTTTTCAAGGCCATTTATTCACTTTCATGAAATTTTCAATGACATTATTTTACGACGAAAAGTTATAATTTCATAATAAATCACTAAATGATTATCGTAGGATATCGTTTCAACGTAAATACTTGGAAAGTAATTTATAAATTGTCAAGACGTTATAAGATTATTTTTCGACAATAAACTTTATTTTCAAAAGTGTACAAGTGGTATGGATATCATATGAGTTTGCATGCGCGACATTGTTTCATGACTTATATTAGAGCACATCATTCATATTAGGTTGAGGATAGAGATCGCACCTCGTTTCAGTGTATCTACTTTTGTCATCATAAACATTGCACCAGGTGAGTTCGTAGCCCCACTTTTACTCGTTTAATTGTTTTATAAACTCTTCGGGGGAGATACACGCTCAACTTCATGCTTTTACTTTACACTTATATGAACTTAAACAATATTGTTTGAACTATCATGAACTTGTACTCTTTTGTTTCACTACTTATGCTAGTAAGTAGATTGTGCCCGAACTAAATTGATCATTATGTTATGAACGCTATTAGTTGAAACACTTTCCTTGATTTTGAACCCTTCGACATGTATATTTGAACTCTTTTAAATTGATTCGGACCCTTTAACATATAAGTGAACACTTTGGACTTGATTTGAACCTTTTGATATATTTTAAACTTGTTTGACGTGATTTTGAACGCTTCGACTATCTTGAACCTTTTGATATTATTCGAGCTCTTTGACTGTTCTGAACTTTTGAACTCGACTTAAATCTTTGAACTTAATTACGAACTTTGAACGGAACCCTTGAACTTAAATACAAACTAATCACTTGTTTGAACTTATTGAACCGTACGTGTTATGACCTTGACCTAAAGTCTCCTATGATCGGAGCATCACTATAAAGTCTCCCATGTTCGGAGCATCACTATAAAGTCTCCCATGTTCGGAGCATCACTATAAAGTCTCCCTTGTTCGGAGCAACCTAAAGCCTCCCCGGTCCGGAGTAGAGCGTCTCACTATGTTACGGAGCGTTCTCAAAAATTCTCGCCTTATTGGTGGAGTGTTAAAAGTATCGCCATATCGGTGGAGTGTTCTAAAGTCTCGCCTTATTGGTGGAGTGTTCTCAATAATTCTCGCCTAGGTGGTCGAGTGACAAAGGAGTCTCCCTTGTTGGAGCAGTGCAAAGTCTCCCATGTTCGGAGCATCCCTGAATTATTATATACGTGGTGCAATATTGTGAATTATTATGGTAACTTATACTCGACTATTAGACACACTATATTTTGTGCAATGGGTTGTGAACACACAGGTTGCAAGTTTTGTATCGGCGGAACTTGGAACTGCGTGGATTTACAATGCCTTTGCTTTGAGAACTCATTTGACCTCGTGTGCTTGAACATAAACTAGACATATTTTGGCAGTGGGTTTTGAACACACAGGTTGCAAGTTTTGTATGGGCGGAACTTGGAACTGAGTGGATTTACAATGCCTTTGCTTTTGTGGACTATTCTAAATGACCAAAAACTTTGCCTTTGTTGCATGAACGTTTTTTAAAAGCTTTACTTGTTAAACAAACTCTATGAACTCACTCAACCATTGTGTTGACACTTTTAGCATGTTTTATCTCAGGTATCTAAGGCATTCACTTTATGGCATGCATGTGGACTTATCATAGAGTCGCGGTGTCGACGCGTCTCACATATATTTTATGCACTTAACTATCGTTTGATTGTAACAAACTCATTTTGGTATATTGGAAATATTTTGGGACCTATGTTTTGTAAACTCTGATTATTTTACTTTATCAAACGATATTTTCAAAACGACACTTTAGGTCATTCGATATAACTGTAACTTTGATGCTATGACAGTCATCCCCCAGGAATTCCATTCCGCTGCAAAACAGGTAATTTGGGGGTGTGCAGATTCGTATCAGAGCATCGGTTATAGAGAACTAGGTTGCATCATTGACCCTAGACTATAACTACATCATCATAGCATCTCATCATATCATTATAAGTGCATATTCATTATACATGCGGATTCATGACTCAACACCAAACATCATATGAGTCGATTAGTCCAAGCATTGCATAGTTACTCCTAAATTATACATAGCCTGATCACCTATGTCTAATTTAGGAAGAATCATGCAATGAAGGGAGTAGTAGTATCATATGTGTAAGCAATTCCGTAATCGAGCCAAATTTCCAAAAGATTTTCTTCAAAACAGTTGTTTCCAGTTTGATCCGAGTGACAGTTCTTGTTTGATGAGTTGCAAAGATCAAGCTAGAAACAAATTGTTACCTAAACCAATTTAGCCTAATCGTATGACAGTTCTTGTTTGATGAGTTGTGGGATTAAGTAAAAATCGGTTACCTAAAAATCTTTTGAGGGTTTTGCTCGGGAATGGGAAAGCTTGCCTCATCAAACCCAACCATAAGAGAGCATGTCTTTAGAATGGGATATAGTCACGATATATGCATGAGCATTGACATGATCATTTAGACTATACACGAGCATGAATTTTTAGAACCCTTGTCAAGGATCGGACTATAGTTATCATTAATTGAATCACGAGGACGTGATTCCTCTGACATGGGAAGAATGTCACAATTCTCAATTTCCGGTCATTTTTCAAATTTTACTATTCATTCCCGGAAAAAAATTTATATTTCATCAACGTATATTTTTATATTAAATAAACGCTATCGCGTAACTAATTATTTTGAACATTTGATCCGATGCTTCCAAAAATTATTCCGATATATTTTTATACTCATATTAAGATTATAAAAATATTATTATTAGTTTACCCAGTGTTTTAAATTTATTTTGTATATAAATGGTTATATTTATATAATTACGACGGTTTTCGTAAAAACTACACGATAATTATTATTTCACTCAATTTTTGTAAGGAATGTATTTTTACAATTTTTATGGCTTCAATATATTTTATTTTGATCCGTTAAAATTTATTTTTAGCTAACGCTACCCTAAATTCTTAATAAATACACAAGTTACTAATAATTCCTAATTAACTACACATTTACTTAACATTAACACACTTGATTATTATTAAATGCATCTAGTCTTATATGTTTTATATATGTCGACCAAGCCAAGATGAGTCATCTCAAATTTGCTAAATATCTAACATATCTACACATTTAATCATATAAAACTTTAACCAACACATACTCTTCATTATTTCAAAGTGAAAAATCAAAAGTTTCTCTCTTCTCTTCTCATCTTATAACCGGCCACCATAGAAGACAAGAAGGTGATCACCAAAAATTTTGCTAGTCATGTTCAAAACAATCTAGACACACTCTTGATTAAGGTTGTGAAATAAAAACCTTGGGTGTTTAAGATTAATCCTTTGTTCATAAAACCTAATCAAGTAACTAGTAAGCATCTCATGTCCATGTTCATATTTCATATTCATTTTATGTTCATTTCATCATATATAAGAAAAGCATGCAAGTCATATTGATGTTTATACCACTTTTTAAGTGTGTATATATATATATATATATATATATATATATATATATATATATATATAGGGGAGAGTTAACGTGAGATCAAACTTAAAGTTGTAAAAATAAGATCAAGTCTAAAAAACTACTAAAACATTTATAAATAACAATTTTAGCAATAATACACACAAAAATAATATTTTAATACAAATTAACATTTTAGCAACTAATAACCAAATGATACATGAGTTTGGATTAGTGATACACCTGATACACATTACAATAATAAATATTCCAAAATCTGATACACATACAAAAACCTGATACACATTACACTTCTAATCAAAGTGTATCACTTAGGTTTCGTAAATTTTAAAAATAAATCTATTGAAACTTTAACAATTTTAGTTGTAGTTAATAAAAAATTTATTTTTGTTATAAGAAGAGTGTCGTTTGTCAAATTTTAGTTGGATCTCATTTTAACAACTTTATGCTTGATCTTATTTGATCTAGATTCTATATATATATATATATATATATATATATATATATATATATATATATATATATATATATATATATATATATATATATATATATATATATATATATATATATATATATATATATATATATATATATATATATATATATATATGTAATCCTATAAATTATCCCTTGTAATATATCACTTTTGGTGATGTCTAGGAACCCATGACACCCTAAGAAGGTGTATGGTAGGATTAGAATAGCTTCGGAGTTGTTTTGAATTGGTTAGAATAGGTTTGGCGCGAGAAAAACTCATTTCGACAAGTTTTCTTAAGGGTCTGTCCATATTTTGAAATCTGGAAATTTCGACAGTAGTTAAAAATTTTTGGCCTAGATATTTAGAAAATATACTTTAAAACGAAAACGTGGCCGCTTGAACGGGTTAAAACGGAGCTATAACGAAAAAGTTATGCTATTTACAAGTTTGACGACGAAAACTATAAAATTCTGAAAATTCAGCATGTTACGTCCACTTTTTACGAGTCAAAAATGAGGCTTAGGCGTTATAAATTGTGTCGACTTATCAAAAATATATTAGTATACTTTGATACGAAGCTAAGGACATATAAAACGTAGAAAACGGATTTGTAACGATTAAATTACACGCGTTTACATAAAGTTGCCGTAACTTTATTATATAAGAAAAACTAATATATTTCTATTAGACAAACCTTACGGCAACAAGGGACCATGTTGAGGGTCGTTTTCAACAAGGATGTAGTACTTTTTATAATGTGATGTCTTCTAGTAAAAGTAAGTTCGCCAAGCTTATTTTCCAAAATGTCCAACCGTTCGTCAAGCGGAGTTGTAATGAATAAAATACGGTCACTTAAACTTTGCCGAAAACCACCCTTAAACAATATTTTGGACACAAGTACCATACTTAACCTATATTTTTCTCCATGATCGAGACCTCTAGGATGAAAACTTAAATGCTAAAACTTTGAGATAATGATACAAGCTTCCCAAAACCGTTGAGTTTGTTTCCTAATACTCGATGTGCACCATTTTATGACTAGCTTTTCAAGGCCGTTTATTCACTTTCATGAAATTTTCAATGACATTATTTTACGACGAAAAGTTATAATTTCATAATAAATCACTAAATGATTATCGTAGGATATCATTTCAACGTAAATACTTGGAAAGTAATTTATAAATTGTCAAGACGTTATAAGATTATTTTTCGACAATAAATTTTATTTTCAAAAGTGTACAAGTGGTATGGATATCATATGAGTTTGCATGCGCGACATTGTTTCATGACTTATATTAGAGCACATCATTCATATTAGGTTGCGGATAGAGATCGCACCTCGTTTCAGTGTATCTACTTTTATCATCATAAACATTGCACCAGGTGAGTTCGTAGCCCCACTTTTACTCGTTTAATTGTTTTATAAACTCTTCGGGGGAGATACATGCTCAACTTCATGCTTTTACTTTACACTTATATGAACTTAAACAATATTGTTTGAACTATCATGAACTTGTACTCTTTTGTTTCACTACTTATGCTAGTAAGTAGATTGTGCTCGAACTAAATTGATCATTATGTTATGAACACTATTAGTTGAAACACTTTCCTTGATTTTAAACCCTTCGACATGTATATTTGAACTCTTTTTAATTGATTCGGACCCTTTAACATATAAGTGAACACTTTGGACTTGATTTGAACTTTTTGACATATAGTTGAACTCTTTTAACCTGTAAATGACCCTTTTGATATATTTTAAACTTGTTTGACTTGATTTTGAACGCTTCGACTATCTTGAACCTTTTGATATTATTCGAGCTCTTTGACTGTTCTGAACTTTTGAACTCGACTTAAATCTTTGAACTTAATTACGAACTTTGAACGGAACCCTTGAACTTAAATACAAACTAATCACTTGTTTGAACTTATTGAACCGTACGTGTTATGACCTTGACCTAAAGTCTCCTATGATCGGAGCATCACTATAAAGTCTCCCATGTTCGGAGCATCACTATAAAGTCTCCCATGTTCGGAGCATCACTATAAAGTCTCCCTTGTTCGGAGCAACCTAAAGCCTCCCCGGTCCGGAGCAGAGCGTCTCACTATGTTACGGAGCGTTCTCAAAAATTCTCGCCTTATTGGTGGAGTGTGCAAAGTCTCGCCATATCGGTGGAGTGTTCTAAAGTCTCGCCTTATTGGTGGAGTGTTCTCAATAATTCTCGCCTAGGTGGTCGAGTGACAAAGGAGTCTCCCTTGTTGGAGCAGTGCAAAGTCTCCCATGTTCGGAGCATCCCTGAATTATTATATACGTGGTGCAATATTGTGAATTATTATGGTAACTTATACTCGACTATTAGACACACTATATTTTGTGCAATGGGTTGTGAACACACAGGTTGCAAGTTTTGTATCGGCGGAACTTGGAACTGAGTGGATTTACAATGCCTTTGCTTTGAGAACTCATTTGACCTCGTGTGCTTGAACATAAACTAGACATATTTTGGCAGTGGGTTGTGAACATACTGGTTGCAAGTTTTGTATGGGCGGAACTTGGAACTGAGTGGATTTACAATGCCTTTGCTTTTGTGGACTATTCTAAATGACCAAAAACTTTGCCTTTGTTGCATGAACGTTTTTTAAAAGCTTTACTTGTTAAACAAACTCTATGAACTCACTCAACCATTGTGTTGACACTTTTAGCATGTTTTATCTCAGGTATCTAAGGCATTCACTTCATGGCATGCATGTGGACTTATCATAGAGTCGCGGTGTCGACGCGTCTCACATATATTTTATGCACTTAACTATCGTTTGATTGTAACAAACTCATTTTGGTATATTGGAAATATTTTGGGACCTATGTTTTGTAAACTCTGATTATTTTACTTTATCAAACGATATTTTCAAAACGACACTTTAGGTCGTTCGATATAACTGTAACTTTGATGCTATGACAGTCATCCCCCAGGAATTCCATTCCGCTGCAAAACAGGTAATTTGGGGGTGTGACAGATTGGTATCAGAGAATCGGTTATAGAGAACTAGGTTGCATCATTGACCCTAGACTATAACTACATCATCATAGCATCTCATCATATCATTATAAGTGCATACTCATTATACATGCGGATTCATGACTCAACACCAAACATCATATGAGTCGATTAGTCCAAGCATTGCATAGTTACTCCTAAATTATACATAGCCTGATCACCTATGTCTAATTTAGGAAGAATCATGCAATGAAGGGAGTAGTAGTCTCATATGTGTAAGCAATTCCGTAATCGAGCCAAATTTTCAAAAGATTTTCTTCAAACTACTTGTTTCCAGTTTGATCCGAGTGACAGTTCTTGTTTGATGAGTTGCAAAGATCAAGCTAGAAACAAGTTGTTACCTAAACCGATTTAGCCTAATCGTATGACAGTTCTTGTTTGATGAGTTGTGGGATTAAGTAAAAATCGGTTACCTAAAAATCTTTTGAGAGTTTTGCTCGGGAATGGGAAAGCTTGCCTCATCAAACCCAACCATAAGAGAGCATGTCTTTAGAATGGGATATAGTCACGATATATGCATGAGCATTGACATGATCATTTAGACTATACACGAGCATGAATTTTTAGAACCCTTGTCAAGGATCGGACTATAGTTATCATTAATTGAATCACGAGGACGTGATTCCTCTAACATGGGAAGAATGTCACAATTCTCAATTTCCGGTCATTTTTCAAATTTTACTATTCATTCCCGGAGAAAAATTTATATTTCATTAACGTATATTTTTATATTAAATAAACGCTATCGCATAACTAATTATTTTGAACATTTGATCCGATGCTTCCAAAAATTATTCCGATATATTTTTATACTCATATTAAGATTATAAAAATATTATTATTAGTTTACCTAGTGTTTTAAATTTATTTTGTATATAAATGGTTATATTTATATAATTACGACGGTTTTCGTAAAAACTACACGATAATTATTATTTCACTCAATTTTTGTAAGGAATGTATTTTTACAATTTTTATGGCTTCAATATATTTTATTTTGATCCGTTAAAATTTATTTTTAGCTAACGCTACCCTAAATTCTTAAATAAATACACAAGTTACTAATAGTTCCTAATTAACTACACATTTATTTACATTAACACACTTGATTATTATTAAATGCATCTAGTCTTATATGTTTTATATATGTCGACCAAGCCAAGATGAGTCATCTCAAATTTGCTAAATATCTAACATATCTACACATTTAATCATATAAAACTTTAACCAACACATACTCTTCATTATTTCAAAGTGAAAAATCAAAAGTTTCTCTCTTCTCTTCTCATCTTATAACCGGCCACCATAGAAGACAAGAAGGTGATCACCAAAAATTTTGCTAGTCATGTTCAAAACAATCTAGACACACTCTTGATTAAGGTTGTGAAATAAAAACCTTGGGTGTATAGGATTAATCCTTTGTTCATAAAACCTTATCAAGTAACTAGTAAGCATCTCATGTCCATGTTCATATTTCATATTCATTTTTTGTTCATTTCGTCATATATAAGAAAAGCATGCAAGTCATATTGATGTTTATACCACTTTTTAATGTTTTTAAGTGTTATATATATATATATATGTCATCCTATAAATTATCCCTTGTAATATATCACTTTTGGTGATGTCTAGGAACCCATGACACCCTTTAGAATAGCTTCGGACTTGTTTTGAATTGGTTAGAATAGGTTTGGCGCTAGAAAAACTCATTTCGACAAGTTTTCTTAAGGGTCTGTCCATATTTTGAAATCTGGAAATTTCGACAGTAGGTAAAAAATTTTGGCCTAGATATTTAGAAAATATACTTTAAAACGAAAACGGGGCCGCTTGAACGGGTTAAAACGGAGCTATAACGAAAAAGTTATGCTATTTACAAGTTTGATGACGAAAACTATAAAATTCTGAAAATTCAGCATGTTACGTCCACTTTTTAAGAGTCAAAAATGAGGCTTAGGCATTATAAATTATGTCGACTTATCAAAAATATATTAGTATACTTTGATACGAAACTAAGGACATATAAAACGTAGAAAAAGGATTTGTAACGATTAAATTACACGCGTTTACATAAAGTTGCCGTAACTTTATTATATAAGAAAAACTAATATATTTCTATTAGACAAACCTTACGGCAACAAGGGACCATGTTGAGGGTCGTTTTCAACAAGGATGTAGTACTTTTTATATTGTGATGTCTTCTAGTAAAAGTAAGTTCTCCAAGCTTATTTTCCAAAATGTCCAACCGTTCGTCAAGCGGAGTTGTAATGAATAAAATACGGTCACTTAAACTTTGCCGAAAACCACCCTTAAACAATATTTTGGACACAAGTACCATACTTAACCTATATTTTTCTCCATGATCGAGACCTCTAGGATGAAAACTTAAATGCTAAAACTTTGAGATAATGATACAAGCTTCCCAAAACCGTGAGTTTGTTTCCTAACACTCGATGTGCACCATTTTATGACTAGCTTTTCAAGGCCGTTTATTCACTTTCATGAAATTTTCAATGACATTATTTTACGACGAAAAGTTATAATTTCATAATAAATCACTAAATGATTATCGTAGGATATCGTTTCAACGTAAATACTTGGAAATTAATTTATAAATTGTCAAGACGTTATAAGATTATTTTTCGACAATAAATTTTATTTTCAAAAGTGTACAAGTGGTATGGATATCATATGAGTTTGCATGCGCGACATTGTTTCATGACTTATATTAGAGCACATCATTCATATTAGGTTGCGGATAGAGATCGCACCTCGTTTCAATGTATCTACTTTTGTCATCATAAACATTGCACCAGGTGAGTTCGTAGCCCCACTTTTACTCGTTTAATTGTTTTATAAACTCTTCGGGGGAGATACATGCTCAACTTCATGCTTTTACTTTACACTTATATGAACTTAAACAATATTGTTTGAACTATCATGAACTTGTACTCTTTTGTTTCACTACTTATGCTAGTAAGTAGATTGTGCCCAAACTAAATTGATCATTATGTTATGAACGCTATTAGTTGAAACACTTTCCTTGATTTTGAACCCTTCGACATGTATATTTGAACTCTTTTAAATTGATTCGGACCCTTTAACATATTAGTGAACACTTTGGACTTGATTTGAACTTTTTGACATATAGTTGAACTCTTTTAACCTGTAAAGGACCCTTTTGATATATTTTAAACTTGTTTGACGTGATTTTGAACGCTTCAACTATCTTGAACCTTTTGATATTATTCGAGCTCTTTGACTGTTCTGAACTTTTGAACTCGACTTAAATCTTTGAACTTAATTACGAACTTTGAACGGAACCCTTGAACTTAAATACAAACTAATCACTTGTTTGAACTTATTGAACCGTGCGTGTTATGACCTTGACCTAAAGTCTCCTATGATCGGAGCATCATTATAAAGTCTCCCATGTTCGGAGCATCACTATAAAGTCTCCCATGTTCGGAGCATCACTATAAAGTCTCCCTTGTTCGGAGCAACCTAAAGCCTCCCCGGTCCGGAGCAGAGCGTCTCACTATGTTACGGAGCGTTCTAAAAAATTCTCGCCTTATTGGTGGAGTGTGCAAAGTCTCGCCATATCGGTGGAGTGTTCTAAAGTCTCGCCTTATTGGTGGAGTGTTCTCAATAATTCTCGCCTAGGTGGTCGAGTGACAAAGGAGTCTCCCTTGTTGGAGCAGTGCAAAGTCTCCCATGTTCGGAGCATCCCTGAATTATTATATACGTGGTGCAATATTGTGAATTATTATGGTAACTTATACTCGACTATTAGACACACTATATTTTGTGCAATGGGTTGTGAACACACAGGTTGCAAGTTTTGTATCGGCGGAACTTGGAACTGTGTGGATTTACAATGCCTTTGCTTTGAGAACTCATTTGACCTCGTGTGCTTGAACATAAACTAGACATATTTTGGCAGTGGGTTGTGAACACACAGGTTGCCAGTTTTGTATGGGCGGAACTTGGAACTGAGTGGATTTACAATGCCTTTGCTTTTGTGGACTATTCTAAATGACCAAAAACTTTGCCTTTGTTGCATGAACATTTTTTAAAAGCTTTACTTGTTAAACAAACTCTATGAACTCACTCAACCATTGTGTTGACACTTTTAGCATGTTTTATCTCAGGTATCTAAGGCATTCACTTCATGGCATGCATGTGGACTTATCATAGAGTCGCGGTGTCTACGCGTCTCACATATAATTTATGCACTTAACTATCGTTTGATTGTAACAAACTCATTTTGGTATATTGGAAATATTTTGGGACCTATGTTTTGTAAACTCTGATTATTTTACTTTATCAAACGATATTTTCAAAACGACACTTTAGATCGTTCGATATAACTGTAACTTTGATGCTATGACAGTCATCCCCCAGGAATTCCATTCCGCTGCAAAACAGGTAATTTGGGGGTGTGACAAATTCTTACGCGTAAAATAAGTTCAAAAGCTTTAAGCTTACGCGTAGGGTTAAGCTGAATGTTACTCGTAAGGTCTACTCATAAGAGTAAAGCTTATGGGTAACAAACCTTGTTTACGCATATCTTTCCAAGATACGCGTAATCCACTGTAGACTTCTTATGCGAAAGGGCTTATGCGTGAGATTACTCTTAGGCGTAATCCTTTACGCATAAAAGTATTCCTTATGCGAAGCAATTTTAGAACACCTTTGTCTGAATTTTACGAGTAAGCAGACTGAAAATCATGAACATGAAAAACTTGATTACAGGTAATTCCAAGCACTATCAGGATCACAAAACAAGCATTTAGACCAAATCAATTAAACTTAGAATAGCATAGGCGTATAGCGTTTTTAAGCTCTAAACCCTATTTCTATGCTTAACAGATTCAACCAAAAATAATCAATCAAGAATCGTTTCTGGACTATCTTAGATGACATATGAATGATATAGAACAAGTTTAAACACAAGTCAGCCACATAATCAAAAGATTCGAATGGTACGAACCCAAGAACCCTAAAACATGAATTCTAACATTTTTGTTGTTTCAGGGCAAATTAAGGCTCCTAATGTGTTTATCAGCATATTCTAACACATTTATAAACATCTAAGCATAGCAGAACACAAGGATAAGAAAACCCCCAATTTTGAAATGGGTTCAAAACATGTTTAGAAAGGTTTTAACACAACCCATTATAACACAAGCACACTTAGGCAAAATCCCCAATTCATACACATACACGTATCATTAAAATCAAATTTTGCAAGATTAACCGTTGGATTGAAGAGATTTTCAAAGACTATAGTTTAAGATCATGATCAAAACATAATTAAGTTTGATGAACAGATTTGCAGAATTAAATAGGATCGTTGGATCTTGGTAGGAATGAGGTTGGAGAGGAGTTTTGCTTAAAATTAATTTTCAAAGTTTACACATTCAGCCCCTCAATCTCAATCAATTTTTTTTTATAACCAAGACCCATTAACTCCCGTTTGGGTTAGACAAAACATTTATTGGGCAAGAAACATAACGATACTCCCCCTCGACTTTTGAAATGATGAAATTTTTAAGCATTTGAGTTCGAGGAGAGTATATGACAAGATACATATCCACCGTTTGTAGAAGAAACAACGTAATAATGGTAACATGCAAGTACAAGGTTTTATGAAGCTGAAAATATTTACTTTCTCCCCCTCAACACTTGTTCGGGAAAATTGATGAAAGGTTTGATAGAACAAAGTGTTGACGGAAGTTTTGTACTTGCAATGTTTGTTTTTGATAGAAATTTAGATAGAAGAATAATTTTGGTTTTTATCAAATTTTATATTTTCTATTTTGTTTTTGAAAAATATTTACAAAAGAGGTTTTGGTGTTTGACTGGTTTTAAGATTGTGTTAAAAGTTCATCCAGTTCCTCTGGAGTCAAACACCCCATACCAATCCGGTGGACCAACTCATTAAACCTAGCAGGAGCTAAGTCTTTAGTGAGAAGATCTGCCAGTTGGTATTCAGTACCCACAAAGTATAATTCAACGGTACCCTTTTCTACGTGCTCCTTGATGAAATG
The DNA here is from genome assembly GCA_910596185.1 of Chrysanthemum makinoi. Classification (NCBI taxonomy): domain Eukaryota; kingdom Viridiplantae; phylum Streptophyta; class Magnoliopsida; order Asterales; family Asteraceae; genus Chrysanthemum; species Chrysanthemum makinoi. The sequence continues at coordinate 97,315,000 of OU343219.1, read as the reverse complement.
ATATCGAAGATCGATGTGCTTTGATTTTGAATGTTGAACAGAGTTGCACGAGAACGCAATAGCACTTCGATTGTCGCATTACATCGGGATTCTGTCAAATATGTAACCATAGTCTTTGAGTTGTGTTCTCATCCAAATGACTTGAGCACAACACGCCGACATGGCTACATATTCTGCTTCGATTGAGGACAGTGATGCACATTCCTGCTTCTTCGATTGCCATGACACCAGTTTATCACCAAGAAATTGTAATGCTCCTGGAGTGCTTTTCCATGAATCTAAGCATCCTGCGTGATCAGCGTCTGAAAAATCTATTAGTTCAAAACCAGAATCCTTCAGATACCAGATCCCCAAGTTAATGGTTCCCTTTATGTATCGGAGGATTCTTTTAGCCTCTGAGAGGTGAGTTTCAGTTGGTCTCGACTGATAACGGGAGCAAAGATATACAGCAAAGACAATATCAGGCCTGCTGGCTGTTAGATACATGAGAGACCCAATGATACTGCGGTATTTGGTAGGGTCAACCAATTTCCCATACAAATCAGCGTCCAGCTTCTTGGTATGTGCCATGGGAGTGGCATAGGTGTCACAGTTTTGCATTCCATTTTTGTTCAAAATTTCAAGGGCATATTTGGACTGACTTAGAAAAATACCACGGGGTGATTGATGAACTTGAAGTCCTAGAAAGAACGTAAGTTCACCCATCATGGACATTTCAAAATGTTTCTTCATTAGTTTTGAAAAATCATTTGAGTATTTTAAATGTGTTGACCCGAAAATGATGTCATCCACATAAATTTAAACGATTAAAATGTGTGCCCCGTGATATTGTATGAAAAGTGTAGGGTTGACCGAACCTTTGACGAACTTATTGTCGAGAAGAAAGAATGATAACTTATCGTACCACGCCCGAGGAGCTTGTTTGAGTCCGTAGAGAGCCTTGTTCAGTTTGTAAACGTGGTTCGGGAACTCTGGATCAACGAATCTTTCTGGTTGGCTGACATAGACTGTTTCTTTCAGTTTACCATTCAGAAAAGCAGTTTTGACATCCATCTGAAAGACCGTGATGTTCATATGAGCCGCGAACGCCAGAAATATCCGAACAGCCTCAAGAAGAGCAAACAGAGCGAATGATTCTTTAAAATCAATACCCTCTTCCTGTCTATAACCCTTAGCCACCAGACGTGACTTATTTCTGATTACGGTTCCTTCAGCATCTAATTTGTTTTTCCAAATCCACTTTAGACCAATGACGAATACCCCTGTTGGTCTTTCAACCAATTCCCATACTTCAAGACGTTTAAACTGATTGAGTTCTTCTTGCATGGATTCAATCCAGTTGTCTTTGGTCATTGGGTCTTTAATGTTTTTGGGTTCAGATTGGCAGACAGTGAGTGCAAAAATGCAATGTTCACCGTCTGTGTGAAGACATTGTCTCGTTACGACTGGTTGATTCGGGTTACCAATAGTGTTCTCAAGAGGATGGTCTTTCGTCCAACGATGTGTGGAAGGTTGATGTTGATATACATTATGCAGATTGGGAGGATTCAAATGGCTTGTAGATGATTCCACAACATCAGGTGTAGCAGTTTCATTAGCAAACGGGTTGAAGAACGCATTTGGATCATAATCTGCAGGTGGGGGTACTTCATTGTTCAGAACATCATCATCTGGTTCAGCGTCGTTGTATGCGGTTTGTTCAACTGTTGTGGTAGAATCAACTGGTGGTGCTTCCTCAACAGTAGTTGTTGTAGCAGGTGTATCAGGTATTGGAATATGATCAGGTTGAGCAGCGGAAACATTGAATACACATGGAGCACGTTCATCAATATCATCACTAAACAGAGGAGCAAACAACTTTTCCATTTGTTGACGAGTAAGCTGGGGGCTTGGTTCAGCTGATGATGGGGTTTGAGGGAAGTTTAAACGGTTATGACCGGGTTCCAAGCTGTTATGCTCAGAAGCCATTTCTGTTGATCATCAGTTGTGTCATTGTTGTTGGAAATAGTTTGATCTTCTGATATCGGAGATTCGATTGCAGGTGCAGCTGCAGCAACGATTGTTGTTGTAGATTCAGGATGTATCAAGAATTAGAATATGATCAGGTTGTGCAGCGGAAACATTCGATACATCTGAAGCACGACTTTAGAAAGACTCTTTAACCAGAGGAGCAATCAATGTTTCCAATTATTGATGATTAAGTACAATTTGTGATGCAGCTGATGGATCATGATATTTTTTACGGTGAGAAACGGGTCCTACACTGTTTTACAGTAGGAGCCATAGCTGTTGTACCTGTAAAGAAAATAGGAGGGGGCAAGATAGAAAAGACATGGATCCCCAAGTGAAACTGGGTTCCAGATGTTAGAAGCATAAAGATGTAGTGTCAATAATCTTCTTGACACCTGAACATGCTATTTTGATGATTTCTTTTCCTGCCTCAGGGATGGATGTAGAGGGTTTCACACTTGTTATGGTGCAACTACTTAGTATCTTGCCTGTAGGAATCCACCTAAGACCAACAGTTTTGAAAACTCTACCCGTTGGTATCCATCTAAGGTTAGATCTAGGGAATGTTGAAACTTCTTTTGGGAAAAGTCTGCGTCCTATATTGTAACATATTGGATTTCATAAACACACTAAACCATAACCAAGATAAGCGTATACTATAGGTTTTTAGAGAGAGAAAGAGTTAAAGGTTTGGGAACTTAGTGAGAGAAAATAAAAGTATTATTATAAGCTCCAACTCTCTACCTTGGGAGGTAGAGAGTATTTATAGTCCTTACATAAATCGCCACCTACGGGCTGTGGATCAGGCACACAGTGGGTAAAGACCCGTCCGTCCTCCACGGTGTTACTTAACTAAATACAACTTAACATTAAACAATCTACGACTACGAGCTTTCTAACGATTACATATACTTGAGGTGACCGACTCTTTAATGACTGGATTTTCTAAATCCTAAAAATCTCCCCCTAAGGGAGGTCACCTCAAAAATACATTGAATACAAACAGATATTACATTAAAATTGTTCTTGGATTCTTGTTAAAGTTCTTTGCTCTGAAGCTCGTAGTCATCGATTCTTCATTATTGCATGTTTGGTTAATCCAAGTGGAGGTCTTTATCTGATCCACGTGATAATGAGTTTTGAGCCAGCTTTGAGATCATCAGCTATCATAAATCTCTGACTCATCCTTTGTGGTGTTGGTATTATGTGATGTTGTGACTTTTGGACCGACATGCTCACATTCTGGATTATGATTTCTTCTCATCAGAGTAGCGGAAGCTTTCGTTGATTCATGATATTGGCAGCAGCGTAGCAGAAGCATGGAGTGAAAATATCAGAGTCATTGATGCACTTAATCATGATTTCTTTAGAAATGAATGTGTTGTGTGAGCATGCGGCTATGGATTGACCGCTTCATTCTGATCAGCTGCAAACGTCGGGCGTACCTGCATACAACAGTTAGCAATAAAGCGCACGAAAAATGTCTTTGATCACTTTCGTTGAATTGAGGTACACGGCCCACGGTTCCCCGTTGATCAGTACAAGTACTGCCTGTGATCAGGTATAATTCCGAAGAATTTCCTTGACAGGGTTTCGCAGCTGCTCTAGCTGTTCTCAAACCGGAACGTCTCAAAGAAGACAACACGGAGTGAGTGAACCAGCGAATTGAGATTCACTGATTGATGAAAAGATATTTGAAAAACAATCGTGTACCACACAATAGAAATTGTTTTTGCAATACAACGAAGGTTTTAAAGAAAAATCAATTATCAATCATAAACACCTTTTATTTTGAAATATGAGTACACAGTCGATGTGCTAAAGAAAAGGGTTTTTAAGCACAACGACCGGTTTTTCAAAGGTATCCGTCAATCCATAACCTGAACCAGGATTGATTCAAGAAATTGAATCTCCCCATTGTTTCTGTTCAGCTGTCACATGGTTGATCTATTGGATAGATCTCACATGCCACCCACCAGGAGCTTGTTTGATGTTGGCTCCAGAAGGCTTTCCATCTTCATTGTGAATATGTTTGCATATCACTCAGATGTTCTGGCAATACCACTAGGATAATGCGTAGGACTCATAAGATAAAATCTCTCTTTCCACATTGTGTGAAACAGAGAGTCTTCAATGATAGTGTCCTAAAGAGATTTATTTGATGATCTCGTGGCTCTAGACTCAATAGTGCACATTTGGTTCCTATGCTGGAGACTAGGGAGAGGGTCTCCTTCTTCAATATCAACAAACTCTAAGAGAAAGTCGATAGATAATGTCGGTTCCCCGTGAGAATGAAACAAGTCCTTTTAAGAGGCACTTGAGTAGCTTGGGAAGTTGTAGTGCAGTGCGTCACTGGGTCCATGACGTCTTGTCTTCAATACCGATGTTACCTTGGTAACCACGAGTAGCATTTGAATTGAACCCGGTTACTGCCCTAAGGTTGAATAAATGGAGGGCTATTTCTTTTCACCCTTTTCTCATTTCATTTCTTTTTCATTCTTCAACCCCTTCAGTGCTTACCAAGACTTCATGACTAGAACCTTTTTGGGTTTATTCCAGTACTAGCTCAGTCTCAGTCCGCACTCTTCCCATATCTCACTTTTCTCCTTTTTTCATCAAACCTAAAGACTTCTACACTATCTAGTGGATTGTCCCTGGGTAGATCCCTCCGGTTCTGGCGGATCATGGGAACAAATACCTAACCTTATCATCCTTATATCATCATACATAAAGTAAATTTGGTCGGTCTATTTGGTATAGTTCATCTGCCATTGGAACCAATCGAAAACCATTTGAAAATCAATCCAGATACTTGTGATATAATATCAAAGCATTTTGTACCTGAATTGTTTTTGATAATTTTGGAAAAAGAGCTCCCCCTCAACATGTGCCTTATGTATTTGAAATCATTTTGGCACACGGAGGCAAGAGGAAGAATTAACTTCTTTGATTACCATTTTTCTAAAAAATATCAACATCACTTCCCTGATCAAATCAAGTAGATAAAGCATATTAAGGAAGGATGAGGTTTTCATAAATTTGCTCTACCTCAATATGTGCCTCGAGGTTTGAAAGAGTTTTGCACATATTAGAAGGAATCTGCACTTATATACAAATCAATCACGTTTCAATTCTTTGTGGTTTAAAATAGGTGCTCCCCCTCACCATATGCATGGAAAATTTGAAATCGTTTGGCACATGTGGGGAGGAAAGCTTGCTAAACACTTACAAAGCCATTTATCAAATTATCATTTTAAATCCAATTTAAATCACAAATTCTCCCCCGATCACAATTTTCAAATCATTTGAGATTTGTTATCTCTGTAGATTTAAATTGATTTTGAAAGCTTTTGAGGAGAATTGTGACTTGATTATGAAAACATTTTAACTGATAAGGATCGGATTTTGAAACTTTACACTCCATTGATTAAACATGCATGAATATCTTTTTGAAAACAATTGTATGTCGAACAACCTTTTGATTTAATTGAAATCATTCTCCCCCTCAATCAATGACATAAGTTGTTGATTGAGAGATAGATATTTTGACAAACGTTAAGTCCAGATGATTTTCAAAAATAGAGTTCGAGTTATTTAACAAAGCAATTAGTTTTCATTAGATGGTAAGTAATTGTTTTAAAGAATCAGAGCATGAGTTTTGAAAAGCAAGATAAAGCATGGCTCTGTTCTTTCTTTGAAAAACGGGTTACTGCCTGAAATGACAATAAACCATTGTTTCATTTTCTCCCAAAATTTTATTTTATTTTTTTTATTTATTATTTTTTTTAAAACATTCGAACAATATCTAAAGTCCCGTGTCATTCTTTGAATGACAACACAAAGACCGTAGATATTTTTGAATCGAGAAAAACATGACAAAACGACAATAATCTATACATTATATATAAGAGAAGGCATGCCACGTCATAATGCCACTTGGCATCCCATAATGCCATGTCATATTTCCATGTCATCATTAAAATGCCACCTAAGCAAGCAAAGCATGCCACAACAATGTTTTGAGGACTTAAAATCCGGAATTTATTAGTTCAAAAAATTCAGTAGGAAGGATCGAACTTGAGTCATTTATAACATTACCAAACATGATAACCACTAGACCAACACACTTTTTGGATTATATCTTGCAACTTCAAATCTTTAAACCCAAGTTTAGCAATTTAAATATAAAACTTATCATGCATATCTTTTCTTTAAATACAATTAATTATTACGGCTAATCCAAATACAATTAATAGAAAGCCGGATTTAAAAAGATAAAATCAAGTTTTAATCCTTTTTCTCAAAACCCTAATGATAAATCTTTGTTTCCTTTGCAGCTTTTTCCTAAACATATCAAAGAATATGTACCAGAGAAATCTCTGCAACTATCCATGTCCCTTGATCAATTTGTAAACATGTTATGAGGACAATGAAGTTCCTGTGGGCAACCATACATGGATGGAGCGGCAAGCAACTCTTTGCAGACCTGTGTACGTGATAGTTACTGAAAACCCTAATATAATCTTTTTCATAGCCATATCCTCTAATGAACGTGACTTTTTTTTTTGTTTTTTGGTATGGTGTTTTGAAGAAGTTAAGCATGCAAGGTATACATCTCCACTTAATAATATTTAGCCTCTCATTCTTTCTTCCACAGCCTAGGTAGGTATCTTTTTATTTTTTTTGTGTGTGTTATATTGCAGAAGGTAATTTTGTATTGCGAAGAGGGAAGCAATTGGTGAACCTGCATAGTGGAGACTCGGATTCGATACTGTAAAGTTGTAATGCGCAGTGACGTTAATGAGGAAATTCTGTCCAGCTGCTATAAAGTAGTTGCTTCAAGCTATCAATAAACGAGATGGAGATGACCAGGATCTTGCCCAGGTATTATCATTATTATCTAACTTATGCTTCAACTTCGCACTCCTTATAGTTGCTTTCTTTTAACCTTGGACGTGAGACTGTTTACAAGCTGTGTGATTTGATGTTAATTTTCAGAAATTGGTGCAGGTATACAATGTTATGGGTGTCAGTTACGTCCGCGATGTAAAAAATTGACAGCGAAGTATCTCAGCTTGAAGCTACTGTTAAGACTCAGCCATAGTATGTCATAGTATGTCACGCTTGGAATGAGTCTTCATATTTTTAGCTTTCTATTATTTTTATGGCTATTTTCTAATGGTAAATTAGATCCTCTAATATCATCAAACACACATATATTAATATATGTTTTTCACTGAGTGTACTTCATTCCACATTTGTAGGATCTTCAAGGACTGTGGCTTCCCTGTTTGGGAAGTGTTATATCATCAGTAAATTTAAAATTTTGTTATCTTAAATTCAAGAAGACGCATGTTTCTCCTCCCGCAGGTAGATTTGCAGAGCATTTAGTAATTTTCTCTTCAATGTTATATTATTTTTCGATGGTTTCTATTAGGTCAAATAGGTAACAGTTTTATAGAAAAAAAAGGAAACATATCAAATTGGGTGATCTTTGTTCATGTAAGAGTCAATTATGCATATCTAATGTTTGTATGCCACTGGATACTCGATTTTCACCCTAGACAAGATTTCCATTAATTGTGACACTATAGGAGATTAGGAGTTGGTTATTGTGTGAACTTGCAATCTACATAGTAATTAGCTTATTTATGTTTTTTCAAGGATGTAATATTCTTATGATTTGTTTTACATGAATTATTATTGAAGTTCTTTGAAAACATCAGATTGTAGGAGCAGCAGCTGCTTCCAGTCTTCCACTTTTCTGATGTTGCTTCCGAAGCAAGGCATGCATGCGAAATTGTAGGTACAATGGGCGTTGCGCTTTCCGTTTGCACACTTCCAGGTCAACCAAAATCAGCACACCTATAGGTCCAGCAAAAATGGAGCTTGGTCTTGGAACTGTAAGTATGGTTTTTTTTACGTCACCAAAGTGTTATTGTACATTTGAGTTTTAATTTAGTATTGTTTTTTAAGCTGATTAACTTGTAGTGCTTCAACATGGAGAACCTGGCACAATTCCTAACAGAACAAATACCAGATTGTTTTCCTCCTCCACGATATCATGAATTTTCTGAAAATGTTTGGCAACCTGAAACCATTGTTGAAACTTATGATTAAGGCCAAAGGAATACAATGATAAAGGTCGTTAAAACATACATGTACTAATCTTATGAATATATTTATAAAAAGGTTTTTAATGTAAAGAGTTGAGGCTGGGGGGAGCTCCTGGCCTGCTAGACAAGATGTGGTTGCTTGTGCTGTAGTGTGCTGGTTATTGAGGGATACTATGAAACAGGTTGTTAAAACACCAGAGCAATATGGCTTGATCATATTTCCCATATCATTGAAACAGGTAGTTCATGCTAAACCCTTTTAGAATCCTGCTTACCACTTGACAAACTTTGATATATTAATTGTTTTACTTGATGCTTATACTTCAGCCTGGACCAAGAGGTGAACCAATGCAATGCTTTATAAGGAGGGATCGGGCTACTTCTACTTATCGATTATATCTAGGCTTGAGCCCAGGTATGTTATAATCTTGACTTCACTTTAATTAGTGCGTTGTAAAACTGATTATGTGATTACTCTGAACACAAATAGCTAAAAAGCATTCAAAGTTTCAAACACCAATACACCATTTATGTAAATATACATAATAGGGTCAACACTCAACACACATGTCAAAACACCCTTTAGCTTAGATGATTCATTTGTTATCCTAAGATCAGTTAAACATAAAAGGTGATATGGTGCATATTGATGGTTTTTGATAACTACAACACTAACGGGAGATCTAAGCAAGCTGTTGTTGGTAGCAAAGAAGGTGAGAAAGGCAACTGGTCCGTTCCAAGCACTCCCAGTGGAAACCATTGAATCAAGTGGCACTCAAGTGTTTGAGCAGATACTGAAAATGATGCTCGACTTATATTGTTCAGCTTCAAACTGATGTTAGGGTGGAATATACAGCAAGCTTGGTCAACATGTTAGTCAATTGGTAGGACCTTTTAACTTTCTATTGATGTCAGAATCTAAGTTTCGTATTTGATGATTGGATTCATAGTAAATGTACTTTATACGTTTAGCTAAATAGAATGTTTTCATTTAGGAATATTTGGAACCTCAAGAGTACATTAAAACGTTAAGGGAGTCAATGTTGAATAAATGTCTGACTTCTTCGTATGATCAAGTGTGCCAAGTTGTCAACAAAGAGCTTATTCAACACTTCATGAGTAATGAAACTTGAGCTTTACTGTCAAGAAACCATATATTGATAAACTACCCCAGTTATAAATGTTGACACCAAAATAGTACTACTATGTTGCATAAGAAGTCGTGCTATCTGCCGTGTGCTTGGGAACCCGCAGTTTTTCATCACTTTCACATGCAATGTCGGTTGGCCAGAGATTAAAAGATATATGGTAGAATATCCATTACTAACACCTGCAGACAGAGCCGATGTTGTCTGTCGCATTTTTGAAAAGAAGATTAGGGCACTACTGAAATTCCTTAAAATTGAGAAACCGTTTGGTTCTATCACGGGAGGTACGACTAGCTTTTATCTTATATTTGACACTTTCAATACGTTTTTTGTAACAGTGCTGTTTAAAATATATTTATACCATTCATTTTTACCCGCTTCTATTTACTCTATGTTATATGTATTTTTTGGCTTATAAATATTGGTTGCAAAACCTTACTGTGGAGCAGAAAATGTAAACGCTTCGTGTATGAAAGAAGGAGGCTGCAACAAAAATTATCCTCAGAAATACAATAACAACACCTACTTGGACAAAAATGGTCGTGTACACTATCGTAGGAGAGAAATGGGTATCACTATAACCAAACGAGGTATACAAGTAGATAACAATTATGTTGTTCCCTATAATCGTATCCTATCTTTGACATTTCAAGCTCAAATCAATGTCGAATATTGGCGATGGAACATGCTAATAAAATATCTTTTTAAATATATTTCCAAAGTTACAGATCGGGTGTTTGCAAGGGTAGCTAGGCCTCTTGGTGATGCAACTGCTTCGTCGGTTCAGCCACAGCTACAAAGAGATGAAATTCAGAAATTTATTGATGGTAGATTCATATGCCCTCATGAGGCATGTTGGAGAATTCTAAATTTTGACATACACGTACGAGAACCAGCTGTCCAAATTTTGTCGGTGCACTTGGAGAATATGCAACAAATGGTGTTTAGAGATAACGACAACCTAGAGTCAATTGTAAACCGTCGTGATAAAAAGGTAACCACACTTACAGAATGGTTTACTTATAATATTGCTAATGAAGACGGCAGACACTTAACATACTTGGAATTTCCATCTAAGTTCGTTTGGTATGCAGACAGAAAGGCGTGGTCTCCTAGAAAGATTAACAAGTCATCCATCGGAAGATTGGCATATGTTCATCCAACGCTAGGTGAGCTATTCTATTTTAGAATGTTGTTATGCCATCAAAAAGGTTGTAAGGGCTTTCGAGGTGTCAGGACCGTTAACAATGTTGTCTATCTTACAAATAGAGCTGCATGTGAAGCATTAGGATTACTGGCCGACCACGGAAAGTGGGACACAGCTCTATCGGAGGCTTCTCTTACAGCAACATCTTCTGAATTAAGATTCCTTTTTGTTCACATCCTTATTTACTGTGAAGTAACGAATCCAGTCACCCTATGGAACAAATTCTGGCCACAGATGGGTGATGATATCCCAAGAATTGTATCACAAACATCCAATATCCCAAACGTTCACACCAACCCATCACAACTACAATATTATATCCTATACGAATTACAAATAATACTTTCAGCCTGTGGTAAAACAGTACAAGATTTTGGTCTGCCAAGACCCCCAAAGGAACTTTTGAATGAACTGGAAAATAGGCTCTTAATGGGAAAAAAACTATGGCCAAGAACAACTGCTGATTGAGAAAAACATATCTGTTCCAAAGCTAAACGCAGAACAAAAAAGAGTGTACGATATTGTTGTGAACGCTGCTGCTGAACAAAAGCAAGAGCTGATATTTGTATATGGTTATGGAGGAACAGGAAAGACGTTCCTCTGGAAAACTATAATCAGCGCATTACGTTCAGAAGGTAAGATAGTACTTGCAGTCGCTTCCTCGGGTATTGCTTCTTTGCTACTACCTTGTTGGCCAGGCTTTCTGGCAACACTCTTTGATCGATAGAGATGATTGTATATGGTCATTGTATTGTTGTTGCTTTGTATATGCAATGTAACAGTGAATTGTATAATGAAACTTGGACAGAATTTAAGAGACAAAGTAAACTAAATATTTGTTATTGAATTGATGATGTTTGAATACAGAGTTTGGCCTATTTATAGTTTTCCAAACGACATAATCTAAATGGTAGTTGTTTGTTAACCATTGTGTCGTTTAAGGATAACTGCCAACCATAATAACTAACTATATAACTGTCTTAAAAGCAAATGGGTCGTTTGGGTAAAGGTATGACCCATACAGATAGTTTGACCCATGCATAAATAAAATACAAACTATAATGTCTTTAAGTAACATAGATAACTTATACTAATACTATATTATATTTGATCTTAACACAATTATAGGTAACATCTCCCTCTTAATTTGTTAAGATCAAATTTTCTTGAGTATGACTTGCTTCCAATATCTTTTAGACAATGATTTCATAATCACTGCTTCCTTGGCTGCTTGTGCTATGGCCTGCATCTTCTTCATCATTGCCATACAGTCTTTTACCATGGTTGTTCATTTCTTCCTCTTGTGATCCATCATGTACTGCTCCTTTCTTCCAGTCCTGTGGGCTTCTTTCTTCTGCAAACTTACTGCATTCTCCCACTTCACTTGACTTTTCAACACTGGGCATTTTAGCAGTCTCGTGGTATACACTAACTAGGTCAATGAACTTTCTATAACAGGCCTTTATGGCCTCACCATCTTCAACGGGTAAATCTAGTATGCTTGCAATGCCTTTCCATTTGTCACTCAAGGTGACTGCCATATATCCACCAAAACCGTCTACAATCTTGTGTAGACTTAGCAAGTCTATTTCTTTTCCTTCTATAACCGGTGGTATCATATCTATTTCATCATAGTTAAGATGCACTAGATAGAACCATTTTATCAATTCCACAAACTTCCCACTGAACACTCCCCAATTGTTGTATACTAGGCTATTTTTCTTAAGCAAATTCATAAAAGATAGAAATCTGTTGAATGAATTTACCTTAAGGGCATATAGGGTCCCATTCCAACTGATGTAGTCATTGTCCACATAGTCTTGGGTATCCTCCTTGTTCCAGTTCAGTTCCTCAATACCTTTAACCAAAGAGCATTCGTCCTTTGGATCTAGGTTCTCAAAGTAATTGTCCAAATAACTTTTGTGTTCTTTTATTGGGATCCACTTCTGTTCTTTGTTATCAGTCTCTTGTTTCTCTTCAGTTTCCATAATGTTCTCATCAAACATGCTCTTGAGTATGCACATATTGTTTTCAATCTTTACCTTGTACCCTTGTTCTTCTAGTAGATCATAACTGAGCATATTGATGGATACTTCTGGAGTATATTGGACATCTTGAACTAAGATGTCTCCATCTTTTGTATTTACCACTGCATCACCAAGGCCATAAGAGAAAACGAATTTTTTCTCCTTTTCTTCTCTGAAGATCATTTTAAACTTGTAATCAATTCGCTTGAATTGGATTCTACTTGGACAAAGGTGATGTTTGTATGCACTGCTCACAAACCATACATCATTCCAAGTCTTGTCATTTGATCCTTGGATCATGTAATCTGCCTCTATGTTTATCTTTTCTGGAAATTTTGTTTCTTCTTCAAGTACTTGTCTGTCAATGGTTGCCTTTTGTTGCACTTCAATGGCTGCAATCTTCTTTCTTTGTTCACATGACCAATATGCATGGCCCCTTTCTCTGCAAATGAAACATCTTGCTTTGTTTTTCTTTGTTTTCATTTCAGTCTCAGCCTTTTGATTTTGTGCCAACTGTGATGAATTGAATGCTTGATTTTCAAGTACTTTCTTAACGAGCATTTCTTTTCCCTTAGGACTAATGTTCTTCCTTCTTGCAGACCACTTAACAAGCCTGGATGGTGTCTCTCTCAACAAGTATCTACCAGAGTAGATACCTTGATCAATGTTCTGTGTTGGCCTTTCCCATGATCGTATTCCTCCTTGGCTCTGATGCCAATGTTGGCCAGGCTTTCTGGCAACACTCTTTGATCGATAGAGATGATTGTATATGGTCATTGTATTGTTGTTGCTTTGTATATGCAATGTAACAGTGAATTGTATAATGAAACTTGGACAGAATTTAAGAGACAAAGTAAACTAAATATTTGTTATTGAATTGATGAAGTTTGAATACAGAGTTTGGCCTATTTATAGTTTTCCAAACGACATAATCTAAATGGTAGTTTTTTGTTAACCATTGTGTCGTTTAAGGATAACTGCCAACCATAATAACTAACTATATAACTGTCTTAAAAGCAAATGGGTCGTTTGGGTAAAGGTATGACCCATACAGATAGTTTGACCCATGCATAAATAAAATACAAACTATAATGTCTTTAAGTAACATAGATAACTTATACTAAGACTATATTATATTTGATCTTAACACAATTATAGGTAACATACCTGTAGGTCGTACAGCACATTCCAGGTTCAAGCTACCATTGGAGCTCACAGACAAATCGCTATGCAGAGTAAAAAAACTCTCACCTGGGTAAGCTGTTAGCCGACACCGATCTTATAATTTGGGGTGAAGCCCCAATGAATGATAAACGCTGTTTCGAGGCATTAGACAGGACTCTAAAAGACATCCTCGATAGACCAGACACATTATTTGGTGGAAAGTCGCTTATATTACGGGGTGACTTTCTTCAAACGCTGCCCGTGAAAAAAGGAGCATCAAAAATGCAGATAATAGCATTGTCTATTGGAGAGTCTTATTTATGGTGCCACTTTAAGGTGCACATTTTGCAACAGAATATGCGGTTGATGAAGTCTGATTTAAGCACAGAAGAACACAACCTTTCCAGGACACTTGCTTCTTGGCTTCTGGATCTAGGCGACGGGAAAATTGGTGAGGCTGATGAACAAGACCGTGAAGATGCTTCCTGGGTTGAGATACCAGTTGCATATTGTATACAGAACGATGAACATGGTCTGTCAAAGCTAATTGACTATATATATGACAAGAGCACTTTGCAAACACCGTCAGCAGCGACACTACAACAAAAGTCCATTGTCTACCCAAAGAACGATACGGCTGATTTTACCAACTCGAAAGTCTTAGCTATGGTTGAAGGGGATACCACTACTTATGCCAGTTTCGATGAAGCAACCCCCATTGGGAATGACGGTGCTGAATCAGAAATGCTATATCCCACAGAGCATCTGAATACGATTACTCTTCCAGGATTTCCGCCGCATGAGCTTAAGCTTAAAGTTGGATCACCAGTGTTGTTGTTGAGAAATGTCAATCTAGCGGGAGGTTTATGCAACGGTACAAGGATGATAGTGAAACAACTTTTGTCTAAACTAATCGAGGTTCAAATTAACACAGGCACAAGAGTTGGAGAAAAAGTGTTTATTCACATAATCCCTTTGATACACAAAGATCCAAATCTCCCATTCATCTTTAAACGAAAACAATTTCCTATAAAACTCTGCTACGCCATGACCATCAACAAGAGTCAAGGCCTATCCTTAAATAAGATAGGCGTTTACTTACCACAACCGATCTTCGGTCACGGACAACTTTATGTGGCATTATCAAGAGCGACGTCTCCTCATGGGCTGAAAGTTCTGATTGAAAATGGGGAGAATCAGCAGTGCAATAAGACCAAGAACATTGTCTACAAGGATTTCCTAACAAGGGTTCAACACACCCATCATTCTCTATAACCTGCTTTTCGTAAATATTCTTTTTGAAAAAAAATTTGAAAGTCTGAGCTCACTTTTGAAAAAGGAAAATGGTTTTCCTACTAGCATCTTTTGTTTGTAATTCCTGGATAAATATGTTATAGAAGTAGATCTTTTACTGTAATTCCTGCATGCTTCAATCTTTTGTGTCAAAGTGAACTTGCACATAAGGTTTTGCTAAACATATGCAATTACTTTCATATATCTTACAATAGCTTACATATATTACATATAAATTAGTTAGTGTAAACTTCCTTTTTAGTACACCTCATTTTGGAACCATCTTTTCACACAAATTATGTTGACTTTAGTTTTCAAACAACAATGGAAGAAACCACTATCGCAGAATTGACGCCAGTCTCGCGCAACAAAATACTTGAAGCGAGAGTGTATAGGAAATGGATTTCCCGAAGCATTACTAAACAAGTCCAAGTCGCATTCTGTTGCATCCTAATAGACCGAGAGGTATGTAATATTTCAGCTCCCATGCAAACATTATATATGTATTCATATTAACCTTTTCGTTCGGATAGGGCAATGCCATACAGGCCGACATGAAACTGAAAGAACTGGATTATATTAATCGGAAACTAAAAATCGGCCAAGCGTACAGGATAGCCAAGTTCATCTGTGAACCAGTCAACCCTTGGCAACAAACTATAAATATCAAAAGAACCTTAAAGTTCGGGCTGGCAACAACTTTCGATACCATATCAGCAGCTACCTTTCCATGTCATTACTTTGACTTCGTTACATATAACCAGTTGGAATCTCGCATACCTGTAGAAGATGAAAACTCGAAGATGCAGTTCCCGATTCTAACAGGTAAGTTCGAAATACGTTCCTTTGTCTATGCTTACAAAATACAATATTTTAACATTCGTATTTTAATAGATTACATAGGATGCTTAAGATCTGTTGGTCAGCTGAAAGAAAAAGGAGAAGCTAACAAAAGCCAGACGGTCTGGAGAAAGCTAGAAATAGAGAATCTCAAGTAAGTAATTTGAAATAATAGAAACAAACAACAAAATAATAACAACAACTTCCTGACATATGTTATTACCTTATTACCATTGCAGTGGCAATGTGATCGAATTCACAGTGTGGGACGAAATGGCCAAAAAATTTGAAGATGCCAAACTTGACACAATGCAGCAGCCAATTATCATAGCGATTAGCTCTTGCAGTGTATCCAAATATAGAGGTATTTACTTATTACAAATATTCTATATAACAATAGGCTATGATTTACCATAACTATAATTATCATTTCAGATTATCAGTTATCAGCTACACCTGCGACTTATTATTATCTAAATCCAAATATAGCAGAGGCCGAACAATCAAGAGCAGAGTACACTTCTTTTATTCAGACACTTATATACATACAATATTTATACAAATATAAATTATCTCAAAAACATCTTTGTTAACAGGTATACGACAATATATATCAGATGAATCCACCACTCAAAATATGCAAAACAACATATAAAGATGAGTGGCTAGAGATGAAAAGAAATAGGTTTCCGCTGAAAACTCTGTTGCGACAAAATCCAGATAGCTACAAGGTTAGCTTCTCAATATATATAATAATATCAGTTACTCCTTTTAACAAACACAACCCTACTAATACATATTTAATTTATTAAAGGCTGTCAGGTTTACCAGTGACGCAAGAATCACTAGCATCGACAAGGATAAAAATTGGTACTACACCTCATGCAACAAATGCAGCCGCAAAGTCACGGAACAAGATGATGTTTACAGCTGTCTAGATCATGGAGAACAAGAGAAACTGTTTTACAGGTAACTGTTTGTCTCATACACTTTTACAATCCACTTTATATAACAAGAAATATTAAACTTATGAATTTTTTGAAATAAACTCAAATACAATTTTAAAGGGCTGATCACAGACCCATATGCTACTGCACCAATAACGTTTTTCACACCAGCAGCCAACGATGTTGTTGGATACACATGTGAGCAGTTAGTTGAGAACCACAGTCCGGAAAATCCAAAACAAATGCCACCAGAAATCACAATAGTCAAAGGACAACAACATGTGTTTCAATTCCATTTCAACACAACTGGTAGCAAAACAGATTTTATACTCGATGCGGTTTTCACCAACAAAAAAAGCACTCAAGAAAAAACTAGCATGTCAATAGCCACTACCCCATAAACCACACAAGGTAATAATTTAGAAATTAAGTTATTGTTTACAATACAGAAAACTGATGATACAAAACAACTAAAGGGTTTCCCTCAAACTCACAATCACAACAGAACTTAAAAGAGATACACGCTCTAAAAAACACAGAGATATTTGATATAATGAAGAGATATGATAAGTGTTCAGCTTATATACTCATGAGAATCCAAAGCACTCTTTACTAAAGATTGTTATTCCTATTAGCAAGTGTAGCCTTTTGTTTGCATCAAGTGGTCGTATTCACGTGTAAATAATTGTCTCTTTTGGTCAATCAGGAATCTGAGTCCGAAGCAAAACCTCTCCAAATTGTCAGTTCAGGTACATTAATTCATAATTTCTGAATCCATCAGTTTTCTCAGATTCATTCTTATAATTATCTAAAGATTATTCTTAGAAAAAAAAAGGGAAATATAAATGAAAGATCAACTTCGATTGTCAAAAGTATAAGTATACACTAAAAGAGTGACAAAAAAGAAAAGCGAATTGTCAAATTGTGGGAAAAAAGATTAGGCATTATTACAGCCTCTTAGGAGAATTGTCATTTCTGTGTTGAAGTCAAAGAGTGTTTAGTTGGAGCAACATGTTGTGAAAGAGTTTTCTATGTGTATACACATAAACACACATGTTGTATCTCTCCCACTCTTTTTTATCCCCGTTCTTTTTTGGAAGCCAAATGTATAAAGGTTGAAGTTTATTGTGTATCTATTTTGTTTACTTTTCTGCAAAGATGATAGATTACCGAGTTATTACTCACCAAAAAATAAGTTATAAGACGTACTACCTCTTTATTACATCCATAATGGGTCAAATTCTAAAATGCTGATTAAGAGGGTTTTGGGGAATGCTTATTTATGTACTTCGCCTGAAGTAGCCAGGAGATTAATTTTGATTGCATTATGCTTGGACTGCAACCTTGAATCTTCAGAGGTCATGACTTGTGAGTGTGATAAAAAGTTTCAATGTTTGCATGGTGATGGTGGCACACTTACATGAGTGGCTACAATAATGGAAGCTGATGCCATGGTAAGATGGACCTATTTTTTTAGTAACATGTCACAATGGTTTGTAAACAGCAATTGCATCATGTGTAATAGTAGATCGGGGCTGATGGAAATCTACTTATTTAAGTCAGTAAAGGTTTGTATGCTTATTATTAGTGTAAATATTATTGTTATGCATCGTCATCAAATCAGTGAGAATGTTGCTTGAGATAGATTTGGGCCTAACCTCTAGCACTTTATTTCCTGGGCATAAACATTCTACGATCAGGTGAAATAATAGTATACTTATATATGAGTTTTCCATGCGTGCTTCAAAAAGACACTATGTTGCCTATACAAAAAGCTTATGTTTATCCCTATGAGTTTATAGATTGTGATTAAATATATATCTTACTGTAGAGACACAATTGCTAACATAGAGTACATAAAATAGAATGAAACGTAGTTAAATATTTGGCATCATGTTTATAGGTAAATGTTTCATATTCTTCTGGTATTCGAGATGAAGTAACACGTTTGCCTTTGATATGATAATCAATATATGACATAGAAATATAGAATATGCATATGGAAAATACGAGTACTCGAAAAGTTGGGTGTTCCACAAGCCAAACTTAACGTGATAATTCTTTTATAGCCCTCAACATCTATTGATTATCATTCTTCTCGGTACATAGTTTGATATTTTGTGATAATTTTAATGTTGTGATCTTGTGTTCTTATTTCATATGAAGAGCCCGTATAGCAAAAGCTTATATTACTTAAAAAAGGCAATCATTATATAATTACTCTTTTCTTTATCTTAAGGAATACTTAGATGTTTGAAAATGGGCGGGTAAGTTAATTGGTGAATACAGATAAATGGGTGTCAAAATGGACGGGGTGACCTATAATTACCTTTTATGAAAGTGCTTATAGGGCTGTTTGAAGCCGATAGTACGAATTTATAATACCACACTTAAGTAATATTTCATGCATCTTATCTTAATATATGAACATTACAAACATGTAAACAAATAGGGACTAGAGGTGTTTTTTTTTTTTTTTTAATTCGATATATGCATGTTATTGTTATTGGTTCATAGGAACTGATTTTCACCATGGTGAGTTCGATGTTGGTTACGGTCACGAAATGGGCAAGATTACATGATACTAAAGAACTCATTGGGTGCATAATGGGGTGAGTCGGGTTGCTTGAAAATGGATAGAAACATTGCATATAAGGCAGGTAAATGTAGTATTTCAATGGAGCTTCATACCAAACAAAGATTGGTCAGAAGTGGTTTGCGACGAGTAACCTGCCTTGAAGCAACAACTTGTTGTTGTATTTTATGAGTGTTATGGCTACTAATCAACTTGGGGATGTTGTCCGTTAACGGAAGGTACATCTTGCTGTGGCGATCACTACAATTGTTGCGTACATAAATACCCCATGTGCAATATGCACCATGGTACGTGCTCCAAGGCAAAACAAATTGCGGAGATTATGATGTTGAAATCCTTTTAAAGGTTGCCTCGTGAAATACACGATTGAAACGTTGTTATTTGAAATGATACTTATGTTTATTAGATTCTTGATTTGTAAATATTTCATTGATTAATGTATAGATGATACTTTATTCTGCTCTTTAGTTATCTTTATTGGAGCAAGGAATTTTATGTTATCATGTTTAAATTTGATGACCATTTCATATAATGTTGGTGACAAACATCAAGTTAGTTGCACAAATAGCACTAATATATAGAATGGTTAACCATGTTTTATCCATATTATTATGAAAATTTGATGACAGTTTCATAAAAATATTTTTTTACATCCACTTATTATTATCCATATTATTATGAAAATTTGATGATAGTTTCATATTTGGAGATCCACGAATCATTTTAATGATGAGCGATACCATAACATTATTCCCAAAATTCGTGCAGACTGTCTAATAAGCCTAGAAGAGTTTCATGGACACCAAAGTGTGATATGCAAAGATGAGATTAGCATTGGGTTAGAATACCATCACGCCTCGGGAAGAAGTTCCAATAGAGAATCCTCATCTCACTGCCGGGACTACTATTTCACGTGTGTATTTATTTTACCCACACTATCATTTTACACCATTATGCACACATTTTTCTATCGGTCTAAAATGATATAGAAGCTTGTAACAATAAGATAAGCTGATGGAATAAGTTTGCAGCTCAGCAAGATCATTGGTTGGAAGTGCAAAGCCTCCTAACAGAGCTTATTTACGGACATCAAGTAGCGGTACAGCCTCGGCTATGCAGTATAAGATGATGATTCTTTAGAAGACGAATCATCTGTTGAGATCCCCAATTTAACTTTTAATTACTTTTTGTTATATATTTGTTCAACTAAATCCTAAAATTAACAAAAATCAAAATATTTACCTGCTTTTAGCCGTTTTATGGATTATAGTAACATCAATTATATATCTTAACCGTTTCATTTAAATTTTAATTACTTTTTAGTATATATATA
This sequence comes from Chrysanthemum makinoi, assembly GCA_910596185.1. Lineage (NCBI taxonomy): Eukaryota > Viridiplantae > Streptophyta > Magnoliopsida > Asterales > Asteraceae > Chrysanthemum > Chrysanthemum makinoi. Next base: position 97,294,319 of record OU343219.1, on the reverse strand, counting down.
TATTTGTTCTACTAAATCCTAAAAATAAAAACCACAAGTCATACCCGTCCATCGGACGGGTTTTGCCACTAGTATATATATATATATATATATATATATATATATATATATATATATATATATATATATATATATATATATTTTTAAAGTTTTATATTTTTCTATTTGATTTTTGAAGGTTTTGAAATTTTGTATTTTGCTTTTAGAATAAATATTTACAAGATATGGATGAAGAAAGACCTTTTACTCCTCTTCTTCCTCTTGAAGACGTTTAAGTGTTTCCGGTTGATGACTCTTTAGACCAAGTTGTGGGAGGATAAACTCAAAACGTTCTCTAGGAAGAGCTTTGGTGAAGATGTCTGCTAACTGGTATTCAGTCCTCACAAAATAAAGTTCCACCACTCCATTTTCTACTTGTTCCCTGATGAAATGATGTCGAATTTCGATGTGTTTAGCTCTTGAGTGTTGATCGTTGTTGCATGAGAGAGCAATAGCACTTTTATTATCACAGTACAGAGGGATTTTGTTGAATTCAAAGCCATAGTCAGATAATTGAGATTCTCATCCATAGGATTTAAGCACAACAAGATGACATGGCTATGTATTCAGCCTCTGTAGAGGAAATAGAAGTACTCATTTGCTTCTTTGAAGACCAGCTCACAAGCTTATCACCCAGAAACTGAGCACCTCCAGACGTACTTCGACGTGTATCTTGACATCCTGCATGATCAGCATCTGCATAGGCTGTTAGTGACATACCGGTGTCCTTCGGGTACCAAAGTCCCATATTGATGGTTCCTTGGAGATACCGAAAGACCCGTTTAACCGCTTCAAGGTGCTTTTTGGTAGGCTTAGCCTGATATCTAGCACACATGCAAACAGCGAACAGAATGTCTGGTCTACTGGCTGTGAGGTACATCAGGGATCCAATCATACTACGATATTTCGTTTGGTCTACCATGATCCCTGAGTGGTCCTCATCCAGTTTAGTACGCTCTATCATGGGAGTGTCAACAGGTCACTAAAATTAAATCCAAATTTCTTTAAAATCTCATTTGCATATTTAGATTAATTTATAAAAATGCCTCCGAGACTTTGTGAAATTTGTAATCCCAAGAAAAATGACATTTGTCCCATCATTGACATTTGAAATTTGGAACCCATTTCATTTGAAAAACGATCACATTCATTGGTGTCAGTCGAGGCAAAAATAATATCATCAACATATATTTGAACGTGAATTAAATGTTTGCCTGACTTTCTGGTGAACAATGTCGGATCAACTGCTCCTTTGCTGAATCCAGTAGATAGAAGAAACTTTGATAGCGTATCATACCATGCCCTTGGAGCTTGCTTCAAACCGTAAAGAGCTTTCTTCAAACGATAGACGTGAGTAGGATGCTCTGGATTCACAAAGCCTTCAGGTTGGCTGACGTATACGACTTCTTTCAGATCTCCGTTAAGAAAAGCCGTCTTTACATCCATCTGATAGACTACCATGTTCTTACTTGCAGCATTAGCCAAAAAGATTCTGATTGCCTCGATACGAGCAACAGGAGCAAATGATTCTTCAAAGTCAATACCCTCCTCTTGACGGTATCCTTTTGCAACTAATCGAGCCTTATTCTTTAAAACATCACCATGCTCATCAAGTTTCACTTTGAAGATCCACTTTAGAGCAATGATCATAGCACAATCTGGAGCAGGTACTAATTCCCATACATCTAGTCGATCAAACTCATGAATTTCTTCTTGCATGGCATTGAACCAGCTGTTTTCATTCATGGTAGTTTTAACATCTTCTGGTTCGACCTTAGAGAGTACGGAGTTGAAGAAGCACCATAAGGCATCGGTTGCAAGTTGTTTACGTGTGGATACTGGAAGAGAGGGGTTTCCAATGATGTTGTCCAATGGATAATCATGTGTCCATTTTCTAATGTGTTCATGTGGTTGTTGTTGAGGAACTGATGTAGCAGAGTCGATGTCTCCTGATGAAGATGGTTCTGATAATGATTCAGGAGCAAATATGTTTTCGAATGGAGCATCTTCAGGAGTAGCAAAGGGATTATCTCCATTAAGGGTGCCAGAAACATTTCCATGATGTACACTCGATGATTGATGATTTGTTGATGAGATAGAGTGATCAGCAGCAGGCGCTTCTTGGCTTAATGATATTGAAACAGAAGGGTTGACTTCATTGACAGGGATAGGAGCAGCCTCTGATGATGGAATTGACATTTCATTAGCATTTGGCTCATAGTGTTCATCAAACATTGGATCAAACAATTTCTTTAAATCATCTTCTGATGGAGGTACATAAGGAGTTGCTGGTGAGGGATTTGAAACGAGAGTAGAACTGATAGGACTACTTGATGAAAGTTGAGATGCGGGTCCAGAACTGGTTTGTCCTGGAGCCATTTGACTAGTCAGCTCATCGAACGTATCGTGAATTGTTTCCATGATATTTAGGGTTCTCTTGTTGTAGATTCGGTAACCCTTCTTGTTTGGTGCATAACCAACAAAAACTCCAATATCTGCCTTTGCTCTTAATTTACCTAAATCTTGACCGTCATTCGTTGGAAGTCAAAGAGTGTTTAGTTGGAGCAACATGTTGTGAAAGAGTTTTCTGTGTGTATACACATAAACACACATGTTGTATCTCTCCCACTCTTTTTTATCCCCGTTCTTTTTTGGAAGCCAAATGTATAAAGGTTGAAGTTTATCGTGTATCTATTTTGTTTACTTTTCTGCAAAGATGATAGATTACCGAGTTATTACTCACCAAAAAATAAGTTATAAGACGTACTACCTCTTTATTACAGCCATAATGGGTCAAATTCTAAAATGCTGATTAAGAGGGTTTTTGGGAATGCTTATTTATGTACTTCGCCTGAAGTAGCCAGGAGATTAATTTTGATTGCATTATGCTTGGACTGCAACCTTGAATCTTCAGAGGTCATGACTTGTGAGTGTGATAAAAAGTTTCAATGTTTACATGGTGATGGTGGCACACTTACATGAGTGGCTACAATAATGGAAGCTGATGCCATGGTAAGATGGACCTATTTTTTTTAGTAACATGTCACAATGGTTTGTAAACAGCAATTGCATCATGTGTAATAGTAGATCGGGGCTGATGGAAATCTACTTATTTAAGTCAGTAAAGGTTTGTATGCTTATTATTAGTGTAAATATTATTGTTATGCATCGTCATCAAATCAGTGAGAATGTTGCTTGAGATAGATTTGGGCCTAACCTCTAGCACTTTATTTCCTGGGCATAAACATTCTACGATCAGGTGAAATAATAGTATACTTATATATGAGTTTTCCATGCGTGCTTCAAAAAGACACTATGTTGCCTATACAAAAAGCTTATGTTTATCCCTATGAGTTTATAGATTGTGATTAAATATATATCTTACTGTAGAGACACAATTGCTAACATAGAGTACATAAAATAGAATGAAACGTAGTTAAATATTTGGCATCATGTTTATAGGTAAATGTTTCATATTCTTCTGGTATTCGAGATGAAGTAACACGTTTGCCTTTGATATGATAATCAATATATGACATAGAAATATAGAATATGCATATGGAAAATACGAGTACTCGAAAAGTTGGGTGTTCCACAAGCCAAACTTAACGTGATAATTCTTTTATAGCCCTCAACATCTATTGATTATCATTCTTCTCGGTACATAGTTTGATATTTTGTGATAATTTTAATGTTGTGATCTTGTGTTCTTATTTCATATGAAGAGCCCGTATAGCAAAAGCTTATATTACTTAAAAAAGGCAATCATTATATAATTACTCTTTTCTTTATCTTAAGGAATACTTAGATGTTTGAAAATGGGCGGGTAAGTTAATTGGTGAATACAGATAAATGGGTGTCAAAATGGACGGGGTGACCTATAATTACCTTTTATGAAAGTGCTTATAGGGCTGTTTGAAGCCGATAGTACGAATTTATAATACCACACTTAAGTAATATTTCATTCATCTTATCTTAATATATGAACATTACAAACATGTAAACAAATAGGGACTAGAGGTGTTTTTTTTTTTTAAATTCGATATATGCATGTTATTGTTATTGGTTCATAGGAACTGATTTTCACCATGGTGAGTTCGATGTTGGTTACGGTCACGAAATGGGCAAGATTACATGATACTAAAGAACTCATTGGGTGCATAATGGGGTGAGTCGGGTTGCTTGAAAATGGATAGAAACATTGCATATAAGGCAGGTAAATGTAGTATTTCAATGGAGCTTCATACCAAACAAAGATTGGTCAGAAGTGGTTTGCGACGAGTAACCTGCCTTGAAGCAACAACTTGTTGTTGTATTTTATGAGTATTATGGCTACTAATCAACTTGGGGATGTTGTCCGTTAACGGAAGGTACATCTTGCTGTGGCGATCACTACAATTGTTGCGTACATAAATACCCCATGTGCAATATGCACCATGGTACGTGCTCCAAGGCAAAACAAATTGCGGAGATTATGATGTTGAAATCCTTTTAAAGGTTGCCTCGTGAAATACACGATTGAAACGTTGTTATTTGAAATGATACTTATGTTTATTAGATTCTTGATTTGTAAATATTTCATTGATTAATGTATAGATGATACTTTATTCTGCTCTTTAGTTATCTTTATTGGAGCAAGGAATTTTATGTTATCATGTTTAAATTTGATGACCATTTCATATAATGTTGGTGACAAACATCAAGTTAGTTGCACAAATAGCACTAATATATAGAATGGTTAACCATGTATTATCCATATTATTATGAAAATTTGATGACAGTTTCATAAAAATATTTTTTTACATCCACTTATTATTATCCATATTATTATGAAAATTTGATGATAGTTTCATATTTGGAGATCCACGAATCATTTTAATGATGAGCGATACCATAACATTATTCCCAAAATTCGTGCAGACTGTCTAATAAGCCTAGAAGAGTTTCATGGACACCAAAGTGTGATATGCAAAGATGAGATTAGCATTGGGTTAGAATACCATCACGCCTCGGGAAGAAGTTCCAATAGAGAATCCTCATCTCACTGCCGGGACTACTATTTCACGTGTGTATTTATTTTACCCACACTATCATTTTACACCATTATGCACACATTTTTCTATCGGTCTAAAATGATATAGAAGCTTGTAACAATAAGATAAGCTGATGGAATAAGTTTGCAGCTCAGCAAGATCATTGGTTGGAAGTGCAAAGCCTCCTAACAGAGCTTATTTACGGACATCAAGTAGCGGTACAGCCTCGGCTATGCAGTATAAGATGATGATTCTTTAGAAGACGAATCATCTGTTGAGATCCCCAATTTAACTTTTAATTACTTTTTGTTATATATTTGTTCAACTAAATCCTAAAATTAACAAAAATCAAAATATTTACCTGCTTTTAGCCGTTTTATGGATTATAGTAACATCAATTATATATCTTAACCGTTTCATTTAAATTTTAATTACTTTTTAGTATATATATATATTTGTTCTACTAAATCCTAAAAATAAAAACCACAAGTCATACCCGTCCATCGGACGGGTTTTGCCACTAGTATATATATATATATATATATATATATATATATATATATATATATATATATATATATATATATATATATATATATATATATATATATATATATTTTTAAAGTTTTATATTTTTCTATTTGATTTTTGAAGGTTTTGAAATTTTGTATTTTGCTTTTAGAATAAATATTTACAAAATATGGATGAAGAAAGACCTTTTACTCCTCTTCTTCCTCTTGAAGACGTTTAAGTGTTTCCGGTTGATGACTCTTTAGACCAAGTCGTGGGAGGATAAACTCAAAACGTTCTCTAGGAAGAGCTTTGGTGAAGATGTCTGCTAACTGGTATTCAGTCCTCACAAAATAAAGTTCCACCACTCCATTTTCTACTTGTTCCCTGATGAAATGATGTCGAATGTCGATGTGTTTAGCTCTTGAGTGTTGAACGTTGTTGCATGAGAGAGCAATAGCACTTTTATTATCACAGTACAGAGGGATTTTGTTGAATTCAAAGCCATAGTCAGATAATTGAGATCTCATCCATAGGATTTAAGCACAACAAGATGACATGGCTATGTATTCAGCCTCTGTAGAGGAAATAGAAGTACTCATTTGCTTCTTTGAAGAACAGCTCACAAGCTTATCACCCAGAAACTGAGCACCTCCAGACGTACTTCGACGTGTATCTTGACATCCTGCATGATCAGCATCTGCATTGGCTGTTAGTGACATACCGGTGTCCTTCGGGTACCAAAGTCCCATATTGATGGTTCCTTGGAGATACCGAAAGTCCCGTTTAACCGCTTCAAGGTGCTTTTTGGTAGGCTTAGCCTGATATCTAGTACACATGCAAACAGCGAACAGAATGTCTGGTCTACTGGCTGTGAGGTACATCAGGGATCCAATCATACTACGATATTTCGTTTGGTCTACCATGATCCCTGAGTGGTCCTCATCCAGTTTAGTACGCTCAATCATGGGAGTGTCAACAGGGTCACTAGAATTAAATCCAAATTTCTTTAAAATCTCATTTGCATATTTAGATTGATTTATAAAAATGCCTCCGAGACTTTGTGAAATTTGTAATCCCAAGAAAAATGACATTTGTCCCATCATTGACATTTGAAATTTGGAACCCATTTCATTTGAAAAACGATCACATTCATTGGTGTCAGTCGAGGCAAAAATAATATCATCAACATATATTTGAACGTGAATTAAATGTTTGCCTGACTTTCTGGTGAACAATGTCGGATCAACTGCTCCTTTGCTGAATCCAGTAGATAGAAGAAACTTTGATAGCGTATCATACCATGCCCTTGGAGCTTGCTTCAAACCGTAAAGAGCTTTCTTCAAACGATAGACGTGAGTAGGATGCTCTGGATTCACAAAGCCTTCAGGTTGGCTGACGTATACGACTTCTTTCAGTTCTCTGTTAAGAAAAGCCGTCTTTACATGCATCTGATAGACTACCATGTTCTTACTTGCAGCATTAGCCAAAAGATTCTGATTGCCTCGATACGAGCAACAGGAGCAAATGATTCTTCAAAGTCAATACCCTCCTCTTGACGGTATCCTTTTGCAACTAATCGAGCCTTATTCTTTAAAACATCACCATGCTCATCAAGTTTCACTTTGAAGATCCACTTTAGAGCAATGATCATAGCACAATCTGGAGCAGGTACTAATTCCCATACATCTAGTCGATCAAACTCATGAATTTCTTCTTGCATGGCATTGAACCAGCTGTTTTCATTCATGGTAGTTTTAACATCTTCTGGTTCGACCTTAGAGAGTACGGAGTTGAAGAAGCACCATAAGGCATCGGTTGCAAGTTGTTTACGTGTGGATACTGGAAGAGAGGGTTTTCAATGATGTTGTCCAATGGATAATCATGTGTCCATTTTCTAATGTGTTCATGTGGTTGTTGTTGAGGAACTGACATAGCAGAGTCGATGTCTCCTGATGAAGATGGTTCTGATAATGATTCAGGAGCAAATATGTTTTCAAATGGAGCATCTTCAGGAGTAGCAAAGGGATTATCTCCATTAAGGGTGCCAGAAACATTTCCATGATGTACACTCGATGATTGATGATTTGTTGATGAGACAGAGTGATCAGCAGCAGGCGCTTCTTGGCTTAATGATATTGAAACAGAAGGGTTGACTTCATTGACAGGGATAGGAGCAGCCTCTGATGATGGAATTGACATTTCATTAGCATTTGGCTCATAGTGTTCATCAAACATTGGATCAAACAATTTCTTTAAATCATCTTCTGATGGAGGTACATAAGGAGTTGCTGGTGAGGGATTTGAAACGAGAGTAGAACTGATAGGACTACTTGATGAAAGTTGAGATGCGGGTCCAGAACTGGTTTGTCCTGGAGCCATTTGACTAGTCAGCTCATCGAACGTATCGTGAATTGTTTCCATGATATTTAGGGTTCTCTTGTTGTAGATTCGGTAACCCTTCTTGTTTGGTGCATAACCAACAAAAACTCCAATATCTGCCTTTGCTCTTAATTTACCTAAATCTTGACCGTCATTCGTTGGATAGCACAAAGCACCAAACACACGAAGGTAGGAGAGATCAGGTTTTCGTTTATGAACAAGTTCATATGGAGTTTTTCCATGAGAGGTATGAATAAGGGAACGATTTTGGGTGTAGCAAGCAGTGGCAATGGCTTCAGCCCATAGAAACATTGGAACCTTTGAATAAATTAGCATTGTTCTTGCGGCTTCCACAAGAGTTTGATTTCGTCTTTCAACTACACCGTTCTGTTGAGGAGTTCGTGGAACACTTCTTTGATGACTGATTCCAACACTTTCATAAAACTGAATTAAGTCTTTGTTAACAAACTCTGTGCCATTGTCTTTTTGAACTATTCTAACATAATTGTTGAGTCGAACTTGTAGCTGTTTGATAAGTTTGATGATGACATCTGGAGTTTCATCCTTTGTCCTCAAAAACTTTACCCAAGTAAATCGAGAGTAGTCATCAACAACGACTAAAATGTATTTCTTCCCATTTATCGTTTGTACTCTCATTGGTCCGCACAAATCCATATGAAGGGTATGAAGGACTTCCATTACTGAGTTTGTGGGTTTCGGTTTATGGGCATATTTCGTGCTTTTTCCCAATTGGCATGCTGAACAAAGATGATCTTTTTCATACTTTAATCTGGGTAATCCTCTTACTAAGTCCTTTCTGGAAAGATTGTTTATGGTACCAAAGTTCAAGTGATTGAGACGACGGTGCCATAGCCAAGACTTTGTTTTCGAAGCCTTTGACAACAAGCAAATTGGAGAAGACTTCATCATATCTTCGATAGAGATGGTGTATAGATTTGAACCACGTGTTCCTCTTAAAAGTTCTTTACCATCAAGTTCTCTAACGAAACAAGTATGTTTTCTGAAGGCCACTTCTAGATCAGAATCACAGAATTGACCGACAGAGAATAAGTTATGACCAAGTCCTTCTACGTAATATACCCTGGAGATAACACTATCATCGACAACATAATCTCCATAACCCATAATTGCTCCAAAATGATCATTCCCGAATCTAACAGTCCCGATGAATTTACTCACGAAGTTCATGAGCCGCGACCGGTCTCCAGTCATATGCTTGGAACAGCCTGAGTCCAAGTACCACAGAACGATTTGAACGATCTGTAGTTGAACACAGACAAGAATGGATAACTGGATAATTGGGATCCCCATGCAAGAATGGGTTCCACTTGGTTAGTAACGGTGATTGGAACACCCACATCAGAAGTAGAAACAATGGAATCATTAGAAATAGATGCAGTGCTAGTGTCCATATTTGACCTATTCAAAGTATGTTCACTTCTTAAGGGAATAGTTCTACCAGTAGGCATCCATTTTCCAGTGGGCATTGACTTAGCAAATTTAGGGCAAAACTCATTAACCTTACGCCCAGTAGGTATCCATTGATAACCTATATTACTAAATTTCCTTCCTGTGGGTTTCCACTATTTTCTAACATTCTTTCGCCTTTGCCTTTTAGCCTTCTTAGCTTGAATTTTAACATTAACAGTTTTATCAGGGCGTTTAACAGCATTAGACAAATCATTCACACCACATTCAAGATTAGTAACAGAAACCACGCAATCATCATTACATGTTTTGCCAAAAGTAGCAGAATTCGCATTAATTACAGTATGCTTAAAGCTAACACTAGAATCAACACGATTCTTTTTATTCAACTCAAACTTAATATTCCTAGGGTGATCTTCTACTCTCTTCCAATGCACATTCTTAGCTTGCGAGGTCCTATCATGCTTGGTATTGCCTGGAGGCTTTGACCTGCTTGCTTTAATGTCACTGATTACTCCTGTAGAGGGAATTATGGGAACATTAGTTGGTTGATCTACTTTTTGCATTCCTGAACTAGATGTGCTGGGCTCTGAACTACTTGAAGGCACATTAGCGCACACTTTCTTAAAACATGGCATAGAATGGTTTGTATGCTTGGCACTAGGCATAGAACACGGCATCACAGCTTTACCTTTCGCACCAAAGGATTTAGGACATGTTGCAATTAAACATTCTAGCAGTTCTTGAGATCGTTTGGCCTGAATGCAAGCAAACCTAATTTCTCTATCAAGAGGTTTATTAATGAAATCCTCTTCCACAATCTCACAGAGACATTCTAGGCTATCCTTAAGGTGAGCACAATAGTTATGAAACACAGGTTCATTATTCCTAAGATGAGGAGGAATATATTTAACAGTCACAGTATATTTGCAGTCTGAGGATGACTTAGATGCAACATTCTCATTAAAAACAAGTGGCAGTTTCCCTTTTTCCTGGCTCCTAAGATTCTCAATTTCTTTTTGTAAAGACGTTATTTTTTCATTGTTTTTGTCACGAGTGACTTTCATTGAATCATATAACTCTTTAAAGTGTCGTTTAACTTTTTCATTTTCTTCTAGAAAACTCTCGTTTTCCTTTTGTAAAGCATTAACCAAGTTTTGAAGATGAAAAGTTTGAGAATACTGAGAATCTAATGGAGGAGGCATTTGGGAGCCAGTCACATTGTTCTTTTCACCCTTTAATTAAGAGATTTGGGCTTTCAACTTTCTGATCGTGTTACAATGAGCTTGAATCTGTTCATCACGTTTGCTAATTTCAAAAACTGCATCAAATTCAGGAGCATCCAAGGATGTCTTGATATTTGAGGTTTTAACATTTTCTTTCAGATGTTGATATTTTAATTGCAAAGCAAGATGCTCAACTTCCAATTTAGAAAACTGTTTCACCAGGTTATCATGATCATCCTGTTCAACTTTATCATGCAGTTTAGAGTTAGTTTTTTCAAGCTCAATGACACGATCATGGGAGACTTTCAGAGCAACAGATAATTCATGAAATTGAGAAGCATTAATGGAACAATTCGTAGCAGTGTAAAACACATCTTGAGTAATACATTCAGAAATAAGATTCTCATTCAATGTATGCAAGTTCTTCCTCTCAATCTCATTATATTTTAATTCTCGCTCATAGTCACTAACCTCAACTATCATTGCATCAAATTCCTTTTCCGTTTCTTTAATATCTGAATCCATCCCCTTTTTAAGACTCTAAAATTGATCATTTAGTTGTTTAAAGACAGGCATGACCTCAGTTAAATAACATTCTTTAGTTTGCTCAAAACCTCTTTCCCCTTCATTTATCCCAGTGGGTGTGATCCTTTTCTTACAAGTTTTCTCAAAATCAACAAATAATGGAAAAATAACATATTGACTGATTAAGGTCTTGCTTTTAGTGGCAATAGTTCTAGGAACTAAATGCATTGGTGTATTCGGAGGATACACAGTCGCTGAAGGCATTTTCCTAAGGGGAGGGTTTGTTACAACAAGATTCTCTGCTTTTTGCTTATCTAAATCCTTTTTCCAGAACACTTGTTCGGGTGTTAACAAAGTTTGAGGCTTAAACTTGTTCAAGGAAATCCAATTTTCCTTTTTGTAATCATGGGGTTTGATCGTTATGTTATTCTCTTTACATTCAGGATCTTCTAGCTTCTTATTCATTTTCTCCCTAGATGCATCATCTAATTTTCTATATTCCTCAGTGCACTCAACGCAACTAGGTTTCTGTCTAGGTTTAAGAACCTCATTACCATCATAGATTACATTATGGGCAGCTCTAGCCTTTTTAACAACCTCAGGATTAGGTTCCACAACAATGGGAATGCTATGCTTATCGCTTAAAACTCTATGCTTAGTGATCAAGTGAGCAGTCTGAATGGTATTCCCTTGTACGTACAACTTATTTTCAAGCTTGTTTTTCAAAGTTTTTAGATTGGAAAAATCATTCAAAAGTTTTGATTCCTTAGCATTGAATTCTTGCTTAAGCATTTTAACATTTTCTTGAAGTTCCTGTTTTTGCTTAGCAGTTTTAGAAAGCTTTTCTTGTAAGGAGTTTAACTCTTGTTTTAATACTTCTTCTCTAAAATTACTTTTTCTAATAATTGTACGCATTTGGTCATCCATTTCCTACTCACGAGTGGTTAACTCAAACTTAGCACGTTGTTCATAAATAGCAACTTGTTCTTTATAGGCATTTAGTTCAGAGGTAACAGAATCATCAGGGGCACATGCAGTGTATTCATCAAAAATATAGTCATCATTGACTGCGGAAGATGCATTACTTGGTACAACCTCACTTTCACTTTGCTTCACATATTGATCATATGGGACAATATTGCTATTACCCTCATCATCAATATCTGAATCATAAGTTTCAAGATTTTGTACTTTATTATGCATCTTTTGCCCATCAACATCATCATATAGTTTTAATACCTCAGAAATGATTTTGTCTTTGGATGGACCAGCATGTTGTGGTGGTGAGACCTTTGGAGAGACCATAGGTGAGATGCTAGCCATGAAGATTGTTTGGGCAGTAGGTTCATCATCGACATCAGAGTCAAATGCATCACAGTCAGCTACTTGAAATGCATTTTGATGATTATGACCTATCTCCTGAATTGGCTGTTCATCAACATCAGCATCATAGGTTCGGGCATTTCCCTCAGCAAGGAACAACAACTCCTCTTCATCCAAAGCTGCTCCATTATCCTGAGCTTGCACAAGCAGCATCTTGTCTCTGAAGTATTCTGCATTCTGTGGACGTTTTGGAGATGTGCAGTTCCTAGCAATATGTCCCTCACCACCACAGTTGTAGCACTTAATTGGCTTTGCTTGACCTTGATTCCCATTCCTTCCCCTATTCTGATTTACCCCATATCCTCTACCAACTCCTCCTCTTCCCTGTTCATACTGCCTTTCTTGAACTGGTTGCACCATAACCTTCCCATCTCTGACAGTTGCTTGATTATGTGGATTGGATGCTGTTCTGAGGTTATTGTTGGTGTGTGGAAGAGAGTTCATGTTTTGACTGACCATGAGAGACAGTTGATTGATGAAGTTTTCCATGAATGTGTTTGGGTCTGGAGGCTTATATGCTGGATCAGGGATGAGTTTGTAATTACCATCACCCATGGGAATGCTTGAGAAGCTTTGGTAGTAATAACAACATTTGTGTAAAAGGCTGTTGAGTCATTTGAGGAACTTGTTTCTCCCTGGTTGGTTTTGAACTGTTCTAGAATCCTTTTCTCAAATGTAGCGTGTCTCTCATTCTGGAGAAGGAAGGCATACAGTTGCTCATAGTTGGTGTTCTTTAATCCTTTGGTAAGCTTCACAGAGGTGACAAACTTGTGCCATTCGGGATTCATGTTGTTCACAAACTTTGAGTTCAGCTGAATGTTTGGCATGTTCATTTTGATGTTCCTCATGTCATTCACAAGCTTATGGAATCTCACGTAGTACTCATAGACACTCTCATCTGGTTTCATCTTGAAGTGCTCAAAATCATCATACAGTTGTGATTCTCTGTCTTCCTTGGTTAATTCAGAACTGAGAGAAGCATCTTGACATTATCCCAAACTGCCTTGGCTTCAGTGTTGTGATTGATCAGCTTGTAGATGTCTTTTGGAAGACCCTGTAGTATGATGTTTGAGGCCCTGATATCAGCATCGAATCTCTTTTTCTCCTTATCACTGAGCTCATCATACGTCTTTGGTCTGTCCAATCCAAAGATCATGGTTCCATCTGCAGCAGTATCAATTATGTCTCTTGTAGTCTCAATCTGATACGGTCCTTCATCAATGGATTTGAGAATGTTGACCCCATTTTCCTTTCCAAGACAGTACAATCTGATTCGTTGAGCCCAAGAGTCGTAGTCAGTTCTGTCAAGCATAGGTGGACGAGTATCAGAACCAGCTGCTTGAACATCCTCAGCAACAGTGGAGATGATTGTAGATACGTTGGTAGACATGTTAACAGATTACACGGGATTTTATAACTCTATGATTAAACCGGGAAATAGATTCTTTCACGGGATTTTACTAAATCAAGAGAAAACCGTATTACAAGCAGAAATCAACCAAGTCGCTAAGAGTTATTGAACCAAGTCGCTAAGAGTTATTGAACCAAGTCGCTAAGACCAAGTTGCTAGATACAAGTCGGTAGATCACCAAGTCGCTACACAGTCAAGTCGCTAAAGAGCAACTCGCTAAGGTCCAAGTCACTAACACCAAGTCGCTAAGAATTATGACAGTAAGTCGCTAAGCACCAAGTCGCTAGACACAGTTAAGTTGCTAAAGAACAACTCGCTAAGATCCAAGTCGCTAGTATCAAGTCGCTAAAAATTTGCACTACAACTCGCTAACAATTCCTGAAGCAAGTCGCTACCCTCACCAAGTCGCTAACCGTAGTGGAGAATCCACTAACTTGTACTATTTATCAGCTTGTCTCAATAGACAAGTCGCTAGGCTCAAGTCGCTAACAACTAACACTGTAACTCGCTAACTTTTACTGAAGCAAGTCGCTACGATGAAAATCACAACGAGAACCAAGTCGCTAGCAAGAAAAAACTTCAAAAACACACTTTTCAATCCAAAACAAGCTCAACCACAGTGATTCAAGCTTACCAAAACAAAACCCAAGCACTTACAATGATTCTAAACACAAAAGTACACCCAAAATTCAAACTTTAACACTAGAAATGATCCAAATGATGCAAAAACCACTAAACTTTTTCAAACTCAAAAACCACCTAAAACCACTAGAAATCCAAGGATATGTAAGAGAGATGATCAAACCATGGCTCTTGATACCATTTGTAACATATTGGATTTCATAAACACACTAAACCATAACCAAGATAGGCGTATACTATAGGTTTTTAGAGAGAGAAAGAGTTAAAGGTTTGGGAACTTAGTGAGAGAAAATGAAAGTATTATTATAAGCTCCAACTCTCTACCTTGGGAGGTAGAGAGTATTTATAGTCCTTACATAAATCGCCACCTACGGGCTGTGGATCAGGCATACAGTGGGTAAAGACCCGTACGTCCTCCACGGTGTTACTTAACTAAATACAACTTAACATTAAACAATCTACGACTACGAGCTTTCTAACGATTACATATACTTGAGGTGACCGACTCTTTAATGAATGGATTTTCTAAATCCTAACATATATTGATCCACCTATTAGGTTTCTGAAATTTTACTTTTAGATCAACGGGTTTATTTCTAACTGTTTGTTGAGTTAACTTAGGTTTTGGTTTGCTACTACAAGCAGTGTTCAGTAGTACACTAGAAGGTGATACATTAGGTCGTGAACCTAAGATTGCATCCTTTTGGAGTAGTGCCCTCTTCCTAGCCTTTTCTAGATCATAGTTCGTGTACGCGTCATGTGAATCATATGAATTTTTAATTTTAATGCTCGGTTTAGACACAGTGTTCGAACTAATCCTAGACGGGCCAGGTGCAATAGAAACAGATTTAATAGAAACAGGTTTAACAGAAACAGAAGCATTTTTCTTAGGCCAGGAATGTGGAGTGACTGGTTTTGACGAATGATTATTCTCAACAACTTGGGAGGCAAACCGTGGTTTTGAAGATTTAGAACGTTCAGATTTAAATGCAGTTGGTTGTCTAACTATTGATTGTTTTCCGAAAGGTTGTAGAGACGATTTCCCCAAGATTGTTGGTTTTGCAAAATTAGTATCCACACTCTTGTCAGTTAATCTTCTCAGTTTGTTTTGTAAAGCAACATGTGCAAGCACCTTTGCTTGAATTTGAGCCTTTAAATTCTCATTTTCTTTTACTAATGTATCCACACGATTACTTTGTTCATTCAAAGATTTGCCATTTTGCTCTGAGTTTAAAAATTTGTTTTGCATTTTAAGTTCAAGAGAGATGCAATGAGCCTCAAGTTTTGAAAAATCTTTTTGAAACTGAGCAATGGTCTTTTTGAGAATAGTGTTTTCAGATTCAAGAGTTTGATTTGACGTTTCAGTTGAATTGTTAACAAGTAAGGGCTCAGATATGAGATAGTTGTCTGGACATTATGCAACACACTGTTCAACCTCTCCTTCATTTCTGAATTCAGGTTGTTTAGTATGTTGTGTCGCATTTGCAGTCAGAATATGATCAACAGTAGATAGTACCTCAACCATTTGTTCTTTGTCAAAGTTCGGCTCTGTGTCATAGATGGGTAAGATATCTTCCTCAACCATTTGTTCTTCGTCAAAGTTAGGCTCGGTGTCATAGTTGAGTATGATATCTCCTCCAGATCTGCTGCTGTCATCCTGCTTTTCCAATGCTACAACCTCATTGTCCGCATTACCGACAGATGCAGTAATCACAACATTCTCAACATCCCTTTGAGTATTCCTTCCATGTACATCAACTCTTTCACCTTGCACTACTGCGGGATTTCGGGAATTTGATGATGTCTGACACTTGGAATTGTTAATTATTGAGTTCAACTTCTCTTTCAGAACAATCCATCCTTCGTACAATTCCACAAATGCCTTGTCATTTTCAGAATCATCAGTAGCAAGGTTTGGTGATGAAGGTTTTAAGCAGTAGATGGAAGGTGAGAAGATTTGTGAAGTCAGCATACTTGAAAGGCCGATATAGTGATTTTCAAAATTTCCCTCCAAAAATAATTTTGGAAAACTTTCTCTCCCAAAATTTGAAATTCACTATAAAATCCAATTTTAAGATTGTAAGAAAAATTTGAGTTTTGACAATTTTGACGCCAAAATTGACCCAAAAAATTCGAATTTGGGCCTAAAATTTTGAATTTTTGACCAAAATTTTCACAGTTAAACCAAAATTTGAATCTCGCGTAAAAATTGAACGTTTAGTCTCCCCTAGAAATTAAATTTTACTGAAATTTTCCCGCCAGAAAACTCTTGTAGTCGAATGAAACTTGTGTTGTTAATGGATCTTTGTAGTCGAATGAAACTAGATGTTTGTTGATGAAGTACACTTAGGCGTAGAAACCAGCTTACGCGTAGAAAGATGCTTAGGCGTAGACAAGAAGCTTACGCGTAGAAAGAAGCTTACGCGTAGAAACCAGCTTACACGTAGAAACCAGCTTAGGCGTAAACCAAAGGCTTAATAGTAAGAACCTTATGCGTAAGATTTCCTTAGGCGTAAGACAAGCTTATGCGTAGAAAATGCTTATGCGTAAGATGTTTACTCATAAGCTTTTATGCTTAGGCGTAAAACTAGGGTTTTACCCAAAAATCCTTTACACTTATACCAGTGTAAAAGATATCCAAAGTCGAAGTGTTTTCAGGCTTATACAAGCAAGAAAACACTGAGTAAACCAATAGCACTGAAGATCAAACCTTCAGAAGCTTAAGCGTAAGTTTAGGGTTTTGCTTACGAGTAGAAAGTACCAAAAATCACCAAAAACTGATTTTATGCCCAAAAGTGTTTAGAAACTTGATTTTTATAATGAAATAGCTTCAATATCACCAAAATAACAAGAAAGTTTAAAACTTGATGATCCAAAACTCTTTCTTCCCCTTGATTAACTCCAAAGTGAAAACATTGAAGACATTGAAAGAAAGTTTGATATAGAGGGAGTTAGTCCAAACATAAATTTAACAATTTATAAATATTAAAGTCAAGTAAAGGTCTTTAATTAAACTATTTGATAAACTTGTTAGACCAAAATAACAAGAAAGTTTAAAACTTGATGATCCAAAACTCTTTCTTCCCCCTGATTAACTCTAAAGTGAAAACATTGAAGACATTTCAAATATTTATAGTTTTGACTATAAATATTAAAGTTTAATGAAGAAACATTTCAAATTTGAATTAAAGTTTATTTAAACATAAAATATTGAAGTTTAAAACTTGACTTTGGAGTTTTAAAATTAAGGTCTAAGACCTTACCTTCCTTCCATTTAACCTCCTACTCCATTACCATCTTCATCCCCATCTCCATCACATCTACTCTTCGCTCTTAACCCCTCCATCCCTACTTCTTCTTCATGAGGAAGTTAGCAAAACACTTGAATATGCCCCTTGTTTGTTGGAATTCTTGTGAAGGGCTTGGGACATCCGGCAATTGGTTAATGTATGCTAAGGGGTCGAGATGGACGTTGCCAAGGGGGTTGCTACCTTCTCCTTCTCTTTCTCTTTCATCCGATGAGTCTGTTGGTGGGTGAGGTCTCTTGCCATCCACCATAATCCTTGTAGTCTTTCCATCGGATAGAGGCACCATAACCTTGTTGCAAAACGTGTGGTCATAGGAGTAAGAAGAATCCTCTAGAGCAAAGACGAAGTTTTCTAGGCGAGTCAAGAGCATGGCATAAGGGAGTACCATCTTGTCCATACTTTTCACACTTGCCATTCTTTTTACCATGTAATAGGCGAGGTTGAAGTGAGTGCCGATTACAAGGCAATAGATCATGAAGCTTAGGAAAGCATTGGGATGATCCTGATTTCCTCCAAGAAAAGTACGTTCTCCCTTAGCACGAGTTCCCATTTCTTGTATAATGGGAACATTTCCGAAAGCTCCATTTGAAACGGATCTCTATAGATCACCTTGGAGTTTCTCGTGATTCTTGATGGAGAGGCTTTTTCCATGAAGACGGTATCCCTTACCGAGGTTGCTTCCGGGATGGCAGTGGAGTATACCTCATGATGATCCACCATGTTATGAAGCTCCACCAACGACCATTCATTTGAGTACATACATACTCCTTGACATGGGATACGGAGTATCCTAGCAAACTCTACAAGAGTGAAGGTAAACTCGCGCTCATTGATGATGAAGGCTATCGAAATGGTTCCATCTTCATTTTGAATGATTCTCATGGTCTTGTAAAACTCTAGCACAAACACCGGACAAATTTGCTCATTAATGTTCAAGAGACAATGGAAGTTGATTGCCCCAAAGACTTGGGGAATGTCGGTGTTGTTGATGAATGAGGGTTCAACTACTCGTCCTTTGTGGAATAGTCTCTTTTCCAACATCTTGAAGGCTTTTCGATAATCCGGGCTCAAGCCTTCCTTACGATGATACATGGGAATGTAGTGAGCGGTGTCTTGGTAATCTTGTTTTCTATTGCTATGCATGATTGGTCCTAAACATCAAAACCACAATGTGGTGTTAATTTTGTGAATAGTAACCTAATCGGATCCATTACAATTTTGCTCAATACATCTTCATTGAATTCAAAAAATGAGTTTAATTTGTATTAACAATGTTGATTTTTTGATTTAGTTTATCTTAGAAAACAATGTGGTAACAAATTGTGACAAACCCATTTGAGCTCAATTTCTAAAGATGAAAATTGTAATCTTAGGAATCGAAGAATGGAAATAACAATGTAGTGAAGATTATACTTACACAAGAGATTGTTTCCTTGGAGAAGATGATGAATTAACTCCTGTGAACAGTAAATTGGGTTTTATGTTCGTGAGTTTTGAGAGAGTAAAGTGAAGAGTGGAACTTCCACAGTGATCATTTCTTTCTTATTCTGTCTTCTGTTGCACGGATCCCACGGATCCCTTGTATGAGGGATCCGGCTAGTTCAAGCACAGGGATCCGGCATATCAGCAAATTGACAGCTTAAGTGATCTTTGATAATTTTGGTTTGGGAGTTCTAATTCTTGGCTAGGATTGATGTTTATGCTCTATAACTTATGGTTTGGGGTTTTGACGTGTTTTACTAGTCCTATTTGACGAGGTTCCCTTTTTATGAATAAATCATAATTCTTTTGGAAGTTTTAAAGATTATGATAAAATCCCATTTTATCATAATATGAGAAGTCTCACATGGATACTTATTGACATAGATGAAATGTCAATAATCCTTATGTGAGGAGTGATGATCAAGGCTCTCGAATAGCCGATATATCATTATCACTAGTTTGTAGTTTTGTCTATAGATATTAACGAAGAATACCATTCTTGATGATGAGTTCAATATAGATAACCACTTTAGTGATTTTTAAGAGAGCATAATGATACTACTAAACTTAATCATGTTTAAACAAAAATGACATTATTAATTCATCTAGAAAATATACGAAAATAATTTATTTGTAAGTAATTTATTAAAGATCATACCTTTGCTATATATCCTTTTTTTTAGAAAAGAAGTATTAGAGATAGGTTCTTCATGATCTTCTTAGGATGCCCAAATCCTAGTATGGAGAATTCTCAACAAGAAAAATATTAGAAAGATCTATCATTATCCAACATTATAAAATATGATGATTTTAAAATGTGACCTTTTGTTTTTAAGAAATTTCTTTCCTTGTAGTTTTCAATCATACATGGATCGTATCATGTTTTTAAAAGTACAATATACTCTTAAGAAACTTGGTAACGAAGCTCTGATGCCAATTGTGAAAAACTACAAGGGGGGGGGGATTGAATAATTTTACCAATTAAAATTTCGTTTTAAAATATTTAGATCAACTTATGTCAATCTATTTAAATATGTATGTTGGATGTTGATAGATAGGTATTTAAAAATGTAATGCAAAGGTAAAGAGTAAGAAACACAAAACCACGACACGAGTGTTTATAGTGGTTCGGCTACAAGGACACCTTCCTTGCCCTACTCCACTCCCCGAGTCACCTACTCGAGAGTTCGTAAGCACTACACGACACAAACTCCTTATGGCGGAGAAGCCTTCACAACGTCGCCTACTCTTTTTCCGGTACAAGGCTAGACACCGGGTTCTTCCACGAGGTAGAACCAAACCTATCACAACGTCGCCTACACATTATCCGGTACAAGGCTAGATACCAAGTTGCATTACAAAGGAGGAACTACTACCCAACACTACACAACACCTATCCCAAAGGAGACCCACTCCTTATTACAACATCATCAAGGATATCGATATCCTTGGACACAACCTATCTATATTTGTACATCGATGCACCATATCGATTGTACACCCCTAGCATCTTCACTAATGCCTTTGACATGATCTTTTGGCACATTTTGTAACAATTCGCATTTTCAGGATTTCTATCCATTCTCAAATTTTTTACTATTCATCTCGAGAAATTACTATTCACTTTCACTATTCATCCCGTAAAATTTTTATTTCACATTCTCGTAAGTTAAATTATTTTAGTAATATCCTGAGAGTTCGACAATCGTTAGATCATCTTCGAAAAAGTTATTAAGAAAACATCGTTTTAAAGTTTCATTTTGGTCGGAACACCATTTCAACATCCCGCGCATAACGAAAATAAACTCTGACAATTTTTCTCACATCAGATTAATTTTTAGATCTCTCATAATTAATTTGAGAATTTTTAAGATTTCATTTAAATGTTACCAAATAAACCATGAGCCGTACGAGACTAAACTTACGTTTTAAACAATTCTACTTAGACCCAGACTTAACCATTCTTGCACTGTATTTTCTAAGATGTTTAGACACTTTTACATTTTTGGAAAATTCAAACATATTTCCCTCCTCCTTTGACCATAAAGAAATTAACCTCGTACGTTCTACATTTTTGCTTAAATCGCGTAACTTTTAAACTTCACAAATAACTGTTAAGTTATCCCACGTATGACGAAAACCACATTTTGACATCTCATATCACTTTTAGACTAATTTTAGTCTACTTTAAATAAATTCACGGTTATTTCCCTGAAATCTCGTTCTTTTCTGATAAATTGCGAATTACGCGTTTTTGACAAGTGTTTCCAGCTTTAAGCAGCGTTTTTGCACCCAATGAAACTTATCACCCATTTTGTATTTTTGATGGAGTATAATGATGAGTTTCATCATTCCTGCAAGTTTCGTATTTTTACGATACCCGATTTTACGTTTTATGGCTTAACAACTTA
Source organism: Chrysanthemum makinoi (assembly GCA_910596185.1). Lineage (NCBI taxonomy): Eukaryota > Viridiplantae > Streptophyta > Magnoliopsida > Asterales > Asteraceae > Chrysanthemum > Chrysanthemum makinoi. Next base: position 97,272,518 of record OU343219.1, on the reverse strand, counting down.
CGGTTGGCATTTAACGGAACCAAATCTTGCTCTAAACTCAAGATAATACCAAAACTATCCACCTAAGTCATCTTATCTTGTTATGGCCGACTTAAGGGTGGGGAGTCATCATTTTGGTGGCTTGATCCTAACCATGGTTCATTTAGATCATTACATGTGTTCTAACTTAACCATGGTTAATATTTAACCCAATATATGGTTAACCAAACTTACCCTCCTATAAATAGCAAGTGAAATACATCCTAAGAACCCTCAAACACTGATTTGGGTCGTTCATAGCACAAAACATTCATATATTCCATAATTTGATCTATAAACTCCAAGTTTATGCAAAGAAGTTTCAAGTAGTAAGTTACTACATCAAATCTCTAGAAAGTTTAAGTGATCTTATTGAGTTTAGATCCACTCAAGTCACTTAGTACTTCATCACCAACTCTTCAAGATTGCAAGGGTGCCAAGGTGTAGAAAGCTAGCTCAATCCAAGGTCCTAGGTGTTCAATCAAAGTCCGATCCTTACTAAGGTACTCCTTTCTTATTGAAAGCCAAAAGTTGTAAGCAACTAATCACCACCATCATCTCATCTTTATTATTCATAATCTTAAAAATTTCATGCTATATATATAGTTACTATGTTGATTCATGATGTACATATACTCAATCACATGTTTTAATTCATATATTGTAGTAAAAGTAACAAACTAGTAAACTAGTCTTATTCTACACGTTTGAAACCATTAAAACCAGTCACATATGGACTTCCTAACTTACATACTATGGTAGACAAGATAAAAAGGTAAATATAACAATTTGAATTACCTGAAACGGACAAACGAGTCAAAAGTTATGGCCAAAAGAAGTTAGCGAAACCAAAACGCCGAAACTGCCTAACACAAGCTGTTAAGCAGCTGAACGTTTTGGAAGTGGTACTTCTGGTCCGAATCATCAAAAAGTTAAAACACGAAAGTTGTCAGGAACGACGTTTTCCTTCAGTGTTAAAGAATCTCGGACCTTGAAAACGCTTAAACAGGCCATATTCTTTCAAAAACTGAAACTGCCTTATATGTAGCTTCAAGACTATACTTATTGTCACAACTAAAAGCGAAACCAAGTTATTTTCATAGCTAGTTACATATTAACTTAATAAAACTTCATTTAATCTTTGAAATAGTGTTTTCACAAGTAACGGAAAAATGACCATTTTACCTTTTCTGACGATTTTTACCAAAACTTCATTCTTAAACATGTTAATAAGTTGTAATCACTAGTAGACAATGAGAACTTGTAAAAACTAGATATTTACTAAACACATGATAAACTTTATGATATAACAATCTTCACTCAAAACATATGTTTTATCTACTAAGTGCTACAAAACTAGGGAGCTTCATGTGAGGGGTTTCATTTGAGTAAAACGTATCGACGAGTTGTTGGATTTACGATTTAAAGTGTCCTAGCTCCTCGAACGTTTACTACATGACCTCTGAATTATGATGGCCCGAACGGTAGTACGATATATATAAACTAAACACGTTTTCACAACTAGACCATTTCTATAAACGACGTACACAAAAACCATGTACTACATCATGATCAACATAGAAATATTGTAACACCCCGGAAAATGGTTTGCAGCGGAAGAAAAGGTTTTTGGGATGCTACTCAATTGGATCATGACACAAAGTGAAGAATAAAGCTTTTTCGTAAAATATTTCATTTATTGTAGTAAAACAAAGTTTACAAAGTTTGAATTGTTGTGGAAAATGGCCCATTAACAAAGTTTGGTCCCCATACGCAAATCAGAGTCATCTATGACCATGCCATGCCAATGCCCAAGCGCCTCCAGAGTTAGCTATCGCCTTTTCATCCTGAAAATACATGCTAAAAAGTCAACACAAAGGTTGAGTGAATTCATAGGTTTAGTAATAAAGCAGTTGATCACAAGATTTCCAAGTTTAAAAGAAGCCATGGGTTACGTTGTTATACGCCCATAAAAGATAGTTCATATTATTGCACTAAGCTCATGAAACCAATACTAACTGCATACACCTAATTACTGGTGTAAGTAAATAAAATTGCCCCTCTGAGATGTAATAGCCAATTACATAGAGATACCAAATATAGTGCGCCCCGGTTATTTCCGATAACCGAGTCGGGGTCGTCAATTCCCATAGTACTATCCACGATATTTGCGTTCACTCGCAAGTGATTAATGGTTCATGATGTAGGGGACTTTTGGCTGGCAACTTAGGCAGAGTCATAATATCAAGAGTACAGCAAACAATTTTCAAGCAATTGTGATCATAAAAGCAGTAGTAGCATGTATTCTCCCCCAAGGAGTTTATAAAATAGTTAAAAGAGTAAAAGTGGGGCTATGAACTCACCTTAGTCCGAAGCAATGCAAGAATCGAAACTATCACAACTAGCATCGAGAAAAGAAACAAAGTGGTATCAAGTGGGGCATCGCTTAACGACGCAAGAGTACAGGCATAACGGCTCATCATCGGCTCAACCTAGTAGTGTACGACTTATCTCAGAATACGTATCGTAAAGTAAATGAGTTTTCAAAAGATAAGTGTTTTAGTTTTCGTGGATTACTCGTGTCAATGTTTGTTTAAAAGTATAATGTATCGTACCTCAAAAAGTTTATCATTAATGTTTCGTGTGGTGGTAAGAAAACAAGACTCGACAAGTAACTCACGCCAAGCATAACTCACACCAAAGTATAATGTATATCCCAATACATTTAAAGGAATAGTCAAGAGATATTGACCAAGACTCAAGATCACACGGCAAAGCGATAAAGCATATAAAAGAAATTAAACAAGTGAAGATCAATTAGCATGTAAGTAACAAGTAAATAATTTGGAGCGTTTCAGACATTTACCCGGTAATCCCAAATAGGTTTGAAAAAGAGTGTATGTTTCACATTGAAGACATATGGGTTAATATTTTAAGTAATACGGTGTTATATTTAATAAAACCATACTTTTCATCTTGTTATCAGGTATTATATAATAAAAGTTTTTGAGATAATATGTTAAGTATAGAAATAAGAGTTTGACATGATTCATTACTCAAAACATATTTTGATAATAAATAATCCGATTAGATAAGTTAAATAGATTGAAAGATTGAAAGTGTTTAATAATTGTTATGTCCAATGTATATCTAGTCCGATCAGTAACCGATAACTAGTCCAAATATCCAATATGGGTCTAATAGTTGTCCAAACGATACCCATCCATTACACGACCAATGTCGTCAATTCATAACCCAAGTATATATAATTTGTTAAGTGTATGCAATGTCCAACGTCAAGTGTCATCCCCAAGTTATCGAAATGTACTAATAGCACGAGTCTCAAAGACTGAGCCAAGACATGCTAAGGTACCCATTTCATGTAGTACTTAATTAACGTGAGTATGATCTTCAAACAATTGATTTTATAAAAAAAAAAGAGCTCCTATGTTAAATAAATTAAACTACAACTTTTACTATTACTCATTTGCTTGTACTAGCTTCATACCAAAATACATTTACTGCTATAACTTCATACACATAATTAAGCATCTCAGATATAAACCAATTCATAAATAGAAATATTAGTAGACTCATAAAGAAAAACCACCAAGGATAGTACAAGGATAGTACAGTAAGAAAAGTATATCGGCATCTTATTACCGAGACCAAAATTACACTATAACTAATAAAGAAAATCATTTAATACCCATAATAAGTTTGAAAATAAGCTAGTCAAAGGACCAGCTAGACAAAGTTGAACACTAAGCAGGAGTAAACATACTCCTCGTGTGTCGTGACCGGGTCAAACAACAGGCACCCTAAGTGACGTCTAGAGCCGAGACACACCCGAGACACTCTTGTGACTAGTGGTGCAAGCCGAAACAAATAACACCACATGCGTGGTGTCTTGTCGGATCAAACTTAAGACAAGCAAAATGGATTGAAAATAAGTACTACTATACAAATTATCATTCATAACTGGTTAAGTAATCACACGTCCAATCCGAGATATAAACAAACAACCTATCAGGTTATGACCGATCTAGAATCAGGTTATTACAATACGCAGAATCAACACCTTGTTGACAGGAAATGTAAAAACAGCTAATACCACCCTCTGGTGTCTATGCTAGACTGAACCAAACAAACACCTTAAGTGGGTGACGGTTTAGACCGTAATGCAATTGACGTGATGCTAACCTGTAGGCTTGCTACCGGTTCAACCTGCAAACATGTAAACACCCTTACCGACTTCATGTTACTCGAGAATCAAACAGACATACCACTGGGTTTCCTATTTACCATAGACACGTCTCATCCCACACAAGTTTTTATAACTTAAAATCAGTCACAAAACAAATAACTAACAAAATTCAACCTATGAGTATTCTTTATCTGTTGTGAACCAAGAACTAAACATACCCATTTTACAATAATTTTTGTCACACGAACAGATTTCAAACGCAAGAAAAACAAACGATCTCTACTCAACTCGAGACAACACATCACATTAACCAACAATAATCAAATTCTAAGTCTTACACTGACCTGAGACCAAAAAAAAACTGGTCTGACCAGACTCATTGAGTCGACCCGAGTCAACAAGCAACAAACCAAACATCATTTCAGGATATACACCACACGAGTTTATTTTTATATAAAAAAAATGTTTTTATTCCAAGTCTTATACCACGAAAACCTTAACATGTTTAGTAATCGGTTTGAGCAAGAATGAATAGAAATCGACATACCAAAGGATAGACGAGAAGCTGATGTTGTCGAATGGAAACCAGAACCGAAACAATATGAACACGAATTTTTCCTTGAACAATCTTGATTACAATTAACACTTGAATTGAACAAATCACCAATCAATTTACAAAACCCCCAAATCAATTTGAGAAAACCCTAACTTACAATAACCCTAATTAAAGTGGAGTTTGTGTGAAAAATGCATTAAAACCTGTAGAAAACCGATACTATTTATAGAGGAATAATGAGAGTGAAAGCATCCTTGTCTTCTTGATCTCATTTGTAGGGTACTACCCGTTCTTGGCTCGTGTCATTTTCTCACTGCCGTCCCATGACACCTCACGTGGTTCTTCTGGTTGGTCTTCAGCCGTGATATAGAGACAAGGGATGGAGGGGACCTTTTGTTCTTGTCGATTTCTTCATGGGATAAGCCAAAGAGATATCAAATCTTGGTTTGAAGTTACTTATGATGTTGGGAAGGAGTTTTTGGAGGTTTAGCTATTTTTGGAGGGGGAACAAGGCAGCGGGTGCAGAGGAGGAAGAAGGGAGAGACGAAAATGGTGGTGAAGAGGAATAGGTTTGTGGGGCGTTGGTTACTGAGGAAGAGAGAGAAACAAAATAGGAGATATAAGGGAGTGGGCGTGGGTTTTGTCAGGGATAAGGTTTGCTTATTTTATTATTTTTTTTTTGTAAATTGAAATTTAGTTATTTACTTTGTAAAAGGTATTAATATTTGTTAGTTAGTGTATTTGTTTAGTACCAAGAGTGTTTTGCGTTCCGCTGTTAAACTCGTAAGCGTATAACTTCAAACGGAAAAAGTTGTATTACTTATATTTCCGGACACGTTATAAATAAACTGACATGATGATGTAATTTTAGATTTTTATTAGTTCGTTTTTATTTTCTTGCGTTTTCTTTTATTATATTGGTACGCGTGCGGACTCGTAAGACAAGAAAATCTTTCTTGTGAGACTGATTTAGAAATCAGTAAATATTAGGCATAATTAAATAAGACTACTCGGACAGGCATAAATTTTATGCAAGAAACGAAATGTACATGCTAAAATGCTTAACTTAGATCAAATAACTTTTTGATAAGCAATCTAGTTTATTGATACGAAAGTTTATGATAGTGAAATTTTACAGGTGGCTACAAATATATATAGAATGGTTTATGTTTTCCTAAACATTATTTCAAGCCTAAGTCGCAACATTCTATTTCAGGTTGCTCGTAGAAGTTCTCACGGCATATCCATCATTCTCGTTATACATTTGATATCATTTACTCTGAGGTGAGTTCATAGCCCCACTTTCTATTACTTAAATTGTTTTACAAACCCTTGGGGGAGATACATGCTTTATTTTAAACCGAACACATTGCTTTCAAATTTTATACTTATCTGATTATTCTACTTGCACTAAGTTACCACATTTGCCAATCTTAAGTCCCTAATCATGAATCATTAATCACGAGTGAAGTGAGCGCGAATATTGTGGATAGATCTATCGGGATTGACGAATCCCGTTTGTTTGACCAGGTCCAGTAAACAAACGCACCATATTTGAGTACATTAGGTAAAAATGGCAATTTTACCTGTTAAGGGCACGTATCAACAATTTCTCCAATTAAATTTGGAACACGTTAACGCCTTGATTGCATGATGCTTAGTGAAATAATAACTGTTTTGTTTTCAACATTATGAGTGTATAATAACGTAACCCACAAAAACATTATGTGTTCAACATTTAACAATAAACTCTATGAATTCACTCAACCTTTGTGTTGGCAGTTTTAAGCATGTATTTCAGGTTTATATTGTACGAGGCTGGCACGGAGGAGTACGGATACTTAAGAAGGCTATAAATTTTATTATCATTCGAAAACCAATTTAATGTATTTTGTAAACTTGGAACCATTTGGGACCTCATTTTTGTAAACTCTGATATTTATATAAATCGAATGATAAATCTTTTAAAACGACTCCATTAGAGTTCGTTTTCTATTGTTATGACTGTTGTGCCATGAAGTAACACCCAGTTTGAATTCCGCTGCGTATCACGAAATTGGGGGTGTTACAGATTGGTATCAGAGCCACAGTTATAGAGAAACGGGTCTAATTGAGACTTAAACTATAACTACTTTTACAAACAAAAACATTTTTATAGCCTTTCGCTCTCCGTGCCTTCCATCCTCCAGATGATTATGTGACTTCTAGGTAGTTTATGCTACACAAACACACTAGTATATTGATATATACACTCGACCTAATTTCAATCATAAATGATGTACTAAACATATCTGCGTATGCCTATTCTAAGGCATTACGGCACAATCATATTTTCCCAATCTCCCAATCATGCATCTACTCGTGCATTTTAGGATTACGAAACTTTATCCAAGGCATTGTAACTTATTACAATGGTCTTTCCTACTTCTCAGACATTGTGAGATACAATGGTCTCATTCATTTTTAAAGATACTGTGAGATACAGTGGTCTCTATTACACTCTCAGACACTGTAAATCCTACAGTGGTTTCTATTACATTCTCAGACACTGTAAATCCTACAGTGGTTTCAATTACATTCTCAAACACTGTAAATCCTACAGTGGTCTTTATTACATTCTCAGACACTGTAAATCCTACAGTGGTCTCAATCACATCCCCAGACACTGTAAATGAGGCAATTAACACATTTATTTCTCAAGACATTGTGAGTACACGATGATCTCTCCATCATTTCTCAAGACATTGTGAGTACACAATGATCTCTCCATCATTTCTCAAGACATTGTGAGTTACACAATGGTCTCAACTATTTCTCAGACATTGTGAGTTGCACAATGGTCTCTATTTATCCTAGACATTGTGAGTTACACAATGGTCTCAACTATTTCTCAGACATTGTGAGTTGCACAATGGTCTCAACTACTTCTCAAACATTGTGAGTTACACAATGGTCTAATTTACTTCATAAACATTTTAAGTTATACAATAGACTCTAGAAATTATCTTATAAAAACTTATGTGATATTGTTTTACATGAAACCCGTCACAATCTATCAATTTCCCTAATGGAAATACAAGAAATGGAATTTCTAAAGGACAAACTAATTCATCATCTACAAAAGCTGAAGTTCAGCAACTTTCTCTACATTCATCAAAGTTCTATTCTGAAACCTTCATTGTTAAAAGTTCGTGATTCTAGCCAAGTATGGACTATTTAGAATTACTTAAGATTTCCTTTCCACACGTATCTACCCATACTATCTTCTATGCAATGGAATGTGAAAACATAGGTTACAAGTCTTTTATGGCCAGGACTTGCAACTGGATGATTTGATATCGCCTTTGCTTAGTGGACAATTTCTCAAAAGCTATGGACATATCACGAGTATACCTAATTTAGGTATTTGAAAAATTTATCGAACCTCGGCTAAATATAGTCTAGTCACCTATATTTAACCTAGGGATAGTGGAACATAGTCTGACTAACTATGTTCGACTTAAATTTTTCAAACACTGAGAATAGTTATACAAGTGTTATATTCAGGTTAATTTCCTACTTAAACTCGATAAACCACCAGAATTCATTAAAAAGATCTAGAGACACGATAGTGTCTTACCACTCAGCAAAATCTTAACATCTTATTTATACTACCTAATTTCATTCTTGAAATTTTCATACATGAGATAATCCGAACTACTATCTTGGGATAGTCATCAAATCTTCTCGTCATTTCTTAGAAGTACTAGCCTGGTTAGGTTTCAAGGATATCATTCCGCCATATTCCTTTAAAATTCACTTATGATTTTAAAGCAAACTTGACATCTCTACCTAAGAATAATGGTAAGCGTACGCTACACTCTTTTAATCATCAACATATTACATCATTATCTGAACCCCATTGTAAGTCAATATATTAAACTTCACAGTATCATGTTTCCTTCAAACACTAGTTGACATAAACACTATAAGATATGACCTTCATCCCGAAACCACCTAAGACATGATCAACTTTGGAAATGGTTTGGATAACCACTTGCCTCTAGCAAGACTTTCCTACAACATCATTACAAACCATTTCACATCAACAATATCTTACACCTTTGATTAACAACAGTTACCCCTAACAACAACAAAAACTATTCCATTTGAGGCACTATATCAATGAAAGTGTTAGTTAACCATTTGCTAAACTAAGGTGTTTAGGGATCACCCACGAAACAATTAAGGAAAACATACAAATACAAATTAGGCTCCATGCCGCACACTATTACCAGAAACAAAAGTTACATAGATGTAAGGCGTTAAAATTTAACAAAAACTCCATGTTAGAAATTAAGTTTTTTTTAAAGCCTCGATACAATAAGATATGATTCGTTTTGAGAATTGGGAAAAGCCAAACTTGGAACACGTTAACGCCTTGATTGCATGATGCTTAGTGAAATAATAATTGTTTTGTTTTCAACATTATGGGTGTATAATAATGTAACCCACACAAACATTATGTGTTCAACATTTAACAATAAACTCTATGAATTCACTCAACCTTTGTGTTGACAGTTTTAAGCATGTATTTCAGGTCCATATTGTACGAGGCTGGCACGGAGGAGCACGGATACTCAAGAAGGCTATAAATTTTATTATCATTCGAAAACCAATTTAATGTATTTTGTAAACTTGGAACCATTTGGGACCTCATTTTTGTAAACTCTGATATTTATATAAATCGAATGATAAATATTTTAAAACGACTCCATTAGAGTTCGTTTTCTATTGTTATGACTGTTGTGCCATGAAGTAACACCCAGTTTGAATTCCGCTGCGTATCACGAAATTGGGGGTGTTACACATTTCACTAATGCCTTCGACTTGACCCTTTTGGAATCCTTCACTAATGCCTTTGACACGGACGTTCGACACCTTTCATTAATGTCTTCGTCTTGACCCTTTTGGCATCCTTCACTAATGCCTTTGACACGGACGTTCGGCACCATTCACTAATGCCTTCTTCTTGACCCTTTTGGCATCCTTCACTAATGCCTTAGACACAACACTTCTAGAGAGGAAGAAAGAACTATCAACAAGAGAACTTCAGTAGTCTTGATGATGACGAAGCATGGCAACTCATGGACTTGATCTTGCTCGACTTCAAGAGGTAGTGATCTCGCCTTTAAGAGGAACCTAGAGAATCACACAAAAACAAAAAAAAAACTACATAGAGAGATCCTTTGGATATGATGTTAGAGAGTTTACAATACAAGGAGAAAGTATGTGTAGAAGTGGCACCTTACAATGAAAAAATGGCTCAGTATTTATAGACAAAAACATGCTACTGTTCCACGGATCCCTTGCTTGAGGGATCCGTCTAGTTTATTACTAGGGATCCGTAGGACGCTCCCCCTAGACGGGTTGTGGGTCATGGATCATGGATCATGGGTTGTAGGTTTTGATCCATGGGTATCCAAATAGGATACAATGTATCTAGAAGATACAATGCATCTAGTCAATGGGTTATGGGTTAGCTCCATGGGTCATGGATAATACCCATTATGACTTATGCATGATGTCATGTAATGGGTCATGGGTTATGGATCATGCTCCATGGGTATGGTTCATGGACTTTGGGTTTTACCCAACTACATTCAATGTATTTAGTCAATGGGTCAAATACTTATACTTCTACCCTTTCTATTATCCATTATAATACATACTAAGCATGTATATATCTATCCATTATGTAAACACTAGTTGTTTATACATATGCATTACTATAATATGAAAACACTATTACTTGTTTAGTGTTTTATATGAAAATGTAAGTGTGTTAGTAAACTATTGGCTCAAACCATTTACGTATTTTATTTGTTTCGTTAAAATGATTTTATGTTTGTTATCGACAAAACATTAGAAGATCGTGAAATATAAATAAACGTTTTTATGGCTTATTTGTATTAACAACTATATCTGGCATGTTGCTAATACGATCGATCGATATGGTATTGTTGGAAGTTGGGTTGGACTTTTGAGTTTTGGAAATGAGGATTTAGATTAGGTTTTTGATATTCAGTTGATCGTTTCTGGATAAAAGTGTTATTATGATTGGTAAAGTTTTTTGTTGGGTGGGTTTATTGGTTCGCGCGAAAATAAATGCTAGCGTATCAGGGAAGAAACGGCTAATTGCATAGCCATAATCACATTTGGTCCCTGGGTTGAGGGTTGGGTTAGATTTTAACTATGGCATGTTAAAATTGTTAATGGTCTATTATACCCTCGATGTAAATCCAGAAAATTCATGTTGACATTGGCAATACTGGTCAAGGGACTTGTTTAGAGCATAAAAGCATTGTTTTGGACCTCCATCGATGAAAACGCCTAGGTTTGGTTAACCGTGATGCGTGTGTACAAGAATAGAAACGAATGGTGTATTTTACTCTAAAAAATATTTAAATTATTAAATTATTGTTAAATGTTGTTGTCATTTTTAATTAAAGATAAGTAAAAAGAATTTGAAATTTAAAAAGATATTTTGAGTGGAAAATTTATTAATGATTTATATATAGTATAGATTTGCTTTCACAATAATTTCATATTTAACCCTGAATTTTTAGAACAGGAAAGTGTTTGAAAATTTTAAGAACGCGTAAATTTTTTAAAAAAAAGTGAAAAGAACAAGAAAATGTAGAAAACTGCAAGGTAAAAATGTGAAAAAACATACATTCCACTTTTATTAAAATTAGTTATAAATAAGGGTGGTAATTTTTAACATGGCGCGAAACACGATCTAAGATTGACATTAACAAAAAATAAAAATAAAAAAAGTTTATGTTTGAGGCCAAACAAGTTCAGTTCAAAAATAAGTGACACGATTGACCTGTTTAATAAATAGGTTAGGTTTTGGTTGAGATTCTTAACCTGATTCATCTCGTCAAACCTTTTAAAAATATTAATAGAAGTTATGTTTTTTTTAGTTCTATTATAGTAAGACTCAACTATTTTGTGTCTCTATCTTATGATATATTATCGATTTTTAAAATATTTTATAATGGTATATGCGTATGTGTCAAAATATTTATCGTGTCACTTACAAAATATTTTATAATGGTATATGCGTATGTGTCAAAATATTTATCGTGTCGCTTACAGTGTTTTAAATATACCGCTTATTATATTTAATATATCGAATTCATATTCGAATCATAAATGGGTCGACATGGCTAACCTATCTATAATGTAAAAATGGTCAATCTTGAATAGTGAAAAAACTTAATTTGGTCAAACTTAAAGCATTTTAAGAAGTTCTTACATTATTTTCGGAAAGCATATGCAATGTTGGAAACTATTAACACACAATTAATACACATCGAAAACCGGGTTGACCAGGGTCGATTCAAACCAGGCGGGTTGACCCGGTTTAATTTGACCCATTTTTTGACCCAACTCAACGGGTTGACCGGATTAATTTGACCCGTCTTTTCGATTGGAACGATTCAACTGGTTGAACAGCCCGAGAACATTCTGCCGCTATAAATCCCGTTGCTATGCACGGGTACTCGTCTAGTTTAATAAACGTGTTCAGGTTATGGTTGAACTTCTCAATACGATTAACTAAATATGTCATGTTTGGGTTGAGATGTTAGAACCCGCCAACCCGTTTACCCGAACTCGCCAATCCGGACACGACCCAATTTGCCACCCCTAGTAATAGATTGGGTGATAATATAAACAATAAGTTATACATCTGTTACGTATAATTTAGTCACTCTAACTTTGTGATTGTTATGAAATTTTTATGTTTAAGTGAGCTACACCCCCACCCCCCCTTAAAAAAAATGATTCCAATACACATGCGGCACTCCTTCTTTTTTTTTTCTTTTTTTTTGATGTTTTTCTTTATTTTTGTAATTTTAATTTTATCATAAAACTGCAGAATACAGAGTGCGGAACATAGAATATAAAAATTTGACAAGTCAAAAATAATAAAAGAAAAAAAAATACGGAACAAAAAATGATAAAAAAGCGTTTTATCTTGTTAATAAAATGGGTAGGGGGTATAGGGGATAAGGTGTTATCGGGTCGGGTTGAATTAGGCTTTGAATTATTTAAAAGTGACCCGCAATAGTCGATTAAAAATTGGATTATCAAGTTCGGGTAGGATTCGGATAGGGTTATGTCGGGTTATGTGGGATCATGTTATTTGAGTTATCGGGTACAAACATAACTGTTGGTTGACTTGGAATGGCTGCACCAAAACAATGCTTTTATGCTCTAAACAAGTCCCTTGAGGGAAAGGTGCAGTGGCATGTCATTTGGGTCTCATTCAATGTCATATTATCATTCTCATTTTCGTAGTGTTTGAATTAAACTTAATTAACTTAATGTGAAAAAATTTAATTTATTACTACATCCATCCTAAAATAAGTGTCAAGTTGGACTTTTTAGGCTAATGTGAAGATCATGTTCACATTACATAATTCGATTTTTACATCAAATTCAGATGTTCGCTAAAACTAGTACAATGCAACTGGTTCAGTTTTGTTCGCCTCACAATTTGCTAATTTGGTTTTCATTCGATGGCTTTGTTGTTCCTCACACGTAGGTAACTCAGGCACCGTGATACATTTCTTTTTATATTTTCTCATTATTTAGCACCAAAAGCTTATTTTTATGTCTAAGGTAGGAGCAGATTACGCAAAGTACATCTGTCGTATATAGCATAAAGTACGTGATTGTTCCATAAAGATGGTAGTCAATGCAATTCACCCTTAGTAATAAACGAGTGTGGGAACCCGCGCGATGCAGCGGGATTGGCTTCAAAGGACTTACTTTGTAGTAACACTTAAACCTTAGGGACTAATTTTGCCAAGTTGCTATATTTAGCAATTAATTCTACAGGACTTACTTTGCGACGTCGCTTAAACCTTATGGACTATTTTTGCCAGATTGCTATAGATAGCAATTATTGTTGTAGGACTTATTTTGCAGCGCCACTTAAACATCAGGGACTATTTCTGCCAACTTGGGAAAGTTTGCAATTGATGTTTGCTACAGGACTTACCTTGCAACGCCCCTTAAACCTTAGGGAATGTTTTTGCCAAGTTGTGAAACTTTGCATTTAATGTGTGGACTTACTTTGCAGCGCCACTTAAACCTCATGAACTGTTTTTGCCAACTTGAGAAACTTTGCATTTAATGTTTTGGTTGTTACTGTTTTCTTCCCCCACATTTTTTAGTATATATAGTAATAGTAATAACAATGTGATAAAATACTTTCCAACAAAAGTAAATTTGCAACTGAAACATTGTACGTCCCTAAAGATCAGTTACAAAATTTCAGATTATCTGGGCCAGAAACTCAGTTTTATTAACATCACATTCATACTCAAATACAACTTTGAATCAATTGCAAATTTTGTAATTAAACTCAAATTTGTTCAGTTCTTTCTGGTAAAAATAACAAATCTCCTATAGCTTATTCAACCAACCCAATCCCATATGCTGATCATCACAATCATTTACAAAAATAAAAAATTAGGACACATGCTATAAGAAAAAGAATAAGAATAACTATAACACATATCTTCTTTCCGAACTCAAGCCCAAGCTTCAACATGGTACTTCCCGCCTTTCTCCAACATCCTCAGCCACCTTACAGCAGCTTCTCTTGATACGCCGCCTTCTGTCGCTACAATCTCTTCAAAAGCTGCCAACACATCCGCAGGCATATTATTAGAAGAACCCGCAACATATACAGCAGCCCCTTTACTCAACAAATCCCATATTTTCACACGCTGCTCTTTCATTTTATGTTGAACATACACTTTATGTGTTTGGTCTCTTGAAAAAGCCACATAAAACCCTCCACCTTTTTCTTCTGATAGGACCCCACCGTTTTGGGAGTGGGAAATCCAGAAATCTTTGTACAAGAAGTCATTTTGCTCACTTCGACACCCAAAGAAAAAAAGAATTGGACTTGTCGGTGCTGATTTACTTGCTTCTAAAGCCCGTTCCTCTACAAACCCACGAAAAGGTGCACAGCCGGTTCCAGGCCCAATAAGAATGAGTGGAAGTGAGGGTGCGGGTGCAGGAAGAGACCCTTTGTGGAACCATGCTGGTATGCAGACTCCTGTCCCACATAAATATTAACACATATATGGATCAGATTCTATATTATATATGCGTTTACAAGGTAAATAATCTTTAGCAAGAAACATAAGGAAATTATACCTTAATGTGTTAATATTTTTAGTCATAATTGCATATTAGCTTTCAGTATATTTTTAATACATATAACCCATTGGGGCATTGCCCCAGCGGTATCACTCCCCCACCGAAAACATCCAGTTGATTGGTCAAGGAGGGCTTTGAGGAAATGACTCATGGGTTCAAGCTTAACTCCTGATTAAAGGAAAGGTCACTGGAACATCTTAATTGCCTGGGGCTAGGTCCTTGGAGAAGGTTAGTCGGCGCGGGTCAGGTTTTCCCCGCTGATCTAAACCTTTTGAGGATATGTTCAATACATGTAGTAGATGCTATCCCCTTGTGATGATTGTCTTCTAGAGAAAGAAAAAAAATGGTGAATTTGGTAGCAGTCACGGAAGGGGCCACATGAGGTTAAAGGGATCAAATGATTCCATCCATAGTTCATTTTAATGACAAATGATACTATAAGCTATTGAATGTATTATAGTTACTTTATGAAAAAACAATGGTTACCCTTCTAAATTATTAAAAAGAGTTGATTACACATTTCGTCCTTGAGGTTTACACACAATTTCACCTTTCGTCATAAAACTTCAATAATTACACTTGTCATACTTGCGGTTGTCGACTTGTAAATTGAAGTTTTAGGACGAAAGGTGAAATTGTATGTAAACCTTAGGGGCAAAATTTGTAATCAACTCTTACTAAAATGACACCACTAATTATCACTATAATTTAGAGCCACGATGCTTCATGAGGACAATTACGTGTTTGATAGTATAATTCTTTATTGGTATTGTGTTGTATACATAAGTGACTCCTCTCATTATGTTTCCTAGCTCCGTATCTGGTGGTAGCATGGGTGGTTAACTAGTTATAATAGTTAGATAGAAGTGATAATTTCAATCGATCTCTAAGTAAACAGATTGATTTTGGTTATAACATGCATTTAATGGGTCAAATGGATCATAAAAGTAAAACTGGAAACACATAGGTTTGAACGGATTGAGGGGAACTAAAGTCACTCAAAGCGTATCCAAAATATATAAAAACAATCCAAATCATTTTAAAAATAAAATCTAGATTATCATTGTAAGAATATAGTTTTCTTAATAATACTTAACAGACTAATATCTATATCATTGTCAAAAATTCATATTTACAGCATTAACTAATTAAAAAGTTCGAAAAAAGAAAGACAGCTCAACCTGGCCTGACCTAAAACATTTTGGCAGGTACATATAGTTTACCCATTTTGCCACCTACAATATTCAATCTACTTTCACTTATCTTGTGAAGGAATGTATTAACACTTGTATATCTTTCAAAAAGTTCAGATGTAATATGCTTTAGATATGATAAAGACCTAATCCATATATGGACCTACCTACAGTGAGTACAGATACGAGCCACGTAGTCATGAATTGTCACACATAAGCAAATTCTCATATATCTACTGACAGTGCTCGTGTGTGGAGAGGGTTACATACATATCATAAAAAGGTTGTTACTTACTTTGGTGAGGATCCAGTGAAGCTAGCCAGTTAGAGCATAGACCGGTACGTTTCCTCTTGAAAGGAGTTGTCCACGAGACTATGCTAACAGTAAGGTGCACTTGATTGGGGTGAATCAATGGAGATGAAGAAATTGAGAAAGCCCGTGTTTTCAGGGGAGGGGTAAGCTGTACCAGCCACTCAAATGGCATATTAACAGATGGGAAATCCTCGAGTACCTGGAAAATGAGATTACTATAGTATCAGTCAAGACCACATCCCCTTTTGTCCCAAAACAAATTCCATACTGACTTTTTCTGGCAAAGTTTACTCCAAAATTACCTGTTTGCCCAACATAGGTGTGTGAACAATTTGCATCTCTAAAAATTACAGATTAGGCTATTGAATTTCTAAATAAGCACATCAAATACAAGTAACAATAGTGACCTGGCACATTTACTAGAAGTTGTAAGATGGACCGGCCAAGTAACGAGTCAAACAAATTCTTTTTGGTGCTGTTTGAAACTAATCGGTTTGGTTTGACCTGAAGTGATTTGAGACCACCAAAAAACTTGAGACCCAGGTAATGAGGTTTTATGCGATAAACTTAGGGTACTTTCAACTAGTTCCTTTTGAGCTAACTTTTTGCTTTACCCTTTTATCTCATTATAGATAAAGCACAGCTCAAATCAATCCATGATTCCATTCATAAGCAAATGGGTTGAATTTGGCACTTGAAATTTTTACCTCTAAAACAGTCCTTCGTTCTTTCTGGTTGTACTGGTACAGATCATCTCGTCCTTCAGGTGAAGCAAAATACTGAAGCCTCTCTTTCTCATGTTCAGCAGTGGCGAAAAAACTCATCACCTACATGTATATATGAAAAATATGATGAGTAGGTCTTTACATGTATGTATGAAACAATGAATATTAACAAAAGGACAGAAAAATCCCTGGGAGACTTAACCTCAAAGAAGTAACGTCTTGGCGAAGCTGATGCAATGTCCATAGTCAGCTCAACAAATCTTCGTAACTTTATGGGAACGTTTAAGGCCCTTTCGCCATTCTCAAGACTATCCTCTTTATTTCTAGGTGCAACCTGAAATCCATAGAGCCATATGTCACCAGTTGATTATAGTTGATAAGAAATCAACATATGTCAATAAAACTGACATGTACTGATGTACACTCTCACCACTACATAAAAGAACAACTTTTATATAAAGAAATGCTACTCACAACAATATATGATTCTGGGTTCAAATTGCAACGCTTCATAAACGCATCTATAGCTTCAGGACTTTGTCCAGGGAGGATCTCAAGAACATCACCAACTTCATACTCGATGGTCTGAAAGAAGCAAAACAGTAACAGCTTTATTACACTGACTCCTTTAGAACAGCTAGAAAAATAAATCATAAGTAAAACAATCCCACTTCAACAATGATACTTTTACAGGGTGAGGTTGAGCTCCTAATTGAATGATTGTACGCAAAGCTTAAATGTACCTATAAACTTCTACTTATGGGCAAGATTGCAACAAGTTACATAGAGATTTAGTACTTACAGATGAAAGGGCAGCGAATTCAAAATGGCGTACATCTTTGCCACAACCTGCTCTGCTAATGGGATGATTTTTCACCTATAACAATATAATGAGTACACATTATAGTTATGAAAAGCCAACAACACTGTCATATAACTTGTAAAAATGAATTGGAGACTGAAGTTACCATTCTTAAAAAGCAGTCAGGTTTACTCATGTCACTTGACTTTTTTCCAGAAAGCATTGAACGAGACCTCACTATTTCGTTCTCTAGTGACTTCAAATCTTTGAACATAAATCCGATCGTCAGAACATTTATTAAAATGGCATGGATATACTTGAAAGACAGTAAACGATGAAAAGTCAGGTTGCAAAAAAGTGGTAAATTTGAGATTAAACATAATTTTTTACCAATTCCTGCTGGAGATTTTAAATAGACTTCATCAAGGTCAAGATACGTAATATGTAATTTGGGTTGATCAAGCATCCTTATGTCAGATGCAGAAATATCCAAACCTTTTGGAAAGAGTTGTGGATTTTCATTATATAACATAGACCATAAAGATGACATCCATGGGTCTAACGCTCCTTCATACCTGCATAAGAAAATGAAAGTACGTTTATCAATCCTATTTGATATATATTATGAAAACATCATAATCTCCGCATCATTTCACTTGGCATAATGGAAATGACAAAAATACCCTGAAGGATGTTGATCATCTCCCAAGCCTCTTTCAATAAATGATGTTCCCCCAAGATCTGCAAGTCTTTTATCAAGCTTCTTTGCCACAAACTAAAAGTAAAAAAATAATAATAATAATAATAATAATAATAATAATAATAATAACACATTTAAGTTATGACTTAGGACACAAGCTTAATATATTTCAAGAGGTTGAAATTCTAAAACCCGATAATAATCTATAATAAGCAATGTCCCAATATACGGTTTCCACAAACAAATAAAAAATATGGATAATGCATCCTCCATGACGTGTATAAGTAAATTATCTTGATTATTGAAGATTATTACCAAGTCAACTTACATTGTACTTCTGGTAACCTGAATCCCCCAATCCAAACACTGCATAGTGTGTGTTTTCAAGCCATTGCCGGGTTAAACTTCTTTGTAAAAGATAAGTCCAAAACGCCTAAATGTTGGTTAACAAGAGTTAGAAAGAAGAATCACAAACCTATAAAACCTTTATTATTTAAATGAACCAACCTTCATGGGGTTCGGGGTGTCCCCTTGTCCGGTTGTTGAGACAACAAAAATGACAAATTTTTCAGAAGATAAGGAGCTCTGTCATAGTCCACAAGCAACAGTCATAGCGGAAACATAAGCCTTTAATTAAAATTATGAAATGCAAAAAGAAAGAGAATGACTACAAGACGAGCGTTAGTTAACAAATGTACTAAAACCACCAAGAGGCTTTCGACTATGAAGTCAACAACCCCTGAGATTTGATGGCACCTATTGGGATATTGATAAATTGTTTCAAAATACATCAAGAGCCAATGAACTATCACTAGGCCAGCCCCAATGGTTACGATCACACTAAATTCTCGACTGTGTTAAAAATATAACCACCGGAAAAGATTATCAAGTATGCAAGCATTTTGTATGTTATACCAAATGCCCCACTGGTAACAAACCTTAAATGAAGGCCTATAACTAGAGTATGCATAGTGCATTTATATCTACTGCTCGGCGCTTGTATGGGTGTTTCACGTTTTGTAGCTATATACTCACACACGTATATCTATTCTTACATGTGTGATTTCACATCAATCGAAAAATTACCCCATAGCATGCCCAGTGCAGAGACCTGTTGTTGTTTGATAGCCTAGCCGCGACGAGTATGTGACTTTAACCTAATGCGGCATCTATATCCTGCGGAGCTGTAAACGCTTAAGGCACCGATTATCAAACGAAAAGTTAAGGCAACACCATATTCATTACTTGATTGTAACATTGCCCTAATTATAATAAAAATACATATATACTAACTAAAAAAACTACACAGTTGCATACAATTAACTTACAGGGTCGAATTGATAAAGCGAAACTATACGAACAGGGCAGCCTCTTCTTTCGGCTTCACGGCCTATTCGTTCCGCAGCATCTAACGCGTTACCGGTTTCAGTTGCATATAGAATTAATAGTTCTCTACTTGTTTTCATTGCTTTGATTAAAAAAATCAACTCTTACTCTAATTAACTAAAACTTATAACACCAGCCGATAACGGAGCCGGAATATCTTCCTTTTAAGAGTGGGCTCCGCCGGCCGGTGAGCTTTTTATTTTGAATTTTAGGTACCGGAGGGATTTATGGTTTCGCCGGAAAAAACTGGGACTTTGATTGTACTACCTCGGTCCCAAAATATAATTCCATTTTTTACTTTTCAAAGTCTTTCTCTTCATATTTTGATATTTATGTGTTATAGTAATTATTTTACATTTCGTCATCTCCCCATCCATCTATAAAGTCCAATGCTGAGATTAAAACTAACAATTGATGCAAAAATATATAAATGATATTCTCATTTTTCATGTATTTTAACTCGTTTCAAATGTATTTTCATATATGTATACATTTATATTACACTCACAGATATTACACTAATATCACATGATATTCAAAATTAGTTGTTTTATCATAATATTGATTTTTCAATGCAAATTTCAGTACGTAAAAAAATGAAAAACTTAAAAAAAACGAAAATAAAAATTTTTGTCGAAAGTATCAAAGTGTCTTCTATAGAAAGATAATTAAATGATCGTCGCAATCGCTTAACGATTAACGGTTTGAAAGATATTAATATTTGAAAAAAAATGATGAAAGTGGGTTTTAAATTGTTGGGATTATCAAATAAAAATGGAGGGTTGGGATTGATCCCTTGGTATGTAAATAATCTTTTGTCCTCAAAGATCAAATGTATTTTCATTTGTAATACTTTTCTCATATTTTGGGAATAATTACGGAAAAAGAAATGGACTAATTTTGGGACGAAAGGAGTAATTGTTAAACCCTTTTGGGAACTCATTTTTTTCATATATTTGGTCACTTGACATGATTGGCCCTAAACTATGAAGTTCTTGATATTTAATCTCCACATTTTTTGCTTTTATTGATGACTGACAAATAAAAATGCATATTTTTATATATTAAAAAAACTCGCTTCGCTTTTGATCAAATCAAGGTATTCGATTAACCAATGAGAGGGTTCGATTTTAAAATTTAGTCGTCTTTTTTGCCAATTGAGAATTCAAGTCAGAAAAAATGGGTCAATATTGTAATTTTTTTTATAACTCCCCAAACATAGATGTGTCGAAATCGTAAAGAAAAAAAAGTTAGGTGAAACCGAGTGTTATTTTTAAAACTTTGGTGTCGAAAAAGTATAAAAAATAAATTTGTCTCATCGGAATCATGTTTCCAAATATAAGATGTACATTCTAGAAGGTTTTAAAAACGATAGTTATCTTCGTTGATATTTTTTATATTAAATTACGTTACGTAAATATCTATCATAATACGAATACGAAACCTTAATCATTTATTAGCATTTTAACCTTTGTGTCTTTGTTTTATTATCGACAAAATATGTCAATCACCGCACTTTTAGAGATCGATGGCATGAATGGTAAGTGCAGCATCATAGTAAAAGCCTTTTCTATATGGAACCAGTTTTGATATGATTTTGATGGACGAACATGTATAATTATTTTTTCATTGCCAAATATTTTATTTGAAACATAGGAACGCTATAAATATTGATGTTGATGATATGGTTTACATAACAGAGTATCAAGATCCATGCAACCATCAATAATTTAGTGGTTTCTAATTTCGATAACCTCATTCACCTTGATGATTATCATGTGATATCAAACTTCAATGTTAAAATATGCAGACATGTTTAAACTAACTTCTCATGCTTGTTAAATTCATTTTCTAAAAAAAAAACTAATGTGCGCCGATGTTCTTTATTTTACCGATATATTTAGTTATTAGGATGTGCATGTTATTATATTGAATATGTGTTCTACTTACTTGCCATTACGAGCCACTATCAAGTATTTTGACTTGATACTTCCATATGATTACCGACTATTGCATCCATATTGTCGCAACAGCGTTAGTACCTTATGAGTGTTGATGACTTGTACCAGTATCATAATGTAAGCCCATTAGGGCTGAGCATGAAAGGTTCAAAACCAAACCCGACCGATAAAACCGACCGAACCGACAAAAACCGAGCTGACCCGACAACCCTTCGGTTCAGTTTCGGTTTAGATTTTTCACGATTTTCAGTTTCATGTCGGTTCGGTTCGCCCCAAACAGACAAAAACACACATAAACATACCTAAACCGAATCGAACCGACGGACCTGACACAAAACCGAACAGAACCAACCATATTCGGTTCGTTTCGGTTTCGGTTTGGGTTTTTCTCGATTTTTGGTTTTCGATTTTTTCGATTCAGGTCGGGCCGGTTTTAGACCGATCCTTAGCCCTAAAGCCCACTACACGCTTACCATTTTGTGATGCATTTTTCTAACTTGTGCCTTATGGGCACAAGTTAACCACACCAAAAGAACTCAAGAACTCACGGAAAAAACACAGGGACCATACAAAAGATTATTTTTGCATGAGTCTGAGAATCCTTTTTTTAGGATTCCTAAGTCCTTTTGGTTTGTTTAACTTGTGACCCAAGGGCACAAGTTAGACAAACGATTTGTCAAATGCGTCCATCAATTTATAGAAGAGGGACCATCTATGTAATAATCTAGAAAGATTAGAAGTGAAACTACACTAATCCAGAAGGCTCTATAATAAACCCTTGTTTGCTCATTTCCCTCCATTTAATTCTCACCTCTGATCTCTCATAATTCATTTCTGAGAAAACAAGAGAAAATGTCAATACGAGTGCGGAACCCGAATGCAGAAGTACTAAACAAATCAGCAGCTCTTCATATGAACATAAATGCTGCCAAAGGCTTACAAGATGTTCTCAAAACTAACCTCGGTCCCAAAGGCACCATTAAGATGTCTGTTACTACACTACTTTTTTACTATTTCATTATTTTTATTTTTATTTTTTAAATTATGTTTCTGATGATGAATTTTTATGACAGGCTTGTTGGTGGAGCTGGTGACATTAAATTGACTAAAGATGGCAACACTTTATTGAAAGAAATGGTTAGTCTTTGCTCAATTTTACAAAATTGTATTATATTGTGATAATGATTTTATTTATATGCATATTCGTGTAGTCGGAATCTTGAGTAATTGAAACTAGTTGAGTATTGCTAGTGTTTTTAGGTTTATGTATTTACTCCAAGATTCATGTTTATATTTTAAGGTATAATGTACTTGTAAAGCTAAGTATTTGTTTTGTTGAATATAGCGCATAGTTTAAAGTTTGCACGTAAAATGGTAACTTTTTGGGTTTGAAAATATATGTGAAGTTAGAAAGGGGAAGGACATTGTGATTGTCAACGATTGCTACTATTTAAATTGGTGAACGTGTGACATGTGACATCAGTGATGGAACCAGGAAAATAGCATGTGGGGGGCAATTTCGAAAATAGCATGTGGGGGGCAATTTCTTTTTTTTTTTTTTTCTTTTTTTTCTTTTTTTTTTTTGACAATAGCAACAAAATGCATAAGAAAAAACTAGGATCGAAATGATAAATTGAGTATTGTTACTTAGAGATGAAGGATTTATAAGGTTTTAAAGTGTTGAATGTTGGGTTTTAGTATGTGGGTGGGTGGGCGGGCGATTTGAGTTTTGAGTGGGCGTTTTCGAAAAAAAAGTCAAAATAAAATAAAATAAAATAAATTACACTAAAATATCAGCTTTTTGACGAGCCATGCCTACAAGACTCGAAATGGTGAGTTACTAAATGAGTTTTCTTTATATGTGTATGTCTGCTTATGTTTGATGATGATTTTTATGACAGGCTTGTTGGTGGAGCTGGTGACATTAAATTGACTAAAGATGGCAACACTTTATTGAAAGAAATGGTTAGTCTTTGCTCAATTTTACAAAATTGTATTATATTGTGATAATGATTTTATTTATATGCATATTCGTGTAGTCGGAATCTTGAGTAATTGAAACTAGTTGAGTATTGCTAGTGTTTTTAGGTTTATGTATTTACTCCAAGATTCATGTTTATATTTTAAGGTATAATGTACTTGTAAAGCTAAGTATTTGTTTTGTTGAATATAGCGCATAGTTTAAAGTTTGCACGTAAAATGGTAACTTTTTGGGTTTGAAAATATATGTGAAGTTAGAAAGGGGAAGGACATTGTGATTGTCAACGATTGCTACTATTTAAATTGGTGAACGTGTGACATGTGACATCAGTGATGGAACCAGGAAAATAGCATGTGGGGGGCAATTTCGAAAATAGCATGTGGGGGGCAATTTCTTTTTTTTTTCTTTTTTTGACAATAGCAACAAAATGCATAAAAAAAACTAGGATCGAAATGTAAATAGTATTGTTACTTAGAGATGAAGGATTTATAAGGTTTTAAAGTGTTGAATGTTGGGTTTTAGTATGTGGGTGGGTGGGCGGGCGATTTGAGTTTTGAGTGGGGCGCACTTTTGAAAAAAGGTCAAAATAAAAAATAAAATAAAATAAATTACACTAAAATCTCAGCTTTTTTGACGAGCCATGCCTACAAGACTTCGAAATGGTGAGTTACTAAATGAGGTTTTCTTTATATGTGTATGTCTGCTTTATGTTTCTGATGATGAATTTTTATGACAGGCTTGTTGGTGGAGCTGGTGACATTAAATTGACTAAAGATGGCAACACTTTATTGAAAGAAATGGTTAGTCTTTGCTCAATTTTACAAAATTGTATTATATTGTGATAATGATTTTATTTATATGCATATTCGTGTAGTCGGAATCTTGAGTAATTGAAACTAGTTGAGTATTGCTAGTGTTTTTAGGTTTATGTATTTACTCCAAGATTCATGTTTATATTTTAAGGTATAATGTACTTGTAAAGCTAAGTATTTGTTTTGTTGAATATAGCGCATAGTTTAAAGTTTGCACGTAAAATGGTAACTTTTTGGGTTTGAAAATATATGTGAAGTTAGAAAGGGGAAGGACATTGTGATTGTCAACGATTGCTACTATTTAAATTGGTGAACGTGTGACATGTGACATCAGTGATGGAACCAGGAAAATAGCATGTGGGGGGCAATTTCGAAAATAGCATGTGGGCAATTTTTTTTTTTTTCTTTTTTTTTTGACAATAGCAACAAAATGCATAAGAAAAAACTAGGATCGAAATGATAAATTGAGTATTGTTACTTAAAGATGAAGGATTTATAAGGTTTTAAAGTGTTGAATGTTGGGTTTTAGTATGTGGGTGGGTGGGCGGGCGATTTGAGTTTTGAGTGGGGCGCACTTTTGAAAAAAGGTCAAAATAAAAAATAAAATAAAATAAATTACACTAAAATATCAGCTTTTTTGACGAGCCATGCCTACAAGACTTCGAAATGGTGAGTTACTAAATGAGGTTTTCTTTATATGTGTATGTCTGCTTTATGTTTCTGATGATGAATTTTTATGACAGGCTTGTTGGTGGAGCTGGTGACATTAAATTGACTAAAGATGGCAACACTTTATTGAAAGAAATGGTTAGTCTTTGCTCAATTTTACAAAATTGTATTATATTGTGATAATGATTTTATTTATATGCATATTCGTGTAGTCGGAATCTTGAGTAATTGAAACTAGTTGAGTATTGCTAGTGTTTTTAGGTTTATGTATTTACTCCAAGATTCATGTTTATATTTTAAGGTATAATGTACTTGTAAAGCTAAGTATTTGTTTTGTTGAATATAGCGCATAGTTTAAAGTTTGCACGTAAAATGGTAACTTTTTGGGTTTGAAAATATATGTGAAGTTAGAAAGGGGAAGGACATTGTGATTGTCAACGATTGCTACTATTTAAATTGGTGAACGTGTGACATGTGACATCAGTGATGGAACCAGGAAAATAGCATGTGGGGGGCAATTTCGAAAATAGCATGTGGGGGGCAATTTCTTTTTTTTTTTTTTTCTTTTTTTTTTTGACAATAGCAACAAAATGCATAAGAAAAAACTAGGATCGAAATGATAAATTGAGTATTGTTACTTAGAGATGAAGGATTTATAAGGTTTTAAAGTGTTGAATGTTGGGTTTTAGTATGTGGGTGGGTGGGCGGGCGATTTGAGTTTTGAGTGGGGCGCACTTTTGAAAAAAGGTCAAAATAAAAAATAAAATAAAATAAATTACACTAAAATCTCAGCTTTTTTGACGAGCCATGCCCCCCCCCCCAACACACACACACACAATAGTTTATACGTGGATCCGTCCCTGTGTGACATGATAGATATCAGCTTTGCATTTGAAACGAAACAGCTCTCTTATCAAATGGAATTACTATACACTAAACGATAGTGTTATATTGATTAAGAAAGTGGACCAGGCCAAGCAAACATGCTTCTATTTACGGTCATTCGGTATATAGTATATAATTCTTGTTTTAATTATCTAATTCAATCATATTTGGTTATGCCCATCTTATTTCGCCCAATCCTACCTCTTGTGTCATCTTATATGTTCATTATCTGCATGCGATGCATCTTGTCACTGATGAATCCAACATTAATATGATTGGGATCATTCAAGGGTTGTTATGTTAGATTTGTCATAATCAATGAAGTAAAAGGTGCAAACACGCACATCAAAATGCTACTATTTTCTTATCTTGAACTTGTCATGAAATTATTTTATGATAAATTAATTGTTAACCTCTTTTTTTTAACGCTCCAAAAAGTTGGTAGATGGAATGCTTTACTAAGTATAGTTGTATGCTCTCAATGCGATTTAGCTTGTAGCAATACGTAAATCTTTATATATGCAGTTAAAAGGAGCTTACTGAAATCTTATCTTTAAATGTCTACAAGACTTCGAAATGGTGAGTTACTAAATGAGGTTTTCTTTATATGTGTATGTCTGCTTTTGAGGTTGTAGTTAATCTGCTTGGATCTAGAAAATATTATATGACGATGGATGCTGGTATCTATTTGAACATTAAATGCTATTATTGGTGCTAACTTCTCAGCCTCATGGTGTATTAATCATGTTTGTTAGATGTTCACTGTGATCTACTCCGTCTGCATGATTTATGTTCTATCTGACTATAGTATTGCCAAGTTTTACAGTGATTAAATTTTTATTCTTTCAGCAAATACAAAATCCAACCGCAATTATGATTGCAAGAATAGCTGTTGCACAAGATGATATAAGTGGAGATGGGACAACATCTACAGTTATCTTCATTGGTGAGCTTATGAAACAGTCTGAACACTACATTGATGAAGGTAAATATCACCTTTGTGCTCTTCTTGTTATCTGAGTTTAAACGGCCTAAGTATTTGAACTCGGTAAAACTATGACCATGTTTAATGCTGTAGAGTCTAGCCAGTCTGCCATGTTTGTTGATCCTGGGTTAATAAATATTTTTTTTATGATTAATTTATAATTTAGATTTCCATGTTCATTAACGATGTTATAGTTGCTTTCCTCATCTGGATATTTAGTGTACTTATCATGTCTATGGTTTTTATTTCCTGTTGTGAAGGAATGCATCCATGTGTTCTGGTTGATGGTTTTGAAATTACCAAGAGATCAACACCGCAATATCTTGAAAAATTTAAAACTCCTGTTGTGATGGGTGAAGAGCCAGACAAAGAGATACTCAAGATGATTGCAAGGACAACATTAAGAACAAAGGTCTTTAGAATACCGCACAGTCATCCCTGTTTCTTTTTGTTTATTTTTTGTAAGTGTTTTAGGAACGTGCAGGTTATCTGTAATTAGTACTTACTGATGATCATATATCCTCTTTTTTGATTGTGCAGCTGTATGAAACATTGGCTGATCAGTTGACTGACATTGTTGCAAATGCGGTGAGCCTTTTTAGAAATGTTTGATATTGTGATTAACTTGTAATGTCATGTTTGACGGTTTGACCTACTATGTCATCTTACCTTGTAATCAGCAATTGACATTAATTTGCTGCTGAAAGGATGTCCTTAAATTCTGTAGGTACTCTGTGTTCGCAAGCCAGAAGAACCGATTGATCTTTTCATGGTCGAGATCATGCACATGCGCCACAAGTTTGATCTAGACACTCGTCTGGTATGTTAGAATCTTAGAGGAGTTACTAATAATGACTGAAGCTAGTTGGGTTTTAGAGCGGGGTTCAGGGCAGGGTGAGTTCTTCTTTCTACTTTGGAACCTGATGATTTCACATGTTCTATAGGTAGAGGGCCTTGTTCTTGACCATGGGTCCAGGCATCTGGATATGAAGAGGCGAGCAGAGAATTGCTACATACTGACCTGCAATGTATCATTGGAGTATGAGAAAAGGTTAGATATGTGATGTCTAGACAAGAAGTGAATGATGGGTTAAAAGTTTTGTTTATTCTTTCGTGCGATCCTCATATATTCATGCTTTAATTTGTTAAACAGTTAAACCATTGACCAAAGACATCTAGCTCATTTAATTATTTGGTCACTTCTTTGGGCTACAAATTTGTTCAGTACTAAGTTAGTCTGTTTTTTTTCAGTGAAATAAATGCTGGATTTTTCTATTCAAATGCGGAGCAAAGAGAAGCAATGGTTGCAGCAGAGAGGCGTTCAGTTGATGAGAGAGTGAGAAAAATAATTGAGCTAAAAAATAAGGTATTCAACCTAGGTGTTGGTGGACAGTGGATGTTTTCATGTTTATAAGTGCATATTCAACTAATTTTGTTTTCGGTGATCTGCAGGTCTGCAATGGAACTGACAAGAACTTTGTTGTTATAAATCAGAAAGGAATTGATCCTCCATCATTGGATCTTCTTGCTAGGGCAGGGGTAAGTTGCTCCTCGATCATACTTAAGCCCAATTCCTGTATTGGTGGTTAAATAGTTGATCGCTTCGCATATACTGATAGAGCAAACAAAATTAGTTTTTGACATTGTATGTCACTTGAAATTCATATGCATCAGTCTCATGATTGTAATACTGTATATAATACTTATTTTGTTTGGATACAAGCATAAGTAGTCTTAGTACAGCTAGTTTCTTGTCAATTACCATGATATATTTCCCAAACTCTTTAAGAGGTGACTTATATTCGTTTTGGCTGATGCCTGGTGAAAATGTTTATCTGATTTTTTTGTTTATTAGGGAATTCTAATGATTCTCAGCCTGAACTTTATTGCATAAGATTGTCCTTTACTTTCTTTAAGCTATAATCCTATAAACCCTGTTTGTAACTATTAGCCCTTCCAGTTTCTTTATCCATCATATGTCCTATTCGGCATTGCACCTCATTTGTTTTGTGTTTGGCCTCTCGAATGTTGTTTTTTTTAGATAGTCAATAGTATTACCTATAGTTCCTTTGTGGGAGTTTCAAATTGCTGATATTTTAGTGTTTCAGATAGTTGCCCTTTGAAGAGCCAAGAGGAGAAACATGGAACGATTGGTTTTGGCTTGTGGAGGTGAGGCTGTTAACTCTGTGGATGACTTAACTCCTGATTGCCTTGGATGGGCTGGACTAGTCTATGAACACGTTCTTGGGGAAGAGAAGTATACCTTTATTGAATAAGTAAAGCATCCTCACTCCTGTATGATTCTAATTAAAGGTATTTGACAACTTCTCATGCTTTTGCATTGCTGACAAAACCATGTTCACATTTTGGTATTGGGCCCCATTTTGTTCTGCATCGGTTTATTAATGTTTTTCTGTGTTGATATGTAATGGTGCTAACCACTGCCTCTTTTGATACTTAAAGGCCCCAATGACTATACGATTGCACAAATAAAGGATGCTGTTAGGGATGGTCTACGATCAGTCAAAAATACCATTGAAGATGAAGCAGTTGTATTAGTAAGTTTTCGTTCATTATGTGATTATCATTAGCTTTTTGAGGATTACAAATTGATTATAACTTCCTAAACATTTCTAGTTTTAAGCTATAATGGCTTAATGTATACCATGCGAGCATAGGGCTAAATGAGGCTGCAATCCGGATGAGATGTGTTTTTAGTCAGCCTGTTAGGTCACAAGGTTTACCACACAAGCTTATAAGAAAGATAGAGAGGCGATTGAACAAGAACCAAACACACATACACGATATAAGTAAGACCAGTTATGCGTAGGTGATATGTGAAAGGAATAACTTGAACAACCAACCTTCAAATGAAGGTTTACATAAGGTATTTATAGGCAAGGAGCTAGGGCAACACTCCTACTCCTTCCCTTTCTCCTATGGGCTTGGGCCTAAGCTCATGGGCCTTCTACATAAGCTTAAGGCTAATAACAAACATAAAGGCCATAATAAGCTAACTATTACATATGAGTAACTAACACTTGAATAAGGTTTAGGAGTGATTCCAACAATCTCCCCCTCAAGTGTTATTACATATGAGTAACAAACACTCAAGTGTTGGTGATGAAAAACGGTGAAGGCGTTGATGTAATAGTAGCTTTGACATCGTCTGACATTCTTCTTTCTTGTGAGAAGAATTGCCTTGATTTGAACAATCTCCCCAGTGTAGAGAGATAGTTTACTTTGAACAGTTATGCTTTGACGTCATCTTTAACTTTGTTCTTTGATCATTGTTCTTTGTGATGAAAGTGATAGTATGTTGTTGTCTGCATCATGTCTGCCTCAGGCCTGCTTCGCTGCTCTAGTGTCTCCACGTCATTCTTCAACATGCTCACACGCTCTTTTGACGTTTGGGTTTCAGTACTGATGGAGTTCTTTAAGTCTTTAACTTTGTAGATTCTCTGTATTGACGAAGAATCATTCTGACTGTTGTGTTGCTTTTGGATAGAACTTCCATTAGTGATGATGTTGGCGTGAGCATGAGAAGAATCTGCACGATCATTCCGCTCCAGAGCTTCCATAAGAAGAAAACATTAAAACGGTTAGTAATAAGCGGATTCCGGCACTTACAAGTTTGAACTTCGAGAGTGTTAACAGCATAGTGTGAAAACACAACTCTAATTCTTACAAAGGCCGTTCCTGAATCGGAGTCCCACAAGTGAGATAACACGATGTACCGAAGTACACCTACGATTCAGATGAGTCGCTGAGGTACACTGAAGCATCACCTCACGACTGTAGACCGTTTGAGACCACTAAGCGCAATCCACGGGGAGTTGCCGAAGCGACCTGCTGTCAGGGCTGTTTGATGTTGACCCTGGCAGGAGTTTCCATTCAATCACTGAGGATCAAAAATGTGAACCTCTCATAAATGTTCTCGACAGATTGCTAAGATCTGTGAAGGACTCGATAATGTACCACTGAAATTCTTATTGTTGAATATCAAGTGATGAAATGTCAAGTGTACCTAAGAGATATTTTGATGAATCTCGTGGCTCTAGACTCAATAGTGCGTTTTGGTTTTCCTGAGCGGAGACTAGGGAGAGGGTCTCCTTCTTCAATACCAGCAATCTCTAAGAGAAAGCCGATAGTTTACTTAGGGTTCCCTGTGAGAATGAAACAAGCTTCTGTTGAGAGAAATTTGAGTAGATAAGAAGGTTTAGTGCATGCGTCACTGGGTCCATGACGACTTTTAATCTTCAATACCGGCGTCACTAAGTGACAACGAGTAGCATATGAATTGAACCCGGTGTCTGCCCTAAGTTGAATAATCTGGAGGGCTATTTCTTTTCACCATTTTCTTTGCATTTCTTTTTAATTCTTCAACTCCTTCTTTCTCCAATTCTCATTTTCTCCTTTTTATAATCATACCTAAGGACTTCTAAATACTAACTATTTATGGTGTCCTTGGGTAGATCCATCCGGCTCTGGCGGATCATAGGACGGTTATTCCTAACCTTAGTCACCTTATAACTCCATGACTAACCTATGTTGCCATAAAAACCACTGATGTGAAAAATCTCTCACAGTGTTTATGAATGAAAAACATTTTAGTACCACTGTTGAGATAAGATTTTGCATAAATACTCCCCCTCCACATGTGCTTAAGAGTTTTAACGGTTAAAATGCACAGTGAGGAAAGAGCGCGCACATTTTGAATTGATTCACTCAAGATAGACAATCCCCCGCGAGACACGGTTACGTGGCATAGTTAAAGAGTTGCATTGTCAGCTTTTAGGTGACAATTAGCTCTATTAACTACCTTGAAGGTGTAGACAATCCTCGAAAGGTTGTCAAACCCGTCAGAGTTCATGTCTACCAAGAGTTTCTCGAATGGTACATTCTACTCAGACAAGTCCTTTGCGAGACACGTTTACATCACTAGCGAACTAGCTTGAAATTATTACCCGTCCCGGACAAGTCTTTTCGAGTTACTAACAGTTAAGATCTCGTCAATTCATGGGTTAAGTCTATAGCACAAAGATTCATTTGCATTTACACAACATATTTCTTATCACGTATTTTCTCCCCCTCAAAAATGGCATATAGAATGTTATTTTTGAAAAGTTGAGAATAAATATGACCATTTCGAGTGTTGCGGGTAGAATGACCACTGTGAACAATTTTTGAACAAAGTTTTAAGTCAAGTACTCCTTCTCAACGAGTGATATAAACGGTTGAGGTTTTGAAAGTCATAAGGGAAAGTACTTGTTCTTTTGAGCAAAACCTTGAAAAATGAAAGGTTTGATAGGTTTTACTCAAAAGTAAGAAGCTTTCGCTCCTTTTATAAGGATTGTGGCACTGAAGCGTACCACAGGGTCCTTTATTTACAAGTACGGGTTGTATACTGTTATGTGTGCACAAGCCATAAACATAATCAATCAAACATCTAAAATTATATGAAGGAAGCAAGTCAAGGGGTACCAGGAAGTGCAGTGATGTTCCCAGGAGTGTGTACAGGGCGTTGAAAGCCGGTTATGTTAATCTTGGGTCGACCACCGACATAACTCTCCATCGTCTGGCTGATCCCTTCAAAACAACCGTTCATCAATCATTGTGATGATCCGTCTCACATCCCTCCTTTCACGAGAATTCCGGCTTAGGAGACCCAATTTTCTGGCGTATATCCTTCAACCTGTATGCCATTCCATCCCTAACCGGCTTCAAAGTATGATCCCCGAACTTGTGGAGTTCGCTACACGCCATTAAATAGTTTCTTTGAAGTTCACTACGGTAAACAACGCCAAAAGGTTTGCTGATGAGTGTATATTGAGATAGCTGGTTGATATTGGGAAGAGCAAGCTTTGGAGGAGTGAAGTTGACACGCGTCTGATAAGATTCAACAGCCCGGAGATCTTCTACGTTCCTTGATGACAATTCGTCTTATGAAGATGAGAAGTGGGTTGATAAATTCGCGTTGTACTGCAGTTGAGAATTGTCTCATGCGACCCTGTACCTTGGCAAGGTACATGTCTTCGATGTCATTGAGAGACAAATTCTCAAAGTCACCTTCAGAGAAAGCATAGTCCCGTTCATCTTGTCGTTTGACTACGATCTTCTTTAGGAATGTGTAGTCCCACTTAGACGAAAGGTCAACGTGTATGATGGCAACGATATCGTTAGAACTATACACATGTTGAGACTTCGAACCGACAACTTAGTAGATTCGTCGTTCGGCCGTGATGAATCCCATATAATGCATCTCGGTCGTATGCTTCCACTGTGTTGGAGAACAAGTGATTGGCACGTTCCTCAATGGCTATGCTGTTTGAGTAGTAAATAGCTGGGAATGGAAGTGTCAACGATGTAGCATATTTTCTTGAATCATCAGCCACCGTGTAGAGAAAATCCAAGTCTTCGTTGAAGAAATATCTGAAAGGAATCCTTGGTTCAGCTGGTTGGCCAAGTGTTGGTAGAGGTTTGTTCCAATCGGTGTAGTATGAAGAGTTGTCCCTTTGTGTGAAGTCAATGTTTGCTTCCGGGTTGAGCCAATCCATGTTGTTCGACATAGCAGAGCAATGTTTTCAAGGTGATATTCGACCTCGAGGGTACTTTCAGAGCTTTCTTTTAGAAGTTGAAACGCTTCATTCTTGATTCGCCATTTCCAATTTCGTCATTTTCTTAACATGGAACTTTTCTTGCAGAATTTTAGCATGCTCCAATGTAGAACCGTCTACCAAGTTATGACCTTCTTCAGGGTAGGGAGTGTTGTTAACAAGATTAGCAAACCATTCAAATTCCTCAGTTTTATCGTCATCTAGCCATGATACGACGTCGGTCTGGCGTCTTCTTCTTCTTTTGAAGGCCTAGATGATGATTGGTTTCGAACTTGTTTGGGAGATGTGGGTTGTTGTAGGGGCTCAAGGACCTCTTCATCGTCACCACCCGTATACTCAAAGTGATCATCGGTTGTGCGAGTCGAGGGTGGTAACTCGGATCGTCTGGTTTTTCAGTAGAAGAACGGAGGAGATTTTTGTTGAACAGAGGGCGTTGTGGAGGAGGTTGCATCATAGAAGATTCACCGAGGCTTCCGACGTTTAGGTGCAGAGTCTTTATCCTTATCCTTGTCTTCATCGTCTCTAGGACGTTTAGACTTTTCACGAATCTACAAGCTTCGAAGTTGGTAGTTCAGCAATGCTTGAAACATTTTCATCAGTAAATGTCCCAGATCGTGCGGACATTTGTGTGACAAGCTTGGCCACCAATTCATTATCCGAGAAAACTACCGGATCGGTTGGATTGATTGTGACATTTAAGGGCGTTGATCGAATAGTTTGCTTGGCGATCTGCATAAGATTTGGATAAAGTTGTTTGGTGAACAACTCCTTTGTGACTTTAGGAACGTACTCGAGAAGGTACTTTTTCGTGTATCCTTCGATCATTTCGTTCAATTCCTCTTGACGGTGATTTTTCATGAATTCTTGAACAAACTTCCTTTCTCCGCATCTTTTCATTCGTCATACAGATCTTGTATGTGATCGCAAAAATTCAACTTCTTGTTGAGCCGTCTTCTTCGACTTGTTTGATAGCGTTCATAATTCTTTTATGAGTTTGAGAAATCCAAGATCGAGGTGGCTTCTTCACTGATCTGGATGATGATTTTGTTGATCTTTTGATGGTGGTGGTGAAGAGTGAGAAGCGAATCGATGATGAAGAGATATGAGGAGACTCTGGATCGTCGCGGAGATGTCTAGAAGAAACGTATCATAATCAACATCTTTATCTTTTTCCGGACTTCGGTTTCGGTTCCTCAAACTCAAATTCGATAGTATCCTCCACAAGCTTTTGTTGTTGCATAAGAGTGGTGGCACCAGCTCCCTTATCGGTTGATTAGCATGGAGATGGTTCATAGTGGGCACACCTTGATCCTCGGGACCACCCATTTGGTCTTTAGCAAATTCTTGACTTTGTGTTGGTGTCTAAGGAATTTGATCGTCTTTGTATACATTTTCCGGTGGCTCTTTATATCTCTCCGAGCTTTCATCATAAGGTACAAGTACAGAGTCTTCCCTTTTTGTCGACTTGAGGACTTGGAGGTTTTGGTCTGAAGGATTGTCATTCTTTGCGGTTTAGTAGGTAATCTCTTCATCGTGTCAGTACCTTCAGCTTTCGGTCCACAAGCTTTCTTTATTAGGTGTGGGAATAGGTTCAGCTTCCTTTATGGGAACAATCCTTTTATGAGGAGGATTCCTTTTGGGAAGCTTCCTATAAACTCGTACTTGTGACACTTCCAAGCGCCTCTTCGGTCCTCCGAGTAGGTGTACCGAAGATTTTTCATCAAGATGACCAACTTTGCCTTGCCTACGGCTACCGATACCTTTTATATGTTTCAAGCTTTTGATTTCGTGGTTAGAAGGTGATCAGGTAATACCGTACCCTGTTTCTTTGTTGACGATTCTTTGATTCTGACGGATAATATGGGTTCGATAAATATGTCGTGATTATCCGGGTCATTGAGCCTCATGGGATATCGGGATGAAGTCCAAGAGCTCTCTGGATCAACAGTTTGGTGTATCTCGACATAAATCTTGGAGCCAAGCTTCTTGTGAAATAGCATCATGTCCTCCCATATCATTGCTTCGATTTCACGTCCTTCTTGTTGATCAACGACCCGAAATTTTGAGTTCCATGAGCTTGGGATGCTCATAGCCATCCCACGACCGAGACCGATTTGGTGATGATCATGTAGAGTGTTCTCCATGGTTGAGGAATATTCTTCACTCGCGTGAGAGTGCTTAGTAATGATTCCTGAAGCTTCATCATAACCAATATCTATCAAGAATTTCGGGGACTCTCTTGTAGGGTAGCAAAAGTCGGTTGGGCAATGTCTGGAATGATGAGAACAACCCGTAAGTCAGCATGAGTGATAGTGACTTGTTTGTGATTAAGTGTCACATTCACTACGACCAGTGATCCTCGCATAGAATCCCAGAATTGAATGTAGACCTTTGGAACTGGCGAGTGTGAGAGCATGTTCGGTAGGGATGATTCTGAGAATATCCACTGCAATGAGACAAAAATATTCTGAGCATGTGAGGGTATCAAAGTCAACCCTAAGGTTGTTCTTTCCAATCTTTCTCGGATAACCCTTTGGAAAGATATCAGCAATTGTAAGAACTTCGGATGCATCCACATTCATTTGTTCAGCCATGTCGTGATCTGAAATAACATTAGCCAAAAAAGGTCTTATTGTCTAGTTATTGAATGTACAGTGTTAATGATTGTTACGAGTCCTAAGTCACTTGTTTGTTCAATAGTCCAATGACGTCGTGAAATGTTTCGTGAGTTAGTTAACTTTAAGTTTTAAAGTTTATGTTATCACTTATTGTTCACAACATATCAAACGATTAAGTTTATTAGTGAAATTATTGGATTCGTGACGATATGAATTGTTTATTAACAAGTTTGTGCACGTAACAATTCATAATGAAGGTCATCAAGGCTTAGTAGATATGGCAAAGTTAAATAGCAGTGATGACATCTGGCGTAGACGAAAGCTTATGCGTAGGATCTTAACTTCGCGCGTGAAATGTTACGCGTAGGAAAAGGGGACCTTATGCGTAGAGCTTACGCGTAGGCGTATTAATACCTTACGCGTAAGGCTTACTAAAGAGTAGACCTTATCGTAGAGGTCACTTTTACGCATATCCTTCACAGGATACGC
The DNA here is from genome assembly GCA_910596185.1 of Chrysanthemum makinoi. Lineage (NCBI taxonomy): Eukaryota > Viridiplantae > Streptophyta > Magnoliopsida > Asterales > Asteraceae > Chrysanthemum > Chrysanthemum makinoi. The sequence goes on along the minus strand of OU343219.1, from coordinate 97,235,374 downwards.
GTAGTCCCATTGTAGAACCTTATGCGTAGTAGTTACGCGTAGGATTACTCTTGCAGCATGCTTCTGGCGTAAGGTGATCCTTATGCGTGAGTAACAATCGACCTTGATTCGAATTTTACGGTAACAAGCACGAAAATAAAACCATCATATCTTCAATCTTAACATGTATAGTCATATTAAACACACATCATGGCATGAAGGCTTGTTAAACATTTATGCGTAGAAAGTCATACAGCGTCAGTCACCCTAAGGGTTATGAATTACGCATAAACTTTCTAGCCATGGGATTTGAACCAAACAATTTCTGGTAGTTCTAAGATGTTGTGAGAGTCTATAAACCAAGTTATAACATCTAAATCGTGGTGAATCAAAAATACCCAAACTCAAGAACATTAAACCCTAATTCCTAATTCAGACTTAATTAGTGTTTCTGGGTTGTTATAGGGCCAGGAAATCATCAATTCATCAACATATGAACATAACACAACAATCTTTATAACCAAAACCCTTCACATTTGAAAACACCCAATTCGACTCATAAACCCTAGTTTTCAAAATCACAATTCGTGTTTTCGGGTGTGTTTTGATGGTTAAAATGTTATCATTTATGTATTAGAAACGTTTTGACACTATCCATTTAACCACAAACACACACACATGATTCGTGTTCATACTTATCGTAGAACACATAATCACGCGTAACAAAGTTTTAGTAGGATTTGCTTGAAATTCAAAACCTTAGCTTGTATTATTGTTAAGATCATGAAAACACTTACAAGATGATGATCTAAAGCACGGATTTCTTGAATGAATATTAGGCATAGGATCTTTTAGGTTAGAAGTAATAAATGTGAGGGTGATGTTAGGTGGAGGATGTTTTTATTAAAATAACTTTAACATTTTGACAGTTTTGGTCCCTCCACCTTTTCCTTTTTCAAACAACACCATTTAACTTCCATTTTGGTTACCAAACAAAGATTTTAAGAAAGAAACTTTGACTACACTCCCCTAGACTTAAGAATAATGAAAGGTTATAATTTTAGTCGGAGTGTCATTGAACCCGAAAAGTTTACCACCATTGATAAAAGAAACAACCAGGATAAGATAACATGCAAGTACACAGATGTTTTGAAACAGTTGAGTATAAATTTTCTCCCCCTCAACTTGATCGAAAAATACTTGAATTTTGAAAGATTAGAGTGTTGACGGAACGTACCTGCCATGTTGAAAGAATTAGATTAGAAGAATATTTTTGTTGTTTTATCGGGTTTTATATTTTTGTATTTTGTTTTTGAAAAATTATTTACAAAAGAGATTTTGGTGTTTGACAGTTTTTAAGACTGTTTTAGGAGGTCATCCAATTCCTCTTGAGTCAAACACCTCATACCAATCGGTGGACCAACTCATTAAACCTAGCGGGAGGCAAGGCTTTGGTGAGAAGATCGCCAATTGGTATTCTGTACCCACAAAATATAATTCAACAGTACCCTGTTCCACGTGGTCCTTGATGAAATGATATCGAAGATCGATGTGCTTTGATTTCGAGTCTGAACGAGTTGCACGAGATTGCAATGGCACTCCGATTGTCACGATACATCGGGATTCGTCAAATACGTAACCATAGTCTTTGGTTGTGTTCTCATCCGATGACTTGAGCACAACACACGCCGACATGGCATATTATGCCGGTTGAGGACAGCGACGTGCAGTCCTGCTTCTTCGATTGCCATGACACCAGTTTATCACCAAGAAATTGTAAAGCTCAAGAAGTACTTTTCCGTGAGTCTAAGCATCCTGGCGTGGTCGTCTGGCGATTAGTTCAAAACCAGAATCCCGGATACCGGATCCCCAAGTTAATGGTTCCCTTATGTATCGGAGGATTCTTTTAGCCTCAGAGAGGTGGGTTTCAGTTGGTCGCGACTAATAGCGAGAGCAAAGATATACGGCAAAGACAATATCAGTGCGCTAGGCGTTAGATACATGAGAGATCCAATAATATTACGGTATTTTGTAGGGTCCACCAATTTCCCATGTAAATCAACGTCTAGCTTCTTGGTATGAGCCATTGGTGTGACATAGGTGTCCGCAGGTTTTCATTCTAAATTTGTTTAACAATTCAAGGGCATATTTGGACTGACTCAAAAAAATACCACGGGGTGATTGATGAACTTGCAGTCCGAGAAAGAATGTGAGTTCACCCATCATGGACATTTCAAAATTTTTCTTCATTAGTTTTTCAAAAGCGATTGAAAACTTTTTATGTGTAGACCCAAAATGATGTCATCCACGTAAATTTGAACAATTAAGATATGTGCCCCGTGATATTGTATAAAAAGAGTTGGGTCAACGGAACCTTTGGTGAAATTATTAGCAATGAGGAAAGATGATAGCTTATCGTACCATGCCGAGGAGCTTGTTTGAGACCATCTGAGAGCTTTGTTCAGTTTGTAGACGTGATTCAAACTTCGGGATCAACGAATCCATCACGGTTGGTGACATAAACCGTTTCTTTAAGTTGTCCATTGAGAAGCAGTTTTGACATCCATCGATATCCGTCATATTCATATGAGCCGCGAACGCTAGAAATATCGAGCACTCAGGACGAGCAACCGGAGAAACAGATTCTTCAAAGTCAATACCCTCTTCCTGACGATAACCCTTAGCCACCGCGTGACTTATTTCGATAACATTTCCATCAGATCCATTTGTTTTTCAAATCCATTTTAGACCAATGACGTAGACTCCTGTTGGTCTTTCAACCCGTTCCCATACTTCAAGACGTTTGAATTGGTTGAGTTCTTCTTGCATGGATTCAATCCAGTTGTCTTTTGTCATTGCGTCTTTGATGTTTTAGGTTCGATTGGCGACGGTGAGAGCATAAATGTAATGTTCACCATCTGAGTGAAGACGTTGTCTTGTAACGACCGGTTGATTCGGGTTGCCAATAATATTTTCTGGAGGATGGTCTTTTGTCCATCTATGTGTGGAGGGTTGATGTTGGTATACATTGTGCAGATTTTGAGGATTCAAATGGCTTGTTGAAGATTCCGCGACATCTGGTGCAGCGATCTCATGCAAGCGGGTTAAAGAAGCATTTGGATCAAAATCTGCGGTGGGGTACTTCATTGAGAACATCATCAGCCGATTCATCATTGTTGGAAGCGGTGTGTTCAAGCTGTTGTGTTGGAGTCAGTGGTGGTGCTTCTTCCAGTAGTTGTTGTAGCAGGTGTATCGGTATAAGAGTATTATCGGTTGAAGCGGAGCAGGCGGATACACACGAACGTTCATCAATATCGTCACTGAGCAGCGAACAAAATTTCCATTTGTTGACGTAGGCTGAGGGCTTTGTTCAGTGATGATGGGGTTTGGGGAAGTTTAAGCGGTTGTGTCCGGGTTCCAAGTTGGTATACTCGAAGCCATGCCGTAAGTTCATCAAATGAGCATGAATCGTTTCCATCACCTGTTTTGTCGACGATTCGGTTCGGAAACCTTTTGAATTATCACGATATCCGATAAAGACTCCAATGTCGGCTTTGGCTTTGAGCTTTCCAAAATCATCACGATCATTATTCGGATAGCAAAGAGATCCAAATACATGAAAGTGTTTGAGATTCGGTTTTCTGTTGTGGACAAGCTCAAAAGGTGTTTTGTTGTGGCGTTTTGTGATCATAGAACGGTTTTGAGTATAGCATGCAGTAGATACAGCTTGATTCGTTTGAAAGTGAGTGGTGAACAAACACAATATCAACGTATATCAAAATAACCGTAAAACCCGACAAATTAACCCTTTAGGAAAAAAATTAACGTATCAAATCTTACGGGTGTGATAAAAGTGATACCGGAAAAGTGATTTCCCGGGTCGTGTCCCAACGAGGTGTGAATGGAAGGATTCGTTGAGTTTTGTGATTCGAACTTGAATTGGATTTAATGATTTGATTGAGTTGAATTACGTTTCTACAAATTAATTAACGGGAAGGTAATTAAGGCAAGGGAACCCTAATAAACTACAAACTAACTACTACTAAGCCTAAGAAATGATAAAACGAGGCTAAACTAAGTCCTAGGGTGCTAAAACTAAAAAAACGTAAAACCGGCAACCACCCGAGCCATAAAAGTAAAAGTTTTGCAATTTAAGGGCTACGAGTGTGAAATTAATTTTCCTACGTTCTATTTGACTAAAAATAATTTTAGAAAAAAGCCGGGAATTTTTTTGACTTTTAAAATAATTACTACGAATTAAAAACTATTAAACACTAATTAAATGATTAAAAATACTAAACTATTTTTGAAAAATATGAAAAATTCACTAAAAGTACTACTAACTAAGCTAAACCTAAGAAAAATAAGAAACAGTTTGGTTGTTTTGTAAATTAAGTTGAAAATAAGCTTTAAGAGCTTATTACTCTAAATTGCCAAAACGTATTTAACACATTGTTGTTGCAAAGATTGAACGAAAGAAGTCCCAAGGGAAACTGGTTTGGTGTGTTGGGTTTGTGGTCATGTGCTTTGAGTGGGGAGACGTGGGTTCGAGTCCCACCAGTTACCCTTTTTTTGAAACATTTTTTTTTCAATTTCTCCTTATGGAAGATTAAAAAAGACTATCAAATTGAAACCTTTTTGTGAAAACTTTTGTATGAAAGCTTCTCAACAAGCTGTTATAAACAGCTTATTGTGACTGTTTTGACCAAACCTTAAAACAAACACTCCCTTTGAGCTTTCAACCCCAAAAAAGAAGCTTTTGACCCCAAAGCAAGATTAATCAAGAGTAGCAAATAAGTTAACTAGGATAAAATCTAACTACAAACACTGAAAGAAACGATTAAGCAATTAAATCTAATGGGGAGGGAGATCAGTTGGCTAAATAATCTAACTAGGGGATTCCAAAAACTAAGCAAATGGCAAAATAAGGAAGTGGGAGAAATGTCTAATAAGCTAAAGTTTAAACTACCTAATCTAGATACCCTAAAAGAACTAAAGAAAAACTCAAACAAGTTGAATGCGAGAACCTGGAAAGCATTCCAAAAAGCTAACTGACCAGCTGCTGTTGCAGGGTCAAATCAGCTTGCACAAGTGACTTGGAGCTTATTTTTAAGCTAAGAAGTGGACTTACAATGCAAAAACAAGCTACACAAATAGAGTTAAGCTAGCAGAGATAGATAAAAAAAAACAAATTGGGGCCAAGAAAAACACTTATAACAGCCCAAAAATAAGCTGTTATCAGCTTATATTTGTCAGTATATGCTGATGCAGCTTCACAAAAAATGGTGAGGGACAGTTTTGGACAAGGATTTAAACTAGACTAAAGAGATTTGAGGTGCAAATAAAATGGACAAGTGCTGAGTTGGGCTAATGAAGATTAAGGAAAAACATTTTTTTCAAGAATTGAGTTTCCAAAAATGATGAGTGTCTAAATACTCATCATTTTTGTACTATCTAGACTGCAAAACCATCTGAAAACACTCAAAAATGCTTTAAAATGATAAATATATCACAAATCAGTGTTTTATGTGTTTTAAATGCAAAATTATCAAAATCAGATGAAAAACGTATCAAATTTGCAAAAATGGCAGTTTTAGTCCCCCAAGTTTCAAAAGTTGTCAAAACAGTCCACAGCATAATTTCAAAAGTAAAGTCACCAAAGGTCCTTTTAAAATCAAAAGTTGTCAAATTTAGTCCTTTGGTGAAAAATATCAAAAGTTTGAGAAAATTACAAATTGGTCCTTCAAGTTTGCAAATTGACAGAATTGGCCCCTGGAAAAATTGAAAATGGCAACTTTGGTCCTTGTAATGTCAACACTTGTCAATTTCAGTCCCTGAAGCACCTTTGCAAAATTACAGGTTTGGTCCCTTGGTTTTGTGGAAATTGCATATATGGTCCTACTTAGCCAAATGGACCTTTTATTATCTTTGGCCCAACAGATATCCCAATCCAATCGGCCCAATTATTTACCGGTTTAAACCGAATCCAATCCACCCCCTTTGTTTAATACCGGTCAAACCCAGTTGACCCACATTTCATTTCCACCCTCTCACATATTTGCCGCACCATTTCCATCATTCCAAACCCTGATCCTCTCTGATCACTCCTCCACTCCATCATCACCTACACCCCCCCTCCAAACACAAAGAGCCAAGGAAACATTTAATGCACCTCCAATCTCTCACTCAATCTCACTAACAGTTAAAAAGGTTTTGGCCAAAAGGTTTAAACGGCCAAGATTGATTTTGCACATCAAAGTTCATATTCGTGGTGGATATGTCCGAAAAGATGAGAAGTGCTTTGGAGCTTATAAAAAGCAAAGAGAAGCAGCAAGGAGATAGTTAGTTTTAGTTTTTCAAAAATGTATGTCGTTTTTCTTATTAGTATGTATTAAATAATTTGTAGTTGTTATTTCCATCTTATTTGTCTCAAACAATAGTATTCAAGTACTTTTTAAATCTGTTTAAGTGATAATTCCATGTAATGATCGGTTTCCACATTTTATACCTTGTTGAGATTTTGATTTTCAAACTCTTGAGTTTAAACTTTCAACAACTTAGTACAGTATCAAACTAGCTTATAGAAGCTTATTAAAGCTTTGTATAAGCTTAAACTTCAGTTTCAGTCACTTTTGGGCCTTGGTCAATATAAGTCAACATAAGCAGAAATGGTGCGAACGGGGCAGGATTGATCAGGGCTTGGATTTGGGTTGAATAGTAGTGATTTGGGTTGATTTGATAGGTTAGAGGTCCTTGGTTCACTGATTTGCTAGCCATAGTGGCTTGGGACAAATTGTAAGTGGTTTATAAGTTTCTTAGCATAGTAAGTTTTTGTAGTTTAAATTTGTTAAAATCTGTGGTAATAGTAGTATCTAGGTTGTCTTAAGTCAGTTTGATCATAATATCAAGTTGTTTCATTGTTCAAATCTGTTTTGAGCTCATATCAGTAACATAAAGGGGTGTTTGGGTTTATTGTTCTATCTGTCATAATGGTTTATTCAGTAGTTAGGTTTTAGTGGTTCATGCTTATTAAGTGTGTTTGAGCTCAATTGAGTCAAAGATTTGGTACCTGCATAGCCTAAAGTCAATCTTGCACTCAAATCTATCTCACATTAAGCTGTTGGATTTTTAGATTTGCCATTGCTTATTTTGTGTTAAGTAATCATCAACAACTTGCATTACACTTGTTCCATCTTATAACATCATCTTCAGTGATAAAATTAGATCTAAAGTTCAGTTTAGTCAAAGTGCTCAATTTTCTTCAAAAAGTCAAATTGTGCTAAAATTTGTTTTTGAGCCAAAAGCAAGGAATTTTCATGGCTTCATTGTTGAGCTATTTTCAGTGAAACTTGGCATGTTAAAAGTTCAACTGGTCTTTTTACTTATAAGCATTTTTGGTGAATTTTACAATTTTGTTTGAGGCCTCAATCTTGTTCTCCTTTTAGGCTCAGCGCCTGTACCAAAACTCAGTTGACACTGAGTTTTTCCAGTTCTTGCAGCAGGTACATAGAGCTCATAAGAGTTTGTTATTGTCTGATTTTTGGTCTAAATACTCTCAACCAGGTCTTTTCCAAGTTCTAATTGGTAGTTTTCAGTTTGAGCTTATTTTCAAGCTTGTGCATGTGTTCAAAGTTGGTACTTAAAATCTGTGTTAGCTTATTAGTTCTAGACAACAAATCTGGTCAATCTTGCTCATCAGAGGTTGTAGATTGTTGTTACCTGTTCCATTCTAGTTCTTTTAGCATAATAAGGCTTCTGTAAACAGTTGGTGTCTTTTGGTGAGCTTTTAGCTTATCAAAGTGCTTATTCATAAGCACTTTCCATAGCAGTTCTTAATTTCTATACACAAGTGCCTGTTTTTCTATTTTTTTTATATTCCTAGTATTATTTTAGAATTTTCCTGAAATTTTCAGATTTTTCCAAGTTGTTTTGCTATTTTTCCTAATTTAAATTAGTTTTTAATCATTTTTAATTAGCTTTTAATATAAAAAATTTAGAAAAGGTTCAAAAAAATAATTTTTCAATTTTATTAAGTTTAGATAAATATAAAAAGTGAAAAAAGTAATTTTCCATATTTTTCATAGTTTATTTGGTAATTTTTAGTAATTTAATTAGTTTTAAATAGTTTAAAATTCATAAAAAAATAGAAAAATAATCAGAAAAATACAAAAATAGTTTTGAAAATTCTAGTTTGATATTTTAGACTTTTTCATTTCATAATTTGATTTTTCTAGCTTTGTTTCCTCATTTTTTGTATTTCAGGTAATTATTAAATAGTTAAAAATAGTTTTTAATTAATAATAATTAGATAATTAGTGATAAAAATAGTTTTCTTTTTCTAAAAAGTTTCTTTTATCATTAGGATTGTAAAAATATCATTTTCATATTTTTTAGGGTTAATATTGTGTAAGTTTCACTTTTTAATTTGTACGTCACGTAGATTTTAATTTAGCTTTATAAAACATAAAAACAATAACATCATTTTAATTATAGTGATAGCGTTTATTTAATAGATTTTATCTTTTTAATTTTCCTTTAATTTGCATTTAAGCCGTTTTATTTGTTGGCTTATTCCGTAGTTATAATCATAACCAAATCCTTTTTCCGTTCAAACTCCTCGATCACTTTACGTTTGATAATTCATTGCATAGCTCGCTGGACATAACGACCGGGAGACTCTATACTCTCAGATCTTCATTGATTTCGTTCTGAGCCGTTTTAAAGTTCGGTCGCCGATACGCCAAGTGGCGAGGGCTTGCCCCATTGTCGATTTAACGGCCGTTGGGGCGCGCTGATTATTACGGTGAGCACTTGTTTGTTACACTATTGCAAGATACTTATCCCATGAGCTCCTAATTCTAACACCTAAGTTAAAACTTGAAAAAGGGACTTTGACTTCAGAAGTCAAACGGGTAAAAACAAGTTTTTGACCATTTTCTAACTTAAAACAAACACCCCTAGCCCTGGTACAAAATGCTTAAAACTGTTTTAAAGAAAACTAAATTTGGTTAATTCCTTTGTAAAACTTGAACTAGAGCTTACCACGAGACTTATATCTTAATGAACTAAACAAGCACTCTTGAAAAGCAATTTGTAAAAGAGACCCTTTCATTAAATAAAACTACACTTGAAATTTTTAAGATTACAAAAAAGCTGAATTTAAAACTAAGACTAAGGGGTGCCTTATAAGCTTGGCATACATGTATTTATACTAAAACTACTTCTTGGTCTTCGTGGG
>OU343219.1:97104821-97226057 GCA_910596185.1 Chrysanthemum makinoi | reverse complement strand
AATAAAATGATAGTATTTACACAACAATCAATCCCCCACTAAACTATTGCTAGTCCCTAGCAATCTTTTGAGAAAACTTAATGGATTTGAATCTCTTAACCAAAAGCCATTACTTAGGAGTAGCCAAATGTTTCGGTTCAAGTAAAATTATGGTACTTGATAACCATATGATTTTAGGCAAACCACCGGCTTTCCAGCAGTTTGATTGTCTTTACGGCCAGTTTATACGGACTAGCCAACTCTTAGATAATATATCTTATCTTTGGTGAGTCGATTACCAATTATGGTTTTCAAGCTGCGCTACCACATGCCATAAAAACGGGCTAATGGCTCTTCACTAATTAAAGATATGGTGAAATTTGAACACCATACAATTTTGAACAGTGCAAGCCGTCCATGATTTGAGATATCTTTACCAAGAGCCGTTTGCTCTGGATGTAATCTTTTGTTCATTAGACATGGTGGATGATAACATGTCTGAGGTAAGTCCAAAACACTTACTCCAAAAAAAAATTTTGGCCAAAAATGGGGGAATAGGGTGGTAATACATATGATAAAATTAAGTGAAATTCCCCCACTAGAAATGAATATTGCCCTCAATATTCAAAGTACCAGCGGTTATGCCAGAAACATAGAGCGTAAAAAGGAAATACTACGGCCATTATTTGAAATTTTTTTTTTTTTTTTTTAGAAAACTTTATATACAACAGCGGGGGGCAACTCCCCTACACTAGGGTGGTAGAAAGTAGAAAGTGAGAAATCGGTGAAAACCCATATAGTCATCTTGTTTTGATTCACAGAGTTAGCTAGCTTCGACCCGAGTATTCATTTGTTCTTGGGGAAGCAACGTGGAAAACCAATCTCGATCGGACTTTCGTTCCGCGGTGTTAATAAACATATGAACATCGAAGTTCCACACCCGTGAATACAACCTTGTATTGTTAATAGTAGAAACTATAAAGGATGATACGAGGGTCCAAGATGGTCTCATTCCCGAGAAAGAAAGGGAAAGAGCAACCACACCATCTGTGAAGAATGGAATAAAGATGTGCATGAAAATGCAAGTCCATTCTCATTAGTAAAAAAGCAAATCACCATTTTGACATTTTTAAGCTTAGTCTTGAAGTTTGTGTGGTGTCCAACAATTCCGTTAGGGAGGGTTGAAGCGGTTCTTCAATCAACAGTTGTCGAGAAAAAGGATGTCCCCCTTCGAATCAAAGTAAGTATTATCAATTCCTGTTGGAATCGACTCATCACTAAGACAGGCATCGACTTCATTCCAAAAGTTGTCATCTTCCTCATCAGAATGAGAGAAGGATGGAAGAGTGGAAATAATAAGACTAGTGGATGATGGATCATTTTTGAGCAATTCTTCAATGGGAAGAATGTCTCCCATTGAATCACAAACATCATCATCAATCGGATGGCGAAGAGAGTTTGGTTTCATTCACGGGAGTTAACAAACTCAATGATAAAGCTGATTCGGAGGTGGTACAAGTGGTGTGCTCTTAGAGCTAGCAATTTCCACCACTTCCGATAAAGTCGCCGATTCTAGATCATCATCATCAAGAACACTCTTGACTTCCTTGGGACAACTTTCAAACCATTTGTTTGAACCGGGGTTGATTTTCAAAGCTTTTTAGCTCTCGTTTTAACTCTCTTAGTGAAATTTGAGAGTGTTGCATTGATTCTTTCAGATTTTTGATCAATTGTAACACTATGTTTGGATAGAGGTTTGGAGTTAAGTTGATATTAAACGTGAGTTCTTCGTTGTCAACCATTATGGTTAACTCTTCGACAAATACATCAATTAGAGCCGGCTCGTTCTCAAAAAGCTCTCCCACTAGATGAGGGAACTCTAGGATCTGCATCAAAGTCTACTACAACAAAGTCGGTAGGAAAGTGAAACTTTCCTACTTTCATCACGACATCCTCGGCTATCCCAGTGGGCGAGTTTTGAAGTGCAGTCCGCTAGCTCGAGTGTCATGCAAGTGGATGTAAGTTTAGGAAGAGACAGTTTCTTCCATACTGAGAGTGGCATGAGGTTAATGCTAGCTCCAAGATCGGCCAAGCGAGCATTGAACCATCCCAAATCCTGCGGGATTAAAACCTACCGGGGTCTTCAAGCTTTTGGGAAGCTTCTTGAGAAGGACGTTGAGCATTGCTCATTGAGAGGGTTTAGCCATCTGGATAACTTATCTTTGTTGCTCGGTAAGCTTTAAGCGTGGATGCAAATTTGGGCATTAGAGCGAGAGCATCAACGAAGGTTATATCAAAGTTCAGTTCATTGAAAATTTGGAAAAATTTTTCCATTTGCTCTTTGGTTTTGTCTTTGAGCTTCTCATCGTGCAATCTTGATGGGTAAGAAAGTGACTAGACTTTTGTAGGGGACGGAAGTCATTTCGGCTCGAAATTTGTCTTTGGAACCGGGTTCGGACTTAAAGCTTGGACTACGAAGGTGGGATGTCGCGGTGCCGTGGGCTTGAGAAATGCACCTTGTCCGTTGTATCCTTGGTAACTTGACTCATTGCTCTGGTGGAGGCATTGAGTCGAAGGTCCATTGTGCATCTTACCACTCACGAGTGGTGGCGGCTTTCACTTCGGCATTTGGATTGGGAACTATATTGCTTGGGAGTCCTCGAGAAGATGGCGAAGCTTTGTTCATATTCATGTTCATGAAACTGCTCATCATATTCTTCAACTCATCACATGCGAGACATTGTGGTATCAATTTCCTTTTTTAGCTCAACCCTCATGTTATTTATCTGAGTTTGCATTGAGCATATGCTTGACTTCGGTAATTTTCATGAAGTCATTTGGTAGGGAGCTTGAGAAGGTTGTTGATAACTTTCGATTGGAGCTTGATATGGTTGGTTGAAATTGTTAGGTTGATTGAAATTTTGAGTTATTGAAGTTTTTCCTTGATTCGAACAAAGCGATTTTGATTGCCATGGTTTTGCAGGGGAGAAAACCGGTGGTGTCATCTTGCTAGGTACGGTAGTGAGGATCGACTTGTAGTCGGTATTGATTGTGGTTTCACGAAGCTACGGAGCTTGGTAAAGAGAATCGGTTGCTTGACAATCATAATCTGCGTGTGGACCACTACAAGTTTCACACACCTTGTTCCCGGCTTTGATTGGTTCCGGCTTATGAATTTCGCTTTTGATTTCCTTTACCTCTTTCATCATACAGCGGATGGCGTCCGTTAGATAGCGAGGCTAACTTCGGAAGAGTTACGGATGAAGCGGGAGTGTTGAAATATTGACTTTGTTGCGAGAAATAGGAACTTTTGATTTTTCTGCGCAAATCTCAATCACATCTTTGAGCTACGATTCAAGATATTGCCACTTGCGGCTGCGTTCAAAGAATCTTGATGGTTGCGTTCAACCCATTATAAAGATATTAACTTGTGACTAAGGTGAATTCATGATGGGGCATTTCCGAGGAGATCTTTGAATCTCTCCCATGCCTCTCCAAAGTTTTCATCGAAATTTTGTGAAATCGAAATTTCATTTTTAAGATTAGTCGTCTTTGATGGAGGAAAGAAATAATTGACAAACTTTTGAACAAGATCCTCCCAAGTTTCGATGGATCGAGGGGTTCTTTTTCGGCCAAATCGGACTGCCCCTCAAGTGAGCGGAAATAGCATCGGTTTGATCACTTTTGTGGTACATCCTTGTAATTGATAGTTGAGGTCAACTTGTTAAACCAACGGATGTGTGCATATGGGTCTTCTCGATCAAACCGTGGAATTGATTCGTAGACACAAGTTGGATCAAATCGTCTTCAATTCAAAGTGATGAAATTGATTGGTGGTAAAGCGATGGCATCTCCATAACCCTCGGTGGGTGCACGGGCATTTCGCCATAGTTCGTTCGTTGCCATATTGTTGTTTTGGAATAGATGCGAATCTAGGGTTCGACTATTGAGCGGCAGCGTCTATGAAAGCGTCTTCTAGGAATTTACGCAGATCACGAAAACTCAATGATCTAGAAGAGCGAGTGCATGCACTACCAAAAACAACACTTTCAATTAAAACAAGACCGAGGCAAAACACAGTGAACTTTAAACCAATAATCCGCGTGAAATGTCAACACTATAAGTAAAAAGCATACAAAGGGCGAGGAGACTTATTAGGTGTGTGAAGCTTATTAAAAACCGTCTCTTTACGGCCGCAATTTAATGTCGGGCCGTCCTTATACCCCTCACAGTTTGTTAAACCGATAAAAGTAAACCAAATCGAAGCGACACAAGGCAAGTTTTAAATCTTTTGTTAGAACTTATAATGATAACACCTCGGTTGAGAATGTTATATTGATTGTGTCTTCTATATTATTTAAAACAACAAGCAAAAATCTTTTTGTATTTTTAATCTTTTACATATATACAAAGAAAAAATATTTTTGTATTTTTGTATTTTTATAAAAACAATAACTTCACGAGGAAAGTTCTTCAAGTCACTGTCATAAAAATCCGCGATATTGTGCTTAACCACACCTCCCGGCGGCCTAAAATTTGATTAGTTTGAAAGTGAGTGGTGAACAAACACAATATCGCGTATATCAAAATAACCAGTAAACCGACAAATTAACCCTTTAGGAAAAAGATTAGCGTATCAAATCTTACGGGTGTGATAAAAGTGATACCGGAAAAGTGATTTCCCAGTTCGTGTCCCAACGAGGTGTGAATGGAAGGATTAGATTGAGTTTTGTGATTGAACTTGAATTGGATTTAATGATTTGATTGAGTTGAATTACGTTTCTACAAATTAATTAACGGGAAGGTAATTAAGGTAAGGGAACCCTAATAAACTACAAACTAACTACTACTAAGCCTAAGAAATGATAAAACGAGGCTAAACTAAGTCCTAGGGTGCTAAAACTAAAAAAAGCATAAAGCAAGCAACCACAGAGCCATAAAAGTAAAAGTTTTGCAATTTAAGGGCTACGAGTGTGAAATTAATTTTCCTACGTTCTATTTGACTAAAAATAATTTTAGAAAAAAGCCGGAATTTTTAGACTTTTAAAATAATTACTACAATTAAAACTATTAAACACTAATTAAATGATTAAAAATACTAAACTATTTTTGAAAAATCGAAAAAATTCACTAAAGAGTACTTCTAACTAAGCTAAACCTAAGAAAAATAAAAAGCAGTTTGGTTGCTTTGTAAATTAAGTTGAAAATAAGCTTTAAGAGCTTATTACTCTAAATACCAAAGCATTATTTAACACATTGTTGTTGCAAAGATTGAGCGAAAGAAGTCCCAAGGGCAAGCTGGTTTGGTGTGTTGGGTTTGTGGTCATGTGCTTTGAGTGGGAGGCGTGGGTTCGAGTCCACAGTTACCCCTTTTGAAACATTTTTTTTCAATTTACGCTTATGGAAGATTAAAAGACTATCAAATTGAAACCTTTTGTGAAAACTTTTGTATGAAAGCTTCACAATTGTTATAATGACTTATTGTGTGTTTTGACCAAACCTTAAAACAAACACTCCCTTTGAGCTTTCAACCCCAAAAAAGAAGCTTTTGACCCCAAAGCAAAATTAATCAAGAGTAGCAAATAAGTTAACTAGGATAAAATCTAACTACAAACACTGAAAGAAACGATTAAGCAATTAAATCTAAGGGGAGATCAGTTGGCTAAATAATCTAACTAGGGGATTCCAAAAACTAAGCAAATGGCAAAATAAGGAATAAGCAAGTGGGAGAAATGTCTAATAAGCTAAAGTTTAAACTACCTAATCTAGATACCCTAAAAGCACTAAAGAAAAACTCAAACAAGTTGAATGCGAGAACCTGGAAAGCATTCCAAAAAGCTAACGACCCATTCTTTGTTGCAGTCAATCGGCTTACACAAGTGACTTGGAGCTTATTTTTAAGCTAAGAAGTGGACTTCCAAAGCAAAAACAAGCTACACAAATAGAGTTAAGCTAGCAGAGATAGATAAAAAAACAAATTGGGGCCAAGAAAAACACTTATAACAGCCCAAAAATAAGCTGTTATCAGCTTATATTTGTCAGTATATGCTGATGCAGCTTCACAAAAAATGGTGAGGGACAGTTTTGAACAATGATTTAAACTAGACTAAAGAGATTTGAGGTGCAAATAAAATGGACAAGTGCTGAGTTGGGCTAATGAAGATTAAGGAAAAACATTTTTTTCAAGAATTAAGTTTCCAAAAAGCTGAGAAATAAGCGCATGAAGCGGCTACTGTTCTTTGTTAATCTTTGATTAAAAATTGGTGAGCACTTGTTTTGTTACCACTATTGCAAGATACTTATCCCATGAGCTCCTAATTCTAACACCTAAGTTAAAACTTGAAAAAGGGACTTTGACTTCAGAAGTCAAACGGGTAAAAACAAGTTTTTGACCATTTTCTAACTTAAAACAAACACCCCTTAACTGGTACAAAATGCTTAAAACTGTTTTAAAGAAAACTAAATTTGGTTATTCCTTTTGTAAAACTTGAACTAGTAGCTTACCAAAGAGACTTATATCTTAATGAACTAAACAAGCACTACTGAAACAGAATTTGTAAAAAGAGACCATTTCATTAAATAAAAACTACACTTGAAATTTTTAAGATTACAAAAAAAACTGAATTTAAAACTAAGACTAGGGGTGTGCCTTATAACTTGGCATACATAAGCTATTTATACTAAAAACTACTTCTTGGTCTTCGTGGTCTTCACTCTTCATTTCTTGTGTTTCTTTTCTTCAATCCTAGCCCTTGATCAGTTAGGTACCCATGAGAGCATATCTGAGCCATCCATTGAGTCTTTTGAAGCTGGGATTGCCAGCTTGGCCATCTTGGAAAGGTGAGAAGCTGTGGGAGTGGGTTTGGGATTAGGGGTGGATTGGGTAAAAGGGTTAGGGTGGTTTTGGGGTTTTGATGAAACTGGGTAAAAGAGGTTTTGGAGGTTGAGTGTTCTAGGGCAAAGAGATTATGGGAGGTTGGTTCTGGGTTAGAGAGAAAGGAGCAGGGTAGGGTTTTTGGGAAGATGGAAAAGAGAGGGAAAGTGAAGAAGGTCTTGGGTCGTTTTTATTATTGGGGAAGGGTCACATTGAGAGGGAGGTCAAGTGGTAGGGGGTTCAAGGGTCAAGGGGAAATGGGTTTGGTAATTTAATCACAAGGACCATAACTGCAATTCCACAAAAACCAAGGAGACGAGCGTAATTTTCAAAAGTATCATAGGGACCAATATGACAAGTTTAATTTTCCCAGGACCAAAAATAATAATTTTCAAATAAAAATGTCAGGGGTGATTCTGTCAATCTTTGAAACCGGGGACTAAAGGCGTCATTTTGCAAAGCCCGAACTTTGAAGGGTTATTTCAATGACTTGAAAATCCCACGAGGGCCTTTATGAAAAAATTACATGTTTTGAACCATGGACTAGATTTGACAATTCTTGCATAAATCTACAGTCTAAATATTTTTTTCGTCTTTTGAGACTTTTCAAAGTGTTTTTTTGTTTTGCGGTCTGAGATGGAATAAAAATGATGAGTATTTACACACTCATCCGGCTTACCGCCCATAAGTAATCTGGAAGTTTAGCATTGATTAACATTGTTCTTGCAGCTTCCACTAACGTTCGGTTTCGATCTTCGACAACTCCGTTTTGTTACGGTATGCGTGCAATAGATGTCGATCGAATTCCCACTTTCTCATAGAATTCACGAAGAGTTTGATTAACAAATTGATGCCTCTATGCGATTACGATTAGTCTAATGATGTTTAAGTAGGCTGAACTTGTATTTTCGTGAAAAGGTGATGATCATGTGGAGCTTGATCTTTGCTTGAAAGTAGACCAAAGTCAGCGTGAATAGTCATCAACAATTACTAAGATGTAGCGTTTGCCATTGATCGTTGCAGCATCGGGCCACACAATCCATGTGAAGAAGATGAAGCACATCTTGAGGCGTGTTCCACCTTTGAAGGAAAATGAGCACGAGTGCTTTTGCCTTGTTCTGAGCAAAGGTGATCTTTAGAATAACGAAACCGTGGGAGTCCTTCAACTAGTTTGTGTCGAGCAAGGTTGGTGATGGTATGATAGTTTAGATGTGAGAGCGGCGGTGCAATAGCCGGGATTTTGTTGATGTTGCCTTTGAAAGTAAGCAGATGGGAGATGAAGCAACCATGTCTTGCATAGAGATAGTGGAAAGACTAGAATTACGATCGGACATAAGGTCATTTCCTTGTAGATCACGAATGAAACAAGTTTTCTCCGGAAAGCAACCTCCAAATCTCCATCACAAAGCCCGACCTCTTGAAAGCGATTATGACGAGGCCTTCCACATAGTAAACCACGCTATTCGATGTTCCCATTGATATAGTCTCCGTAGCCCATGATAGCTGCGAAGTGATCATTCTCGAACTGGCGGTGCCAATGAACTTTGCAATAAAGTTTGATAACAGTTAAGATTGCTGTCATGTGTTAGGAACATCCGCTATCAACAATCGAGAGAATGATCTCGTATCCGCATTACACACAGGCGACACAGATGGAATAGAAGTAGATGTGGAACCCGAAATGTTAGAGGGTTCCGTAGCAATCTAGTAGATATACACACATCAATAGCTTTAGGTATCCACTTAAATCCTAGCGTGTTATATATCCATTTCTATCTCCACTAGTGTTTGCTTTAGTCTTAGTGAATGCACTAGGTGGTACTACATTCTTAGGAGGTGGTGAGAGCTCTGAGGGACGAATCGTTTCTTAGAATCTAAAGAGGGGTCTACCAAGCCTGAGACTTAGAAAGATTAGTGGGCCTAGAGGTATTCGGTTCTTAGGATTCCTTAAACGAGAGATGATAGCTTTAGCAACACATTTATCATGACAATCGGAATTCATACTTTTACGACAAATAACACAAGGTGCATCGGACTGAATATCAAAAGTACTTAACGGTTTAGCATTCGTTACATCACTATTTCTATTACATTTGCCGGGCCTTATATCTATAGTGGAGGCAACGTGAGTCTTATTCATAGTCCTAGGGTGTTCTTCTACTTTAGCATTCTTGATTGATCTTTTATTAGGTCGCAACTTTCTAGATTTAGTGCTCCTAGGTACGTGAGTCTTGGACATTTGGAAAAGATGCAACTATTCTTGTTTCAGTAGAAGGGAGCGTTAGCAACTTGTGATTTGGATGAGGGATTCTAGGTTCATGAGTGCTAAGTGTTTCTGGGGCTAATCTCTTAATGATGGTTGGCGGAAGTTGTTCATACTTTCCTAACATTTCTCTTAACATGAAGATAGTGTGAATGGATCTTGATTTTGGACGAACATTTCCGGCAAAATGCATAACTTCTTTAGTGTGTGCAAGATAATGATCAAGTTCATTTGATGCTTCATCACGAGTCTTTTGAGTAAATCAAATATGACACCATATTCCTTTTAACTTTTACAAGTTCTTGTTCATATTTTGAGATTTGACACTTAAAGACACGTTTTGATCATCCAGTTGCTCAATTTTAGGATCGAGAAAATTTTACGCATAGCTGGGCGATTTTGTGTTGAAAATCATGTTGTTGATCGTGAATATCTTTTTGACACCAATTAAGGCGACGAATTGCATTTGAAAGTTCGTTTGACAATCGTTTGTTTTCAACTGTTAAGGACTCGATCTGAAGCACATTATCGGTGTTCTCAACATTTACCACGAGAATCAACGATATTAGCAGAGATATAATCAAATGCATATGACAAAGAATTATCTAGCACAACATTATGGATATCATGCGGATGACATCTTCCAAGAGTCGATCAACATCTTTTCTCAACATTTTCTTTTTACGTTTAGAATTAGAAATAGATGTTTTGCTTTCAGCGACCTTCATTAATCAAGTTCTTTATGAAAGTCCCTTTCCCAAGACAATGCACAACTTTTCAAATTTTTAACATTTGGTAAAGATTTTTTAAAAATTCTCTCTTTGTTCTCGCGCTAGAAGCGATTGGTGAACTTTGATTTGGAATGATATTCTATCTCATGTTGTAAAGTTTTGAGGTCAGCCATGAAAAGGTCAAAATATCGAAGAATTTTGCGATTTTATGGTTTTGAGTTTACTTCACGATGGAAGGTAAGGACCATAAGTTTGTGCATAATGCGGTTGGGGATTAACATTAGAAGACTCAGGTGTTTTATGATTACCCTTGGTGTGTTAGAAGAATCCGTTGGTGTGACGAAAGTGATTGCTTTGAATAGTTAAAAGGTTTGTTGTAAACAACTTTTTCTAATTTTGATCGACTCTCGTCTTCTGCATCTAATTCCTCTTGACGATGATATTCAATAACACTCATAACAGAATTTTCAACTTTATATTCTTGCGGAAACTTCGAGATTTGGTTTGAATGCTTTTGGTTGAAAGCTTAGGTTTGTAATCAGCAAGATTCGGTCCATATCCATTTTGGTTGGGTTTTAGAAGTAAACTTTTCAATGGTTGTGACCGACTTCGCCATGTTTGTAAACAACAGTTTTAAACTCTTTAAGTTTGTTTTGCAAGCGATGATTTCTTCAAGATGATCATCTATTCGTTTCGTTGAATGCTTTTTGTATGCACGAGAATTTTTGACAAGTTAACAACTCAGCCTTAGCTTTTTGATTTTCCAAGGTGAGCGTTAATTTGCTTTTTATGTTCATGTTTCAGTTGTTCTATTTCAGACAACAAAGCATTCTTCGCGTAGATCACATCTGTCTTTCTAAATATTTTTCGTTTTGAGAAGATTTGGCAAAGGCTTCAAAACGCTTTTCACGCTTTTTCTTGAGTTTTGAAAAAGTTGAGTTGCTTTTGTAAACATTCAAAATCCTTGGTTAACAGTGCATTTTGCATTTCAAGTCCTGATTAATGGCATGACATTTTTCCACTATGGTCAGTTGGTCTTGTATTAACCGAGCAAAATCTGGATGAGGCAAAAGTTCTTGGCGTGAGTCTCAACATGATCATTCTTGAGATCCTCAAGTATAACCACGCAGTCAATTTGATTATCAAGGGAAACCGGTTGGTCATCTTGATCGTCAAATATAACTACGGGTCTAGTTGAAAATCGTCGGAATGAGATGTGGATGGCTCATTTTGAACATTCGAGCCTTCTGGATTCGGATGTTGGCGAAGATATGAGATCGAGATAAATATGGTTTGTTGGGTACACGAGACAAGCCATCGATTCATACAACTGGGCTGTGTCACTCATGTGTAACTCATGCATATTAGCCATCAACATAATTGGTGCATTGGCTGCAAGTCCTCCATATCATCATCCGAGTCGGCATTTGCCATAAAGCTCGTTCTTTGTCGTGAGAGTTCCACTTCATCCTTAAGAGCCAAAGAAGAGCCTCTTTGAAATAAGCACTGCCCCTAGTCCTTGGCTTTGGGCATGCATTAGCCAGTGTCCCTTCTCATTGCAGTTGTAGCATCGAAGACCATTCAACCCATGCTGAGCATTTCCTGTTCCACCACCTGGAGCTCGATTGTTATTCCTACCCACATTAAACCCTTGACCACGCCCATCGGCGACCATAACCACGATTATGAACTTCAACTCGTCCATTGTTCACAACACTTGATTCCTTGTATTAGATGAGGAGCGAATACGATTGTTGGATTTGTTGGTATAACGGCTAAAGGCATTAGCAATCAGAGCAAATCCTTGTTGCTTGCGGTGCTTGACGGATCCGATTCTCATTAGCTTCGGCTTGAGCATTGTGGTTGTTGTATGGAACCAATTGAGTTTGAGATGGAGGTTGTGAAGGATTATGTGGTGTGATTGTGCAGCTTGGTTGAGTTCTTTGGTTGAGGAGAATAACCGTTTTGAGCATATAAGGCAAGTTGTTGATTTTTCGGATGTGTCGGTGGAGCAATTTGAGCACGGAGAATCCTTTCCCTATCAACTTCCTTTTCATGAGGCTTCAAGTAATTGTACAACAATTCATATGTGTAGATTGATGCATGTTTTAAACGGCGGGAGAAAAATGACATACTTCTCCCATTCAGGACCAAGACTACTTCGGAACTTAGTATTCACGCAATTCTTGTGATGATGTTGTGTTTATCCAAATCATTGATGATGTAGAAACGGTGATGATAGGACTCTAGTGTCTCTCCCGGTTCAATCATGAAGTGTTCATAAGCCAAGTAAATTTTGGATTCCAAATCTTCGATTGAGTCTGAATCCTTCCATAAGAAGACGAATATGATCCCACATTTTCTTTTCAGTCTTTTGAGCATCAACACTACTGAAGAATTGGGTTTGGTAATCCTAAGAGGATATATTCCATTGCAAGCTCATCTGCTTCATAGTGTAGAAGTTCTTTAGGATTCAAGTCTGCAATGGTAGCAATGTTCGTTTGTTCATCTCTTGGTGGAATGACATTTGGATCTCCGGGTACAATGAGAGGCATCTCAAATGGACCTTCCAAGATAACCTTCTTTAAGAACTTTGCATGTGGCTTCTTTAGATCACAAAACCTAAAGAACCTTATCACCCATTGATCATAGTTTCTGGAGTGAGCATTGGAGGTCTATCAAGTGATCCAACCTCATGAATTGATTGTTGGTTGCTTAAAGCTTCAAACATCTTTGCAAACCAAGTGGGTTCCTTCATAGTGATCCTTGATGGATGTTGATTGAAGTCATTTGTGTACAGTTGAACTTGAAGACTTGGTGGTGGTTGAACCATTTGAGGTTGTGGATTTGCTGACAAGTTGTGGGTATGTTGTTGGTTAAATTGTTGTTGATAAATTGCTTGTTGTTGATTCCATTGTTGATGTTGTGGGTTAGTTGTTGTTGACGTTGAGGATGAGGATAAGTGTAAAGGAAATAGTTAGAGTATGGTGGTTGTGACATGTTGATAAACTTGTGTTGGTAAAAATGGATCTTTGTAGTCGAATGAACCTTTGTTGATGAAGTATCCTTAGGCGTAGAAATCACAATAGACAAGTAGCACTTATGCGTAAAACACCAAAGTTACGCGTAACAATTAGAAGTTACGCGTAGAATTTAGCTTACGCGTAAGTAGGAAAAGGCAGCTAAAGTTATGCGTACACAAAAGTTAGGCGTAGAAAGTTAGGGTAGGATTATCTTATGTAAGACGAAGCTTGGCGTAAGAAAAATCTTATCGTAGGATTTCTACGGCGTAAGCTAACTTATCGCGTAATTTTAGGGTTTTATCCCAAGTGATCTTTTACACTTCCGCAGGTGCAAAAGATATCCAAGTCGACGTATTTTGAACTTATCCAAGTAAGAAAACACGGAATAAACCACGAAAATGAAGATCAAACCAAGGAGATACTTACGCGTAGTTTTTAGGGTTTTACTACGCGTAGACCTACTAAATAATTGATATTGCTCAAAGATGTTTCTAAACTAGTTTTTGTGTGATGAAATAGCTTCAATAACACCAAAGGACACAAAAGTGTGAAACTTGATGAACCAAAACTCTTAAAAATTCTTAGCGTAGAACAATACCGAATAAAAACTAGCTCAAAAACAATGATCCACGCATAAAGTTTGAAACTTTTGCCAAAAACAAGTATTTTAACACCTTAAAACGTTGAAAGTACAAGAATCTTTGATTTAAAAGTGTAAAAAAAGTTTTAAGCGAACAAAAGTGTCACTCACTTTTACGCAGCGTAAGACCAAGAAAAACTTTCAAAAACAAACGTTGTACTATTGTGATTGATACCTTGTTAGGTCACAAGTTTACCACACAAGCTTATAAGAAAGATAGAAGCGATTGAACAAGAACCAAACACACATACGATATAAGTAAGACCGTTATCGTGGGTGATATGTGAAAGAATAGCGAACAACCAACCTTCAAATGAAGGTTTACATAAGGTATTTATAGGCAAGGAGCTAGGGCAACACTCCTACTCCTTCCCTTTTTCCTATGGGCTTGGGCTTAAGGCTAATAACAAACATAAAGGCCATAATAAGCTAACTATTACATATGAGTAACTAACACTTGAATAAGGTTTAGGAGTGATTCCAACAAACCCTTATGTGGATCTTTTTTTTATGGCTGTCTTCTGTAGGTCTATTGCTTCTTATTTTCCCCCTTCAGTATATAGTTTGCCACTTTTAAACTGCTTTTCTTGGTCACATGCTTAAGACTTTTGTTTATGTAGACAGTTACCATTTTCCCTGGTTCTTTATTTTATTACAACTGTCTATAAGTCTTGTTACACCGTGCAAATGGGAGTATGGGACCCACCATTACATCGTAAGACTTTTCACACCATTTAATGCTCAAAACTAGTTAGATACTAATCTGTTGGGATCATATTCGGTATAAGCATCTACTTTATATTTTGTCAAGATATAAAGGCAGTGGTTCCAATAGTTTGACAAGAACCCTAAAAGATAACCAGTTAACCAATAAGATATCCTATGTGACATAATTCCTGTTATCAAGGTTTGATTTAAATCTGTATTTCAGGGTGCTGGGGCTTTTGAGGTTGGTGCTCGACAGTACTTGATTAATGAAGTGAAGAAATCTGTCAAAGGGGTAAGTTAGTTAGTATGCTCACCTTATGCACACTGGTCACTATTAAGGTATGTGTTTCTCACCCTTTTGGTGCTTACACTTATGAACAGCGTGCTCAGCTCGGCATTCAGGCTTTTGCTGACGCTCTTCTTATTGTGCCCAAGACACTTGCTGAAAACTCTGGACTTGACACTCAAGACGTGATAATTTCATTGACTGTAAGAATTATATACCATCAATCTATTACTTCACTTTTTTTTTTGACCCATTTTTTGTGAACAAGTCAAATTGAAACATGTATTTTATGAATTAGAATTAACAAAATAAGCTAAAATGGAAATGAATTAGAAAGTCATAGAAGTATATTCTTATTGTATAATACAACCTTATGTTGGAATTATATAACATGACTAATCATAAATATAAACAATAAACATCAAAGTAAGTGCGGAAGCGTATAGGAACATATAATGAATAATTAATTAACTAAAGAATAAAGTATGCTTACCTTTCTTGATTCTAGCCGAACAAGAATCAAATCCACAAACTAGCAATTAGGATGAACCTAATTTGATTTAGTGGGATTATATGAATTACCCCTTACCGTTTTGTAATTTAATCCAAGATAATAACAATAGTGTGTTATTACTATGTTCTTGTACACACGTACTAAACCGAATTAAAGTAATGCTAGTTTTTATCAAACAAATAATTTGGTTTTGTGGAAAAGAGTGGATCGACACCTATAGGGGTATTCGACCGGTTTTGGACAAGAAAACACACACAAAACAATTTTAGGGTTTAGCTTATGAGCACAAGAGATGGAAAAATAAAACCCCTAGCCTTGTATATATACACAAGCAAACTTGGTGAACAAGTTGGGTTTTTCTTTCCTTGTTTTGTCCCTTGGCCGATCGGTATAGGAGTCCCCAAAGGAATTCCGGAACCTTCCCAACTTTTGCAATTTAGTCCTTTTCCATAAACATTTAACGACCGTTAATCCATTACATTAATTACTTAACGTCCGTTAGTTATTTCGTTTAATAAATAAATAAATATAACGTTTATATTTAATTATTAACTTTAAATTCTCATACGTAAAGTGTGCAATCCCATAGTCTCAAGTTCGATCCTAACACACGTCTATTAATTTATTGTCCATAAAACCAACAGCTCCTACTTGGACATATCTTAATAGAGTGATCACATCTGTTAGCGTCTAGCAACACTTTGATGCCTCTAGTACAACTCGAGCAAGGCTCCTGGAAAACCTTTTAATGATTTCTCATTATTATTATCCTTTTGTTTCTAATACCATGTTAAATAAAGATATGGAATTAAGTCATTCTTTATTCAACCATTCTGTTTCTCGTTATTAGTGATTGAACAAGATTACCAAATCTTCTAAACATATTTAGGGGAGATTTTGGGTGTGGCCACACAAACATCTTGTTCAACCCTACGAGGGCCCAAAGAAGATATTAAACTCCAAAATAAATTTGAAGGAACAAATTCTATCTTGACTACGAGAATAACCCACAAACTTTGCAACACTTCAAGAAACAACCCTTATGACTACCAAGATTCATTATAGCGTTAAGTTGTTCCACATAAGTGCACTACATTCATGACACTTATCCGGTATCTCAAGTCTGAGGATAACTATTCATAATTTACTTATAACAATATCCACAAAGTAAATTATGTAGTTGGGATAAGTCCTATATTCAATTCATTGAATATCATCTGAAATTGGTATGCATTCTCATCAATATACTTTCAAGTATATTCTACCATATCTCTCAGATTTGTCTTATTTTAATGATACTCCCATATCATTAATAGACAACGGACGATTTAGAATAAATAAATTTATTCACGGATTAAACATGCAAATATAGGATACAATATATTATAAAATCAAACATACCAAGTATTTGATTTATTATAACAATTGTTTAACATCCCTTATCCAAATACCAACTAGATCAATGCATGAAAATTCCAGTTGATGAATTATGCCTCAAGTAATGACAATCATACTTGTTGACAAAGCATAAATCAACCAACTTGATCTATCGTAATTTTGAGAATACTTATTTAAAGAATTCAATTAATGAAGTCCTTGTATGTGTGCATTCACCAATCCACATAGTAATTCATAAAGTGTGTGACATCCTCTATCACCAATTTATGACAATTTAAACTTTCAAACATTTTAAAGTTTAAAGTATTCTTATTCTTTTAATGTATAATGCAACTGCGCTCTAAGTAGCACAACTAGTTCAAATGTCCATTAACAAGGATGAAATCCTACCACGACTAGTATTGAGTGTTATCTCAATTAAACCAGCATCATTGTATACAAACAACAATGTGCTCATTAAAACTCCATAAACTTTAATATCTTATTGTGTAATGTTTGATGCTTTCCTAACTTTCAAGTTTAAAGCTGATGACAATTTTCACAACATTTGACATATTGTTCATCCATAGAATCTAGGAGCAATTCCAGGCTGAGGATGTAATTCTTTTAGAATATTCATTACACAAGTTATCTAATAACTTTTAGTTAGATATCAATGTTGTCAAATCACTTCTTATTCAAGAATGATACAACAATTTTAATACACAACATGATGTACATGATGAATCTACATGTCAAACTTAGACTTCATTCACGTTCTATCTTGTCAAAAAATAGTTATCCATTTCCCAAATGATATATCATGTTTTATTAGAATCATTTATTTTATTGCACATGTTTATTAATAATAAACATATATTCCAAGGTTGTATGTTTTAATTCTTAAATCTTACAAGTGAAGTTTCATTCCAATCTAAGACTTAACATTTAGCTTACAAGGAATGTTACTTCCTATATGTTATACAACATATAAGATTTAAAACCTTAACATAATACTCCCACTAGCTTTCAGGAATACTTAAAATTTATCTTATTTCAATTATAAATCAAAATTAAGATTTAATAATTAAACATAAGAATAATTTCATAGATGCATGCATTTATCCATTCATGAATTATTGCACTTCGTACACTTCCAAAGATTATATAAACTCAAAAAACCTTTCTACTTACCGTCCCGCTCAAGTAATTTCTCAAGAAAGAGTTTTGATATTCCATTGTCATATTTCATATTCATGAAAACAAGTATGACCATTATTATCTTTATATATTTAATGTGTCTAGAAAAAAAATATTCAATCATAATTAATTTCTTAAGTATGATTAATAATCTTGTCATAAACATGCATTAAATAAGTGTACAATATTGTCCATATGATTTCTACATAGAAATTCAAACTACTAGGGTTTTTCATCTCTTTGAAGAAACTCATTTTCATTCTCTAGTCTAACTATTAAGATAAACCAAATTTCCAAAATTGATTATCTTTATGGACACATCTTTAACATTCATAGTATGAGTAATTTACCCAATTCAATATTTGGTAATCCATCATAATGATTATCAGTTTACTATAATCCTGTAACTCATATTTCTAAGCATATAAGTCAAATACTTGAGATATCCTTGCAGATCTATGAATGAAAATTCCATCATCTTGAGGTCTATCATTTTCATGTCTAACCTCATCATGATATATACTAGTGTGTTTTAGAAGATTATGTATCTTGTAATTTTATCTTTCAAAAAAAACTCCCACTTGCTTTTTGTAATATATAGACTATCTATATATACTTAACAGTTAGAGCAAAATTTCATTGTTCTCTTTTTGGGACATTACAAATACACATTGATAATTCATGACTTTACTTTGTTAATAACCTATTCATAAATAGTTTAACAAATTCAGAATCTTCAATTTTAAAACTTAATGTGATTCATCACATTCCATAATAAAATGGTGTTTTATTAATCTTCTAGGTTGGAGTCATATTGAGTATATTCAATCCATACTCAATTTTCTAACCTTGTTACTTTTTAAGAAAGAAGTTATGGTTATCACGAATCAAACAAATCAAATGGAGTTTGATTATCCTAACTGAACATACCATCAACTTGTGGTATTCATTAGAATTAATATTGTAAGACAATCTAACAATATATAAGATAAACATATTCCTTTTGGCTTACCTATTTACCAACTAAGTCAACTTCATGGTATAATAGACTTTCCAAGCCAATTGCATGTTTTATAACACAAGTACTCTTTAACCAAGTCACTTCATATCTATGTCTCATCAAGGAAACATAAACAGTTATAATCCCATTATACGTTATAAATCATTGATCAACTCAATGACTTCTTGTATATGTCTTAATTAAAAACATAACAAGTTAACGTCTTACTTTATTATAAGTCTTAAAAGACTTTATGTTTATGTCTTTACAATGAATCATAAACATGTTTAACTAAAGTAATTATGAACACAACTCTTGGTTTCAATAGTAATTTCAAGTTAATTTATTTACTTCACAATAATGTAGGACTACATTATTTTTCATTTATGTCATTCCAAAATACATAAATAAACAAATTGAAGTAGTATTAGATTACTTCATTTATGTCATTCTAATAATACATAAATATTTAATTTGAAGTAATCTTATATATCATTTTGACACATGTTCTAAATACTTGTCTAATTTAGAAACTGCAAATATGTCCATGCAAGGTCTGACTTCACATAGAGATTTACTTTGTTGTTGCAATCTCGCCAAGTTCTCACATGACGTAAATTGCAACACCAAGTGTTTCTTGAATTAGATATGTTCAAGTTATATTAGAACGTTAGTCTCTTTCCTTGCAGTCAAGAGAATCCGTTAAATCATATACTTATATGTTGTACCTTGCACACAATATAGATTTCTCCCACTTGTGCATGGAACAACATCATGTAGCAGATAAACAACACGACATATGTTTGTTTATGTGACTAATATTATTGTGTCATTGATATTAGCATAACTAGTAGATGTAGAACCACTTCCTTGTCTAATAAGGAAACGTACATAACTATCCTTGAAAACATAAGTGTCTACAAGTGGAAAGTAATTATCTTAAGACATTCTAGAGATAATCTGGGTTACTACCAAGATGACAAAGCTTGTAACTCCCACTGAATAAGAGATCATTACATTAATTCCTTATTCAGTAATAAGAACAAAATAATCCCACTGGATTTGACAACATTGCAAGTCTTTCATTAACCAATGAAAGAAAATAGTGTTCTATTTTACTTCCCTACACCTTTGAGAAAGTCCATACATAACAATTACTTATGTACTTAAAAGAATGTATTCTACTATGTAGATGATGAATTTATCCATCATTGCTATTAACTTGAAAAATTGGGCATGCAAATTCTTTCTTAATAGTTCTACTATTCCAACAATTGTAAATAGTACTTTTAAATGGTCAAAACAAAACAACTAGATAAAATATGCTAGTTTGTCTTTTACCAATTATGCAGTAATTAGTCTAGCTTCTAATTTAATAACTCAGACAATATGCAATTTTCTTAACTATTAAAATTTGCTTACGAGTTACGTATTTAGAATTTAGACAATTCTAATTGTCCTATCATACCTTTCTTCATTCATCAAAAGGAATAGGATTGAATCTCACTCTTTCTTATGAAAAGAGGACTAGGTTTATTCTTTTAGTAAAGTTGACTCTACCAAAAACCCTTACAGGTGTAGATCAATTTACCGATACAGGAATAACCTTCGCCATTTAGGTTTAATGTTGCATTAATACATTTAAAGAATTAGCAAAATTCAATTTTAGTATTTTCGATAATTAAACTTTTCAAGAAAATAAAATACCCAAGGTAATATTCATATAACCATAGAATTTTCTCAAAAAAACTAGGATCCAAATTATCGTAGTTCCATTACATCAGTTGATCTGCTAGTAAGGAAAGCACATAATAGGGTAATCTGTCGAACATTAATTGGCAAACAATTTCCAACTCCTAGATCACTATGGGATTTATATTTTCCAACGCTATTGCAAATATAAACATGTTTCATCCCATCTTATGCCATTGAGTCCAAGTCTCACTTCCTACTCAACTTAAGTGTCTAACTTAAAGAACTGCAAATATGTCCATGTAAGGTCTCACTTTACAGAGATTTACCTCTCCATTACAATCTAGCCAAGTACTCTCATGACATAAATTGCAACTTCAAGTGTTCCTTTTAATTAGATGGCATATAACTTAATTTAAAAGGGTAGTAGTTTTGATTTTATGTGGTCAAATCAAAGATGTCATGCATTCATCTTGTAGCATAATTTTAATAAAAAAAAACTTTTTATTACAAATTCATAAAGATCAAATTATCAAAGTTTTGATTGAGGTATTGGGTTCACCAATCAAGGAATTTAGCGTTAATTATCGTCCATTATACCGTACTTTTGCATAAGTGTAAACACTTAGTGTTTCGGATAATTACCACCGAAGTGGCGCATGGAATTAAAACTAATTCGCCCTTAAGATGAGCTTGTACATTATATGGCTTACTAAGTAGCTCCATTCGAACTTACAGAGGGCAGAGGACCAAGTAAGCGCAAAAGCATAACCTTAGACATCCTTTCAGTGTGACTGTGCGCACTTCTTAAATAACCCCTTTATAGTTCATTCTAATGGGTGAGCCGTTCAATCATTGTACCAAAGTCACCAATCAATTAAACTATTGAAAACTTAACTCTTCCAAAACAAATCAAATTTCGCCATTGTTCAGTCCGTATTATTTTTCTATTCAAAATTACCCTTTGCTTAAAACGCCGCTTCATAATAAACAAACAAGTAATACCAATAAAAAATAAACTACTAAAAAACAATGTGCACATAATAAACAATTTATACGTGTAAACAAGTAGCCACATGCAACTTATTCGATAAAACCCTATTAATAATCAATGTCTAGGTTAATAAATGTATATATTAATTAGGCTTTCACCTCTCAATTGAAAGTGAGCCACATACATCGACGAATCGATTGCGTAAACCCATAATTAATTATATACCAAATTGCACATAATTGATTCATTAATGCATATAATTGGAGTTTTCCCCAATTCAAGATTTATCATAAATATACATGTGTATAAAACTTAACAATTAATATCGCATAACCAATCTTAACAATTAAATATTCAAGCAACTATCCATGAAATGCATATAATCATGGATACATCATAACAATTATACAAATAGTCACAAGATCGCATACAATTCCATGTCACATAACACTATATTCATGAATTTATCAATGCAACAAATATATTAAATCTAGGTTTCATATAGATAACTTAACAATTAATATAAACCCTAAAAATTTAAGAAAAATCGATTAAAAAATTTGGGGTTTCCACCCATAAAAAAATTTTCGATCCATAATAGATTTTTAAAAAAATTAGGCAAAAGCCCTAACCCTAAAATTAAGGTTTATATAATCATAACCAAAACCCTAGAATAAATCATATCAAACATAATACAATATCCGTTTTTACAGAAAGTTTAGTAATTAATTACTCATTAAAACCTACTCGTGATGCCAATGCCATGGAATTATATAACATGACTAATCATAAATATAAACAATAAACATCAAAGTAGTGCAATATAGGAACATATAATGAATAATTAATTAACTAAAGAATAAAGATATGCGTGACTTTTGATTCTATTCTAACAAGAATCAAATCCAAAACTAGCATTAGGATGAACCCTAATTTGGATTTATACGGGATTTATGAATTACCCCTTACTGTTTTGTAATTCAATCCAAGAATAATAACAATAGTGTGTTATTACTATGATTTACACACGCATCAAAACCAATTAAAGTAATGCTAGTTTTTATCAAAACAAATAACTTGGTTTTGTGGAAAGAGTGGATCGACACCTATAGGGGTATTCAATCGGTTTTGAACAAGAAAACACACACAAAACAATTTTAGGGTTTAGCTTATGAGACAAGAGATTAAAATAAAACCCCTAGATATATATACACAAGCAAACTGGCGAACAAGTCGGGCTTTTTCTTTCCCTTGTTTTGTCCTTGGCCATCGGTATAGGAGTCCCCAAAGGAATTCCGGAACCTTCCCAACTTTTGCAATTTAGTCCTTTTCCATAAACATTTAACGACCGTTAATCCATTACATTAATTACTTAACGTCCATTAGTTATTTCGTTTAATAAATAAATAAATATAACGCTTATATTTAATTATTAACTTTAAATTCTCATACGTAAAGTGTGCAATCCCATAGTCTCGAGTTCGATCCTAACACACGTCTATTAATTTATTGTCCATAAAACCAACACCTTAATCATTCTATTTTTAAATTGGAATTTTATTGGATTACTATAGTTTTTGGCAGTCATATACTCATACGATTCATTTATGACACATAGTTTATAAAAACTTCGGGTCGACCCAAGCTGACCTTACCACGAATATCTGTTACCTAAACCCGCATGACGCACTGATTTTCCACCTCTACTTTTTGACATACCTGGGTCTTTACTTTGAAAAACAATTTTTTTCTTTCAGAG
Organism: Chrysanthemum makinoi; assembly: GCA_910596185.1. Classification (NCBI taxonomy): domain Eukaryota; kingdom Viridiplantae; phylum Streptophyta; class Magnoliopsida; order Asterales; family Asteraceae; genus Chrysanthemum; species Chrysanthemum makinoi. The sequence continues at coordinate 97,203,017 of OU343219.1, read as the reverse complement.
AGAGCATGATAAAGGCAACATTGTGGGGCTAAATCAGCACACTGGGGAGCCAGTTGACCCCCAAATGGAGGGTATCTTTGACAACTATGCTGTGAAGCGCCAAATTATAAACTCGGGGTATGCAAAAAGATACTATTGTGTTGTGTGTGCTTGCTACTTTAATAATGATTCCTAGTATCCAAAAGACCTTTTGTTGAAACACTTGAGTATAGTGATTCTTAGCTTGTTAATGTTTTTTGGGATTTTGTTAATTGCTTCTTCTTTTTTTTTTTTTTTTTTTATTGAGAGAAAATAAAACTTTTGCTTTGTTTTTACAGCCCGGTAATTGCATCACAACTGCTACTTGTGGATGAAGTGATTCGTGCAGGTCGCAACATGAGAAAGCCAACTTAAGCTTACTATTTAAGTTCTTCGGCGTACACTTAGTTAAGTATATATTGTTTGTTTGGATCTGCAAAGCAAGCCAAATATTTTGATATAGATCTTAACATCATGATGGCTAAGCGTCTTGCTTCCATACCATTTGAACCTTGTGAGATATTACGTTTAAACTTCATGAGATATTACACTGTAACTTAATACTGAAATGAGGATATGTGTTGCAAGTATTTAAACAACTTAAGTGAATAAAAGAGATGGATTATAATCTAAGTTGAACCATTTCAATATTAGTTGCATGGGATAGAAGTTCCAAGAGTTGAAGATTAAAATTTCTGCTTTTAAGCAAGGTTTAGCCTGGCTATTGTCAAAAAAAAATATGCAAAACGAAATCGTAGACTGGGTCTGCAGTTTGCAAAGTAGACAATGGTTTCAGACTCTGCTTTTACCATGTGCAGTGGATTACATTTCTATTTTGCCAAAATTTGTGTTTACCGATAATTAAAAAGATACTAAAATGTGTCTAATTTTTTCAGAGTATAGACACCTCAAAACATTTACTAAGATAACAAGAAAAAAAAAAAAAAAGAAAAAACCCTCCTCTAAAGCAATGTGTAGGTTCTGGTATGTTTAACACTAATGACCTTTGATTTCACCACAAAAAGTATAACGTATATTGCAAAATTTGTTTTCAAACTTATTGTGGTAGGTTATGTAAAACGGCTAGTAGTGATTATTTTCTAACAGCCGCTGAAAAAGACCTGTTGAATCATTGCGGTGGTAGAATCAGGCAACTTGACTAGATTTTTATATTTGATCATATTTATTATCAACTCGAAAACAGCATGATCAACACCAAAAGGGATTGTTAAGGACTTTATAGAGAACTTCTTAAACACGTAGGTAAATTTTTAGTTCTACATTTTTTATCCTGCAACTTTAGCGAATTTGTTTAGTGTTATTCTGAATCATGTAGCTTTTTAAATATGTCAAGTGTTGCTCTGAATCATGTAACCATAAAAATTACTTCGTATACGAAAAACATTTTGTTTAAATTTTCTTAATTTTTCCATTCAAACCTTTACCAATACATCAAAAGCAATAGTAAAATCTCCTGCCAAAGACATCACAAAAGAAGTTCATAATAGCAAAATCTCCTGCCAAAGACATCACAAAAGAAGTTCGTACTTTTGGGATGGAACACTTCTATCTCAAACTCTCAGATTAATTTGTTTAACAATTCGTGCATTTCAAAATCAAGTGTTGCAGAAATACACATAAACTTTATCACTATTCAGCAAATAATTAATTTCAAACTAAAATTTAAGACCATGGACAGAAAAAACACACATATCTTGAAAACAAACAACGTAGTTAGACTCCTACGGGTCTCTTAGCATCCTCTTGAAGTGAGTACTCTTTCTTCATCTCTTCCAATACTCTGTCATTCGTGCTGCAAGAAAAACAATGATGACTATAAGTCCATTTCAGGGACATGTCAGTTATAGCAAGACTATAATTTGCCCATCCAGTTCCACCAAAGTTGCAATGTACCACTCATTGAAAGCTTGCTTCCGTCAACAAATCAAAAGTGAAGTTAAGTGCACGTATGCACTTTGATATGACCAAAGATATACATACATACTATGATTAGGAGACACAAAGACATTCATGCTCCACAAATTAGTTATATGGTAAAGATGTAACTTGATTGATATGATATAATGTACTACTCCCTCATAAAAGTGTTCATATATGGGATATTGAGAATCAATTGATACATTCATTTTTTGTTTTTTGGGTAACCATGGTTTCCGTCTGATCCACGGGATTTAAACCCACCGCCACACAGACTCAAACCACGTGAAGCCCTCCCTTTTCAAAAGGTTGGCGTGCCCACTTCAAGGTTGTTTGCACCTAGCAGGAATTGAACTTGAGACCTTACACATTTTAGTGTGATAGTCACAAGCCTTTTTGCCACTAGGCCACCCCTGAGTGGTTAGAATCAAATCAAGTGATAAGCATTTAACAAGAAACTGATATAGAGTTGAAGCAACAACAAAAGAACGGTAACTTGAGCTAATAAAAGATGGTAAAACAAAACAGATTCAACGTTTTAAAGTTAAACCTTGAACTTGGAAAGTGAAATAATTAACTTAAAACTCTTTCAAAGTTGAATGAAATAATTAACTTAATCTTTCAAAGTTGAATGAAGCATGTTAAACAAGTTACCATTTTTATAAGTCAGAACCATCAAGGCTACAACTTACTTTTGAGTGACAGGTCTCCTTCTCCTTCTCCTTCTCCTTCTCCTTCTCCTTCTCCTTCTCCTTCTCCTTCTCCTTCTTCTTCTTCTTGTTATTATTATTATTATTATTATTTATTAGTTCATAAAGACAAGATACTTTTTCTTTATTGGAAAATTAGTACATAAATGTAAAGATGATAAAGAAACTCCATACGGAAGCAAGTTGTATACAAAGAAATATAAAGAGTCGATGTCAAATTCGAATTTGATATGAGTTTTCAGATGTGAGTTCTCCTGATAGAAGTATGTTATAGATGTTGGAGTTATATGCATCTATAAACGGGTAAAAGGAGAGGGATCCCAATTGAGACTACCAGGGGAAAGACGAGCCTTTTTGGCTCTCATGTACGCGGCCTAACCAGTATTCCTGTGGATGCTTTTGGATTTTTCCCTAGCCATCCCAAGATGTTTATCCAGTGAGGTTTGACGCCCGCGTCTAGGGGTGTTCATCGGTTCGGTTTTCGGGTTTGTGGGTTGAATGATTCCGGTTTATCGGTTTTTAAAATTTTAAATTCAAAACCAAAACCAAACCAAACCAAATTAGAATTCGGTTTGGTTTCGGTCAAAACCAAGAAAACCAAATTCAACTAAACATAAAAATATAATCTAGGAAATCATAAATAAAAACCTAAAAGTTCAAATAAAAGTAACAAACAAAAAGAAGTAAATCAACAAAACAAAAGTTTAAGAAACCAAAAGGTTTCAAACTTAATAGAAGTAAATGAAAGTGAGACACGATAAAATTTTCTTTAAAAAATTGTCTTCAGAAAGTCTTATTAGCTTGAATATTCTATCTTCAAGCATCCAAACACAGTTAAATATTAGGTTTGTTAGTTAGGATAATAAGATAGAAACTATGTATATATATAACTTTTTAAGTAGATTTAGATATTCGGTTTTTTTGGTTCGGTTTGGTTATATTTTTGTCAAACCGTAAACCAAACCAAACATTAATTAAATACTTCAGTTTGGTTCCAAAAACCAAACCATACACCAATTAAAATTATTGGTTCGGTTTTATTCGGTTTCGGTCCTAATTATTTTTCCGTTTGTTCGGTGTCAAACCAAACATTGAACACCGGCCGCGTCTCCTCCGAGATTTTGGTTGCAAACCTCATTGGGTAAACATCTTGGGTTGGCCAGCCATAGAGATACCGCTAGATCAATAAATGAATCAGAATTGTGTCACGGGAGCATTGGATCCTCCAACATACCCGTCTTAAATAATTATACATCTTTCAGGCATGATACTTATTGTTATGTGCACTTGCGTCATGATGCATATAGATGTAGTTTCAAGTTCCTGTTATCCATACAAATTTTTGGACCATTTTGGAGGTTTCTGGATAGCCCACAATCACATCTTAACTTCTACTACTAGATAACGATGAGACCCAGAAACTGAAAACGTTAAATGGTAACATTTACTACCACAAAGATTCACGACTCTATGCCTACATGATGTCCATGCTAGCTAGCCAGGTCATGTTTAATAAATCACAAAAAAAGCCATAGCCTTCACTATATTGAATCTTTTAACATTTTTTTTCTGCTTTAATTTGTTGAAGATGCTGAATGCAGGAAACAACTTTATCCTATGTCAATCCATATGCAATCGATTCACAGGAAAACATAGACTTGGTGAATCTGGCAAAAAATCAACATGTTAATTCTCGGCTGGTTTGCAGTTTCTTCTATAGGGACAGGTTTAGGGAAGTGTAAACTGTATCCTTCTATGAGAACCACATAGAGAAACATGCTTATATGAGGCCAAACAATTATTCTAAAGACTGGACTTCAGATAAGAAAATGAACCAGTAATCAGATAAATTGATATTAGCGATTTCATTTCGTACTCTTCAATTACTTATAAACAAGAAACATTTTGCTGAAGTTTGTACTATAAAAATTCCAGGAATTGCAACAATTTCCACTTAACTCGTGGACGGTGTTCAAAGGTGCGGTTAAACCGCTACTTAAAGTCCCAATAATCAGTTTTTAGTGTTTAGATAAAAACTATTATGATAATGGTATCTAATTACTTATGGAAACACATTCAGGTAAACGGGTAAAAAGTTGCCATAACAAATTGGTTATTTAGACTATTCTAAAGTTTCTTACTTATCCTTACCAATAAACAAGTGACTATCTAAATATTTAATACTTCAAGTAGCAATAATCACTATCTAAATTTTTATCCAAACACTCCACTGTAACCATTAATCATTACGAAATACTGATAAAACTGATTCCGGTACATTAGATTACACATAATTTTCCTTTATTTAAATATTATGCGATAAAACAACCATGATCAAAGGCGTTTCCTTCTTATTTTATACGCTAGGTTACAGGGCAGGGAATCAGAAAAGATAAACATAAGTCTGGTAAACGATCTAAAGAGTGAACAACTTACTAGTCATGAAGACAAGTATTAAGTTCTTTAGCTTGTTTACGACACTTCCACACAACAGAAAACATCCTCCCTGAAGCACACTCCGCATACTTAGCAGTGTAAAAATCACATTCCTTTAGTGCCTTTGCCTTCATTTTGCTTCGTAAAGCTACAACACCAATGACATAACTTAAACAACAAAGAATGTTTATTTATAAGAAAAACGCAATCACGTTCATCCTAATCACAGAAAGTATCAGTTCATTTGAGTTCATAAAAATCTTTACACATTAGTAAACAATAAACAGCTACTAATTGTATGAACTACTCTAATTAAATGGAAAACATCCTCAGCTAATCAGATCATATAATATTCAAATTCATAAATCTCAATAAGCCCTATTCATAGAAAGTGATAAAAGGGGTTTAAGGGTTTATTATAATTATTGATTATACCTTCTTCGACCTTCTTCTTGACATGATTTTCTCTTGCTTCTTGAACATAACCCATTTTTATTTATCAAACTTAAATTTGTTGAAATGATATTAGCAAATGTTGAGGAGGTCGTCTAGGTATACAAATAAATTTGGTAGAGGGTGTTTGGGATCGCGTTTTGCAACTCACTCTCAAACTCACAAAAATAATTGTTCTAAAAAGTTACAGGGCATTTTTTTTAAAGAGTTGATAATTACATCGACATTTTTTATTCTTTCACGATAATATTACACTGTTAATGCATACAAAAGGCGGAGGTCCTTTCTACCATTGGTAGAACTGGAAGCAGCCTCTCTACCTTAGGTAGGGGTAAGGCTGTCTACATCTTAACATCCTTCAGACACCGGAAATGGTATTGGGTACCCATAACCCGTGAAAGACAGCATTGGGAGTTACTTTACTTTTTTTTAATGCATATATTACAAAGTGGGATATGCATAATTGTGATAAAGAATAAAAAAAAGATGGTATAAGTATCGCTTTTTTTTTTATGTTTCAAAATAATTTTCTACTCTTGTAAAAACTAAAGAATTTAATAAGGAATATTCTATTTAAGTGTTTAAAAATTAAAGTGCCATCACTTTTATTAAACTATGTAAATTTTGTCTAATTTTAAGACGGAAGGAGTATCTGATACGATCTTTGATATAATTCTTTTGGGTGAATCATATTTAGAGCACAAGGTGTCGTGACTAACCTTCACCTCTTCATCACCTTCACATTACTATAACAAACCTCCACAGTTAACCACAACTAACCCCCTCACTCACAACAAATCTCAATTTACTTATTTGAGGCCCACCACTTACAACTTTATTTTTTGTATTCAAATTTTCAAATAAACTAAATTCATTTAATTAAAAATAAACATTATACGACACAATAAAAAAAATATACGAAACGTAAAATATACGGTAAAAAAACATACGTACTTTCAAATTTAAACACAAGTAAAATAAAAATATTAATTTTACACTTTCGAATTAAAAAATAAATAAAAATAATAAAAAATAAATAAAAAATAAAAAAATCACCCTTTTTTTTAAACGGTATAGTTTTGAGCAAGATTATTTAAATTCAAATTCAAAATCAGATTCAAATTGGAGCGGGATTATTTAAATTCAAAATCATATCTGCCTATATATACAACTCTACCAGATTTGTTTATCACACACAACTCATACACACAAGTTACACACACAACTCGCACACACAAAAATGTCTCGCAAAGATTTCTCTCAACAATTCCCAAGTCCGCCACAACTGCCGGAAACTACCTTTCCAAGTCCACCACACTGCCGGAAACTACCTTCCCAACTCCACCAAAAGAAGTTGAAGTTTATTCAACTCCACCAGAAGATGTATTTCCAGTTTTCCAACCAGAAAATGTATTTGTAAACACTCCACCTCTTAACAATCCAAATGTTAACACTCCGGTTGTTAACAATCCACCTATTAACAGTCCACAGGTGGACCTCCAAAACAATCCATTTAGGTTTAGTGAGGCTTACCTTCGTGAACTTGCGCAGGACGAGGAAAATTTTAGAGAGATTATGGAAAACGAGGCACGCGATGAAGTTGCTCGTTTGGAACAGGAAGCCAGGGAAGCTGAATATCTTAGGCAGAACTGGTTTGACATCATGGAAGCAAAGTACTATATTGGCGAGTTTAGATCCTCTTCGAGTGAGGAGGGTTACAACTCAGATGATTCGTATTCTTAATTTGTTATTTCAATTAATTTGGTGGTAGTTTGTATTAAGCGTATTATGTATTTGCTGTTTTCACTTTAATTTTCAATTAACGTAGTGTTTTAACTTAGATGTTCAATGTAATTTGTGTTTTTAAATTTATGTTTGCATTTTTTTCCTCCAAAACACTTCATCTTCTATTATACAAAACACTTCATCTTCCAAAACAATTTATATTTTTTTCCTCCAAATACATTCATCTTCCAATGTTTAAAAAAAGAAAAAAAAATAGTACAACACAACTCCTCGTCGTGTAGACGAAGAGTTGCTTGACGGCGAGGGACGGCGAAGACAGGCGGTGTCACGGCGAAGTGCCACATCGGACTGCGAGAAGGGACTGCGAACCCACCCCTTGTGCTCTTATATACGTAGTATTAGAATGAAAAGAAAGATAAATAATCATAACCACAAATTTGAGATGCATCACTTTTCATTTAAATGCATTTTAATTAGTTTCGAAAGTGATTTTGAAGTGAAAACGATACAAAGTGTTACTAGCAACAAATTTGACCCGCAAAAAATGACAAATACATAGGATTCACCACATTTGATGAAATGCATCTAATATATGTATATGCATCTAAGGGTGTGTTTGGTTGAGGTATATTGAGGGCATTTCATGATATTTGCATTTTAATTTTCTTCAGATATGGTGTTTAGTATCCTAAACGAAGGAATTTAAAATTTCACGAATTGACAAACTGGGAATAATTAGAATGCTTTCAAAAAGTGAGAAACTTTAATTTACTTAAAAAAAATAGAATTAAACTCTTTTTCTTGTTGTTTTTGTTGTATTTCTTCTTGTTTTTTCTTGTTGTTTTTTTAAGTTAAAGGAAATTCGTCACTAGTCGGGTATGGGGTTATTCGGGTTCGGGTCAATTAGGGTCAGATCAAAGTCGAGTCAAGGTTAAAATTTTCATACCCAAACCTGACCTTATTTGAATTCAGTTTAGTCGGTTCATGTCAATTTGGGTCAGTCAACTCGGGTCGGTCCGTTGGGGTTTGGGTCAACCGGAATATGAGTAAAATGTAATAAAAATGTTTTTTAGTCGTTTAAATATAATATTTATAAATTTTATATTAAAAAGATAAAAATATCTATTCGTGTCAATCTGGTCGACCCGAACCCTAGTTATAAAAAATTTCCAACCCGATACCCGACCCTATTTAGTATTTGGATTACTCGGGTTGAGCCAAAAACTAACCCGACTCGAATAAGCTTAATTAGGGTTGGGTCGGGTTTTTTGACACCCTTATTTGTCACTCCGTAAAAAAGTTGCAATAATAAACATATTGACATATTTCAAATATTATGAATTTCTGTCAGGTATTTTAAATTTCGGATTTTTAATTTCTAAAGAATTTAAATTTACTAGAATTTAAAATTCCGGAATTTCAAATTCACGAACCAAACGGCGCCTAAGTTTGAGCTAGAATATATATTAGAGTTAATTACATAAATCGTACATGTGGTTTGCCAGGTTTCACATGTTTCGTCCCTGTGTTTTTTAAGCAGGTGATATCCTTGTGGTTTTCCAATATTACGGATCATGTCCAATTTACTAACCAAGACTAAACGGTCGTTAAAAACACCCTCACGCAATAATAAAAATGTGAGGGGTAAAGATTGTACATTTTCTTTTCCCTCTCAATATACTTGCCTTGATTTTAACCCCTTTTTTTTTCTTTCTTTTCTTTTTTTTTTTCTAAATACCCATTTAACCTTTGACATTCCAACACACACAAATGTCTGTGATATTCCATTCTAACAAATGTTCTCTTTGATAACAAGGAAAAACTTTCGATCTAGTTAAAGAACATGGTATGTGTTTTTATGGTTATCATATTTGATGTTTGTTGCAAAATGGATCTTTTTTATGTTCTTGGCTCATTAGTTGGATTGATTGAAGCAATGTTTTGATTTATAATTTTGTACATTTAAACAGGAACTAAGAACCCAAATCTTTTCACGATAAATATAAACCACGGTGGTTTTATTACAATGGGATCTGGAAGATGTTACTTGAATGTTAAGGTTAACTAGTTTGATTGGGTTGATTTTGATGAATGATCTGGTGAGGAACTTAGTGACATACTAGAATTGTTAGGTCATAAAAATGAAGTTGTGTTTTATCATTTTAAAATTCTTAACACTAGTTTAGATGAGGGGTTTAAACCCTTAGCATCGGCCAGTGATGTTATAGAGATGGTTAAGCATATAGGAACATTGAAAGTGATTGAGGTGTTCACTGCACTTTCGTTGTCAGTTTTAGATTATCCTATGTCACAACATGAAAGTAAGACCAAATGTAGTATTGTGGAAGTAGATGGTAATGTACCAGAACCTATGTCAAACCCTTTGCCCTCTAAGAAAAAAGCTTTAAAAAACTAAGAAGAAGTTTGTTAAAAAACTGTATAAGAAAGCACTTACAAAGAAAATATTATTGTTTGATGAATGGGGTGTGGTTGATCACATAAAGAATGACCATGTTAATGATAATGTTGTGTTTGAGAAAGAACATGTTACAGGACAAGTAAATGATTCACAAACTTGGCCACATAATTTTGATATGACAAATAACTTTTATCCATTTTTCTCTACTCTCAACACCAACAAGGTGGATGCTGAAAGGGGACAATCAAGTGGGTTAAATAGAGGTGATGATGAGCCTATAGTGGTCACAAAAATAGGTGAACCTAATAGGCTAAATAAAGATGCTATGAGAAATACTAAAGTTGGTGATGATGTATTAGTAGATCGGGATAATATGATAGAGGATGTTGAGGTTGATATGGAGGATTTTAGGAAGAAGTTTTGTTAATACAAATAAATGTGTATATTCTTTCTTAGTTTTATCGATTACAATCATAAAAATATATTAAGTAAAGTTTAAAATAAATAAGTTTTCTAACTCATCATATTTATCACTAAAGGTATGTATAAAGGATTATCTATAGTATTTTGTAATGATCAAAGAATATTTTTTAACCAACACATTACTTAATATAAAATATTTTTCAAATGTCTACACCATTTTTGAAAAATGACATACATTTTTACTTGCACATTCTTTTTAAACTAGACTTATACACATTTTATTTTTAGATGCTACTTTCTATTTAAATAAAATCAAAATTGATTTTTACTTCATCCATGAGGTCATCCACAAGTAGATTTTTATGATAAGTCACTTCAAGTATCTTACAAAATCTGGAGTTCACTTTTAAAGATTTTGTTAATACAAATAAGCCGTAAAAACGTTTATTTATATTTTACGATCTTCTAATGTTTTGTCGATAACAAACGTAAAATCATTTTAACAAAACAAATAAAATACGTAAATGGTTTGAGCCAATAGTTTACTACACACTTACATTTTCATATAAAACACTAAACAAGTAATAGTGTTTACATCTTATAGAAATATATATGTATAACAACTAGTGTTTACATAATATGGAAATGTGTATATATTGTAATGGGTAATGTAATGGGTAAAAATCTTAGTACTTGACCCTAATGACTAGACAAATTGAACATTGTTGGGTAAATCCCAAAGTCCATGACCCATACCCATGGAGCTTGATCCATAACCCATGACCTATTTGTATGACATCATGCATGAAGTCATGTTGGGTATTATCCATGATCCATGACCTAAGACCCATGACCCAATGTCTAGATACATTGCATCTTGTATAACCCATGGTTCATAACCCATAACCCGGTTTGCAACCCAAAATCCGGACTTAAGCTGACCCAGCTGCTGGATCCCTTGGATTGCACTAGCTCGATCCCTCTGGGGAGGGATCCGTGGGAACCGGGGAACAGTAGAGAAAATTGCCTATAAATAGTGAGCCATTTCACTCTTGTAACTTATCCCGTTTACACATACTCTCTCTTAGTATTGTAAACTCTCTAACCTCATATCCAAAGGATCTTTCTATGTAGTTTTATGTTTGTGTGATTCTCTAGATTTCTCTTAAAGACAATGTTAGGAATTAGAAATTCTAGGTATTAAAGAGTCGGTCACCTCAAGTATATGTAATTGTTAGAAAGCTCGTAGTCGTAGTTATTTTAAGTTAAGTAACACCGTGGAGGACGGACGGGTCTTTACCCACTGTATGCCTGATCCACAGCCCGTTGTGTGGCGTTTTATTGTAAGACTATAAATACTCTCTACCCTCCAAGGTAGAGAGTTGGAGCTCATAATAAGATTTTTCTTTCTCTCACTAAGTTCCCTAAACCTCTAACTTTCTCTCTCTAAAACCATCTTGTACGCCACTTATGATTATGGTTTAGTGTGTTTGTGAAATCCAATAAGTAACAATTGGTATCAGAGACAGGTTAGATCATCTCTTACATATCTTTAGATTTCTAGTGGTTTTTAGGAGGTTTTTGAGTTTGAAAAAGTTTAGTGGTTTTTGCATCATTTGGTTGATTTCTAGTGCTAAACTTTGGATTTTGATTGTATTTTTGTGTTTAGAATCATCACAAGTGTTTAGGTTTTGATTTAGAAGGCTTGAATCATCGTGGTTGGATTGTTTTTGGATTGAAAAGTGGTGTTTATGTGTTTTTTCATGCTAGCGACTTGAGCCACGGAAAAGTTTTCTTGGTAGCGACTTGCTTTGCAATTTGGTAGCGAGTTATTGTTAAAGGAATTAACGAGTTGGGTTAGCGACTTGTCTAGTGAGACAAGCCGACAAAAAGTACACGAAGTGGATTCTCCACTACACGTAGCGACTTGGTGTAAGTTAGCGACTTGTACTTTATTTTGTTAGCGACTTGGTGTTAGCGAGTTGGTACCTAGCGAGTTGCTATTTAGCGACTTGACAAATCAGCGACTTGGTGCTAAGCGAATTGCTGTCAAAATTTTGCTAGCGACTTGGATTGTAGCGAGTTGTTATATAGCGACTTGGGACTATAGCGACTTGGCACTTAGCGACTTGGTTCAAAGTTTCCTAGCGACTTGGGACTATAGCGACTTGGCACTTAGCGACTTGGTTCAAAGTTTCCTAGCGACTTGAGTGATATCCTTTGAATACGGTTTTCTCTTGATTTAGTAAAATCCCGTGAAAGAATCTATTTCCCGGTTTAATCATAGAGTTATAAAATCCGTTTAATCAGTCATCATGTCTACCAACGCTCCTACAATCATCTCCACTGTTGCCGAGGATGTTCAAGCAGCTGGTTCAGATACTCGTCCACCCATGCTTGACAGAACAGACTACGACTCTTGGGCTCAAAGAATCAGATTGTACTGTCTTGGAAAGGAAAATGGGGTCAACATTCTCAAATCGATTGATGAAGGACCATATCTGGTTGAGACTACTAGAGACATAATTGATACAGCTGAAGATGGTACATTGATTTACGGAATGGACCGACCAAAGATGTATGATGAGCTCGATGATAAGGAGAAGAAGAGATTCGATGCAGATATCCGGGCTTCTAACATCATATTGCAAGGTCTTCCAAAAGACATATACAAGCTTATCAACCACAACAATGAAGCAAAGGCTGTATGGGATAATGTTAAGATGCTTCTCTCAGGTTCTGAATTAACTATGGAAGACAGAGAATCTCAGCTCTATGATGAATTTGAACACTTCAAGATGAAACCTGATGAGAGCGTCTATGAGTACTATGTGAGATTCCATAAGCTGGTGAATGACATGAGGAACATCAGAATGACCATGCCTAACATTCAGTTGAACTCAAAGTTTGTTAACAACATGAATCCTGAATGGCACAAGTTTGTCACTTCCGTGAAGCTCACTAAAGGATTGAAGAATACAAACTATGAGCAACTCTATGCCTTCCTTCTTGAGAATGAGAGACATGCCATGTTTGAAAAGAGGATTCTTGAACAATTCAAAACAAATCCAGGAGAGATAAGCTCATCAAATGATTCAACTGCCTTCTACTCAAACATTGGGATTACCACTAAAGCTTCACAAGTTGTACCCATGGGTGATGGAACTCACAAACTCATTCCCGATCCAATGTTCAAACAAGTTGATGTTGATACACACGTGGGAAACTTCATTAGTCAACTAGCCCTCATGATCAGTCAAAACATGAACACTCTCCCACACACCAACAACAACCTCAGAACAACATCCAATCCACACAATCAAGCTACTGTTAGAGAAGGGAAGGTTATGGTGCAACCAATCCAAGAAAGGCAGTATGATCAGAGAAGGGGTGGAGGCTATGGAGGAAATCAGAATCGGGGAAGGAATGGAAATCAAGGACAAGTCAAGACAGTTAAGTGTTACAACTGTGGTGGTGAGGGACACATTGCAAGGAATTGCACATCTCCAAAACTTCCTCAGAATGCTGAATACTTCAGGGATAAGATGTTGCTAGTACAAGCTCAGGACAATGGAGCAACCTTGGATGAAGAGGAGTTGTTTCTTCTTGAAGGGAATGCTAAGACGTATGATGCAGATGTGGATGAGCAGCCTATTCAGGAGATATGTCACAATCATCAGAATTCCTTTCAAGTAGTCGACCTGTGATGCATACGACTCCGATGTTGATGATGGACCTACTGCACAAACAATTTTCATGGCTAGCATTTCTCCAATGGTCTCTCCTAAGATCTCATCTCCACCACAAGCTGGTCCATCCAAAGACAAACTCATTTCTGAGGTATTAAAACTATACGATGATGCTGATGGGCAAAAGATGCATGACAAAGTACAATCAACTGAAAATAAGTTGTACGTACAAGGAAATACCATTCAGACTGCTCACTTAATCACTAAGCACAGAGTTTTGAGTGATAAGCATAGTACTCCCCTTGTTGAGGAACCAAATCCAGAAGTTGTTAAAAAGGCTAGAGCTGCCCATAAGGTTATTTATGATGGCAATGAAATTCTTAAGCCTAGACAGAAACCTAGTTGCGCTGAGTGCACTGAGGAAGATAAGAAATCAGATGAAGTCACTAGGGAAAAGATGAACAAGAAACTAGATGATCCTAAATGTAAAGAAAAGAAAATAAATATCACACCCCATGATTACAAGAAGGAGAATTGGATTTCCTTGAACAAGTTTAAGCCTCAGACATTGTTAACACCCGAACAAGTGTTCTGGAAAAAGGATTTAGATAAGCAAAAAGCAGAGAATCTTGTTGTAACAAACCCACCCTTTAGGAAAATTCCTTCAGCGACTGTGTATCCTCCCAATACACCAATGCATTTAGTTCCTAGGACTATTACCACTAAAAGCAAGACCTTAATCAGTTAATATGTTATTCTTCAACTATTTGTCGATTTTGAGAAAACTTGTAAGAAAAGGATCACACCCACTGGGATAACTAAAGGGGAAAGTTGAACAAACAAAAGAATGCTATCTAACTGAGGTAATGCCTTTCTTCAAACTACTAAAAGATCATTTTGAGAGTCTTAAAAAGGGGATAAATTCAGATATTAAAGGAATGGAAAAGGAATTTGATGCAATGATAGTTGAGGTTAGTGACTATGAGTGAGCATTAAAATATAATGAGATTGAGAGGAAGAACTTGCATACCTTGAATGAGAATCTTATTTCTGAATGTATTGCTCAAGATGTGTTTTACACTGCTACGAATTGCTCCATTAATGCTTCTCAATTTCATGAATTATCTGTTGCTCTGAAAGTTTCTCATGATCGTGTCATTGAGCTTGAAAAGATTAATTCGAAACTTAATGAGAAAATTGATCAGGATGATCACGATAATTTGGTAAAGCATCTTTCTAAACTAGAAGTTGAACATTTTGATTTACAACTAAAATATCAACATCTAAAAGAAAATGTTAAAACCTCAAATATCAAGACATCCCTGGATGTTCCTGAATTTGATGCAGTTTTTGAAATTAGCAAACGTGATGAACAGATTCGAGCTCATTGTAACACGATCAAAAAGTTGAAAGCCCAAATCTCTCAATTGAAGGGTGAAAAGAACAATGTGACTGGATCCCAAATGCCTCCTCCTTTAGATTCTCAGTACTCTCAAACTTTTCATCTTCAAAACTTAGTTAATGCCTTACAAAAGGAAAACGAGAGTTTTCTAGAAGAAAATGAAAAAGTTAAACGACAC
Source organism: Chrysanthemum makinoi (assembly GCA_910596185.1). Classification (NCBI taxonomy): domain Eukaryota; kingdom Viridiplantae; phylum Streptophyta; class Magnoliopsida; order Asterales; family Asteraceae; genus Chrysanthemum; species Chrysanthemum makinoi. Next base: position 97,187,605 of record OU343219.1, on the reverse strand, counting down.
TTTGAAGAGTTATATGATTCATTGAAAGTCACTCGTGACCAAAACAACGAAAAAATAACGTCTTTACAAAAGGAAATTGAGAATCTGAGAAGTCAGGGAAATGGGAAACTGCCACTTGTTTTTAATAAGAATGTTGTTTCAAATTCACCCTTAAAGTGCAAATATACTGTGACGGTTAAATATATTCCTCCTCATCTTAGGAATAATGAACCTGTGTTTCATGACTATTGTGCTCACCTTAAGGATAGTCTAGAATGTCTCCGTGAGATTGTTGAAGAGGACTTCATTAATAAACCTCTTGATAGAGAAATTAGGTTTGCTTGCCTCCAGGACAAACGATCTCAAGAGCTGCTTGAATGTGTAATTGCAACATGTCCAAAATCCTTAGGTGAAAAAGGCAAAGCTGTGAAACCTTGTTCTATGCCTAGTGCCAAGCAGGAAATCCGTTCTATGCCCAGTCTTAAGAAAGTAAACACTAATGTGCCTTCAAGTAGTTCAGATTCCAGATATGTTAGTGCTAAGAAAGTGAACTTTAGTGTGCATGCAAATAGCTCAAATCACAGTCTTAAGAAAGTAAACACTAATGTGACTTCTAGTAGTTCAGATCCTTGCACATCAAGTTCAGGAATGCAAAAATTAGATCAACCAACTAATGTTCCCATTCCCTCTACAGGAGTAATCAGTGACATTAAAGCGAGCAGGTCAAAGTCTCAAGACAATACAAGGAATGATAGGACCTTGCAAGCTAAGAATGTGTATTGGAAGAGAGTAGAAGACCAATCTAGGAACTTTAAGCTTGAGTTGAATAAAACGAATCGTGTTGATTCTAGTATTAGCCTTAGGCGTACTGTAATTAATTCGAATTCTGATACTATTTGCAAACCTTGTAATGATGTCTGCTTGAACTCTGTTGCTAATCATGAATGTAGTGTGAATGCTTTGTCTAATGCCCAGTTAAACTTATTAAGGCTAATAATCGTGCAAAGAAGGCAAAAAGGCATAAACGAAAGATTGTTAGAAAACTATGGAAACCCACAGGAAGAACATTTATAAAGACATGTTATTATTGGATACCTTTTGGTCATAAGAATAATCAGTTTTGCTCTCAAACTGCTAAGACTATGCCCACTAGAAAATGGATGCCTACTGGTAGAACTATTCCCTTAAGAAGTGAACATACTTTGAATAGGTCAAATACAGAAACCAGCATTGCATCTATTCCTAATGATTCCACTGCTTCTACTTCTGATATGGATGTTTCTATTTCTGATGTGGGTGTTCCAATTATCGTTACTAACCAAGTGGAACCCATTCTTGCATGGGGATCCCAATTATCCAGTTATCCATTCTTGTCTGTGTTCAACTGCAGATCGTTCAAATCGTTCTGTGGTACCTGGACTCAGGCTGTTCCAAGCATATGACTGGAGACCGGTCTCGGCTCATGAACTTCATGAGCAAATTCATCGGGATAGTTAGATTCGGGAATGATCATTTCGGTGCAATTAAGGGTTATGGAGATTATATTGTTGGAAAAAGTGTTATCTCCAGGGTATATTATGTGGAAGGTCTTGGTCATAACCTGTTCTCTGTTGGTCAATTATGGGATTCTGATCTAGAAGTAGCTTTCAGAAAACATACATGTTTCGTTAGAGAACTTGATGGTAAGGAACTTTTAAGAAGAACACGTGGCTCAAACCTATACACCATCTCTATCGAAGATATGATGAAGTCTTCTCCAATTTGCTTGTTGTCAAAGGCTTCAAAAACAAAGTCATGGCTATGGCATCGTCGTCTCAATCACTTGAACTTCAGCACCATCAATGATCTCTCCAGAAAGGACTTAGTTATAGGTTTACCTAGACTTAAGTATGAAAAGGATCATCTTTGTTTAGCATGCCAATTGGGAAAAAGCAAGAAGTATGCCCATAAACCCAAACCTACAAACACAGTCTCAGAAGTTCTTCATACAATTCACATGGACTTATGTGGACCCATGAGAGTGCAGAATATCTTTGGAAAGAAATATGTGTTAGTTGTGGTTGATGATTTCTCTAGATTCACTTGGGTAAAGTTCCTAAGGTTAAAGGATGAAACTCCAGATATCATCATCAAACTCATCAAACAAAGTGCAGGTTCGTCTTAACAAAATGGTCATAATCATCAGACAGCACAATGGAACTGAGTTTGTTAACAAACAACTTGGTGAGTTTTATGAAAGTATTGGAATTAGTCACCAAAGAAGTGATCCTCGAACTCCTCAACGAACAGGTGTAGTTGAAAGACTAAATCGAACTCTTGTGGAAGCCGCAAGGACTATGCTGATTTACTCAAAAGTTCCAATGTTTCTCTGGGGTGAAGCCATCGCCACTGCATGCTACACCCAAAATCGATCCCCGATTCACACTGCTCATGGAAAAACTCCATATGAACTTGTCCACAACAGAAATCCTGATCTTTCATTCTTCGTGTGTTGGTGCCTTATGTTATCCAACTAATGACGGTCAAGATTTAGGAAAACTGAGAGCTAAAGCGGACATTGGAGTTTTTGTAGGCTATGCACCAAACAGAAAAGGTTACCCAATCTATAACAAGAGAACCCAAAATATCATGGAAACAATTCACGTTACGTTTGATGAGCTGACTGGTCAAATGGCTCCTGGACATTCCAGTTCTGGACCCGCACTTCAAAACAGTCCCATTGGTTCATTTCTTGTACCAAACTCCTCATCAGCAACTCCATATGTACCCCCTCAGAAGATGATTTAAAGAAACTGTTTGATCCAATGTTTGATGAACAATATGAGCCAAGTAACAATGATATGTCATTCCAATCAACAGAGGTCGCTTCTATCCTGTCAATGAAATTAACCCTTCAACTTCTATGTCATTAAGCCAAGAAGCACTGGCTGACCAATCTGGTTCATCAACAAATCTTCAATCATCAAGTGTACATCATGGAAATGCCTCTGATTCACAGGATGAAGTCAATCCCTTTGCTACTCCCGAAGATGCTCCATTTGAAAATATATTTGCTCCTGAATCACCATCTGAACCATCTTCTACAGGAGACATCGACTCTGCTACTTCAGTCCCTCAACAACAGCCACATGAACACCTCAGAAAATGGACTCACGATCATCCATTAGACAACATCATTGGAAATCCCTCTCGTCCAGTATCCACACGGAAACAACTTGCAACCGATGCCTTATGGTGCTTCTTCAACTCCGTACTCTCTAAGATCGAACCAAAAGATGTTAAAACCGCCATGAATGAAGATAGCTGGTTCAATGCCATGCAAGAAGAAATTCATGAGTTTGATCGACTTGATGTATGGGAGTTAGTACCTGCTCCAGATTGTGCTATGATTATTGCTCTAAAATGGATCTTCAAAGTGAAACTTGATGAGCATGGTGATGTATTGAAGAACAAGGCTCGATTAGTTGCTAAAGGATACCGTCAAGAGGAGGGTATAGACTTTGAAGAATCTTTTGCTCCTGTTGCTCGAATCGAGGAAATCAGAATCTTTTTGGCTAATGCTGCTAGTAAGAACATGGTAGTCTATCAAATGGACGTGAAAACGACATTCCTGAACGGAGATCTTAAAGAAGTCGTCTATGTCAGCCAACCTGAAGGCTTTGTGGATCCAGAGCACCCTACCCACGTTTATCGTTTGAAGAAGGCTCTTTACGGTTTAAAGCAAGCTCCAAGGGCATGGTATGATACACTATCAAAGTTTCTTCTATCTACCGGATTCAGCAAAGGAGTAGTTGATCCAACATTGTTCACCAGAAAGTCAGGAAAACATTTAATTCATGTTCAAATTTATGCTGATGATATCATTTTTGCCTCGACTGACCCCAATGAGTGTGACCGTTTTTCAAACGAAATGAGTTCAAAATTTCAAATGTCAATGATGGGACAAATGTCATTTTTCTTGGGATTACAAATTTCACAAAGTCCCGGAGGCATTTTCATAAATCAATCTAAATATGCAAATGAGATTTTAAAGAAATTTAGATTTGATTCAAGTGACCCCGTTGACACTCCCATGATTGAACAAACCAAGCTTGATGAGGACCACTCAGGGATCATGGTAGACCAAACGAAATATCGTAGCATGATCGGATCCCTGATGTACCTCACAGCCAATAGACTTGATATTCGTTCGCATTTGTATGCATGTGTGCTAGATACCGGCTAAGCCTACCAAAAGCACCTTGAAGCGGTTAAACGGGTCTTTCGGTACCTCCAAGGAACCATCAACATGGGACTTTGGTACCCGAAGGACACCGGTATGTCACTAACAACATATGCAGATGCAGATCATGCAGGGTGTCAAGATACTCGTCGAAGTACGTCTGGAGGAGCTCAATTTTTGGGTGATAAGCTTGTGAGCTGGTCGTCAAAAGAAGCAAATGAGTACTTCTATTTCCTCTACAGAGGCTGAATACATAGCCATGTCATTTTGTTGTGCTCAAATCCTATGGATGAGATCTCAATTATCTGACTATGGCTTTGAATTCAACAAAATCCCTCTGTACTGTGATAATAAAAGTGCTATTGCTCCCTCATGCAACAATGTTCAACACTCAAGAGCAAATCATATCGACATTCGACATCATTTCATCAGGGAACAAGTGGAAAAAGGTGTGGTGGAACTCTATTTTGTATGGACTGAATACCAGTTAGCAGACATCTTCACCAAAGCTCTTCCAAGAGAACGTTTTGAGTTTATTCTTCCACGTCTTGGCTTGAAAAGCCTTCAACCAGAAACACTCAAACGTCTTCAGGAGGAAGACGAGGAGTAAAGGTCTATCTTCATCTATCTCTTGTAAATATTTATTCGAAAAACAAAATACAAAATTATAAAACTCTCAAAAAATCAAATAGAAAATTATAAAACTTTCAAAATACATAAAAATCTGAAAAATTCAAAAATCTTCAAAAAATATTGTCAATTTGTCATGTTTTTCTCGGTTCGATAATATCTACGGTCTTTGTGCTGTCATTCAAAGAATGACACGGGACTTTAGATGTTGTTCGAATTCTTATAAAAAAAATCAAAAAAAAAATTTTTGGGAGAAAGAGAAACAATGGTTTATTGTCATTTCAGGCAGTAACCCGCTTTTCAAAGAAAGAACAGAGCCATACTTTATCATGTTTTCAAAATTCCATGCTCTGATTCTTTAAACATTTATCTGCTGAAAACTAACTGTTTTTTGAAAAATAACTCGGACTCTATTTTTGATAATCATCTGGACTTATTTGTCAAAATATCTATCTCTCAAACAACAACCTATGCCATTGTTTGAGGGGGAGAATGATTTCAATTAATTCAAAAAGTTTGTTGTCATACAATTGTTTTCAAAAGATAATCATGCATGTTTAACCAATGGAGTTTAAAGTCTCAAAATCAGATCCTTACCAATTAAAACGCTTTCATAATCAAGTCACAATTCTCCTTAAAAGCTTTCAAAATTAATTTAAATCTACAGAGATCACAAATCTCAAATGTTTTGATAATTGTGATCGGGGGAGTAGTTGTGATTTAAATTGATTTAAACTGATAATTCGATAAATGGTTTCATAAGTGATTAGCATGTTTGCCTCCCCGTAAGTGACAAACGATTTCAAATTTTCCATGCACACGTTAAGGGGGAGCATTTATCTTAAACCACAAAGATCCTAAACGTGATCAATTTATATCAATGTGCATGTTCCCTCTAGTATGTGCAAAAATCTTTTCAAACCTTGATGCACATATTGAGGGGGAGCAAAATTGTGAAAACCTCATCCTTCCCGAAAATGCTTTATCTACTTGTTTTGATTTGGAAAGTGATGATTGATATCTTTTAGAAAATAGAATTCAAAGAAGTTAACTCTTTCTCTTGCCTCCGTGTGCAAAACAATTTCAATCACTTAATGCACATGTTGAGGGGGAGCTCTTGTTCTAAAAATATCAAAACAATTCAGGTACAAAATACTTTGATAATATATCACAAGTATCTGGATTGATTTTCAAATGGTTTTCAATTGGTTCCAATGGCAGATGAACAATACCAAATAGACCGACCAACTTTACTTTATGTATGGTGATATAAGGATGATAAGGTTAGGTATTTGTTCCCATGATCCGCTAGAACCGTAGGGATCTACCCAGGGACTATCCACTAGTTAGTGTAGAGTTCTTAGGTATGATTATAAAAGGAGAAAAATGAGATATGGGAAGTGTGCGGACTGAGACTGAGCTAGTACTGGAACAAACCCAACAAGGTTCTTGTAGTGAAGTCTCGGTAAGCACTGAAGGGGTTGAAGAACGAAAAAGAATTGAATAAGAAAAGGGTGAAAACAAATAGCCCTCCATATATTCAACCTTAGGGCAGAAACCGGGTTCAATTCATATGCTACTGATGGTAACATCGGTATTGAAGACAAGACGTCATGGACCCAGTGACGCATTGCACTCCAACTTTCCAAACCACTCAAGTTCCTCTTAAAAGGACTTGTTTCATTCTCACGGGGAACCGAAATTATCTATCAACTTTCTCTTAGAGAGTGTTGATATTGAAAAAGGAGACCCTCTCCCTAGTCTCCGATATAGGATCCAAATATGCACAAAATTGAGTCTAGTGCCACGAGATCATCAATAAATCTCATTAGGACACTTTCAATGAAGACTCTCTGTTTCACTCAATGTGGAAAGAGAGATTATATCTTGAGTCCTATGCATTATCCTTGTGGTATTGCCAGAACATCCGAGTGATATGTGAACATATTCGCAATGAAGATGGAAAGCCTTCTGGAGCCAACATCAAACAAGCTCCTGGTAGGTGGCATGTGAGATCTATTATATAGATCAACCATGTGACAACTGAACAAAAACAATGGGGCGATTCAATCTCTTGAATCAATCCTGGTTCAGGTTATGGATTGACGGATACCTTTGAAAAACCGGTCTTTGTGCGTAAAAACTCTTTTCTTTGGCACATCGACCATGTACTAATTTTTCAAATCAAAAGGTGTTTTTATGATTGATAATTGATTTTCAATAAAACCTTCGTTGTATTGAAAAAATAATTTCTATTGAGCAATGCACGATTGTTTTTCAAATCTCTTTTCATAAATCAGTGGACTTAAATTCGCTGGTTCACTCACTCCGTGTTGTCTTCTTTGAGACGTTCCAGTTTGAGAACAGCTAGAGCAGCTGCGAAACCCTGTCAAGGAAATTCTTCGGAATTATACCTGATCACAGGCAGTACATGTACTGATCAATGGGGAACCATGGGCCGTGTACCTCAATTCAACGAAAGTGATCAAAGACACTTTCGTACACTTTATTGCTAACTGTTGTATGCAGGTACGCCCGACGTTTGCAGCTGATCAGAATGATGTGGTCAATCCTTAGCCGCATGCTCACACCACTCATTCATCTCGAAAGAAATCATGTTCTGTGCTTCAATGACTCTGATATTTTCACTCCATGCTTCTGCTACTGTGCCAATATCATGAATCAACGAAAGCTTCGCTACTCGATAAGAAGAAATCATGATCCAGAATGTGAGCATGTCGGTCCAAATGTCACAACATCACATAACATCAACACCACAAAGGAAGAGTCAGAGATTTAATGTAGCTGATGATCTCAAAGCTGGCTCAAATCTCATTATCACGTGGATCAGGAAAAGACCTCCACTTGGATTAACCAAACATGCAATGTGAAGAATCAATGACTACGAGCTACAGAGTAAAGTACTACATCAAGAGTGCAAGAACAATTTATAATGTAATATCTGTTTGTATTCAATGTAAGTTTAATGTGTGTTTGAGGTGACCTCCCTTAGGGGGAGATTGTTAGGAATTAGAAATTCCAGGTACTAAAGAGTCGGTCACCTCAAGTATATGTAATCGTTAGAAAGCTCGTAGTCGTAGTTATTTTAAGTTAAGTAGTATTTAGTTAAGTAACACTGTGGAGGACGAACGGGTCTTTACCCATTGTATGCCTGATCCACAGCCCGTTGTGTGGCGTTTTATTGTAAGACTATAAATACTCTCTACCCTCCAAGGTAGAGAGTTGGAGCTCATAATAAGATTTTTCTTTCTCTCACTAAGTTCCCTAAACCTCTAACTTTCTCTCTTTAAAACCATCTTGTACGCCACTTATGATTATGGTTTAGTGTGTTAGTGAAATCCAATAAGTAACATGCAAGATCACCACCTCTTGAAGTCGAGAAAGCTCAAATCCATGAGTTGCCAAGCTTCGTCGTCATCAAGACTACTGAAGTTATCTTGTTGATAGTTCTTTCTTCCCTCCAAGAAGTGTTGTGATGAAGGCATTAGTGAAATATGTCCAAGGTTCGTGTCAAAGGCATTAGTGAAAGGTGCCAAAGGTCCGTGTCGAAGGCATTAGTGAAAGGTGCCAAAGCTCCGTGTTGAAGGCATTAGTGAAAGGTGCCAAAGCTCCGTGTTGAAGGCATTAGTGAAAGGTGCCGAAGGATCGTGTCAAGGGAATTAGTGAAAGAGGCCAAGGGTGTACATTCGATATGGTGCATCGATGTACAAGATAGTTAGTTTAGGTTAAAGGATATTGAAATCCTTTATGTTGTTGTAATAAGGAGTGTGTCTCCTTTGGGGTAGTTGTGTATTGGTGTAGTGTTGGGTAGTAGTTCCTCCTTTATAATGGAACTCGGTATCTAGCCTTGTACCAGAAAAAGTGTAGGCGACATTGTGATAGGTTTGGTTCTACCTCGTGAAAGAACTCGGTGTCTAGCCTTGTACTGGATAAAGAGTAGGCGACGTTGTGAAGGCTTCTCCGCCACATTAAGGAGCTTGTGTTGTGTAGTGCTTACGAACTCTCGAGTGGGGTACTCGGGGAGTGGAGTAGGGCAAGGAGGGTGTCCTTGTAGTCGAACCACTATAAATACTCGTGTCGTGGTTTTGTGTTTCTTACTCTTTATCTTTGCATTACTTCTTTATATACTTATGTGTTAGCCTTAATAATAATTAATAGAAGTGATGGTCATTCACATTAAGGAACTTTGTAACGTGTGTTAGATATCGCAATAGAATAGTCAACGGGCTCGTGGATTGGGCTAAGCTAAATGGTTAGAAGTTAAGTTAAGCTAGCCTTATGTAAGTTAGAGTCAAATCCATATCCACGAAGCCCATGCCAAGCCCATTTGGGCGTTTAGTATTTTAGTGTAAATACCCCTCAAATGTGTCATTTGAGGGGTGTGCTTGAGTGTGTAAGTGTGTGTTTTTCATATGATATAACAAGTTTCCTTTCATCTTTTTCTCTCTACACATACACGACATATATCATTCAAGTCACCATCTTTCCATCTTAATCCTTCTTTCTACGCATAACATAAGCTTGTGTTCTACGTGTTATATTGTGTGTTAAGCTTGGTATACGTGATAAGGTTGAGAAAAACAAGGTCCTACAATTGGTATCAATCGCCTAACAATGGTTTAGGAGTATCTGTGTTACGTTGTTTGTTAGAACTTTACCAAAAAGTTGCGTTTTTTCCTATAAAACGTGGGCTTTTGTCATAAAGTTTTGATCTTTACGTGTTTTTTAGACTAAAGTTGTTGTTTTTATTGATCTTTACGTGTTTTAGAAGAAGTTTGTGCCAAAGAAATCTTTTGGAATCGTGTTTTTGGGTGAAAATTAGTGTTTTTGCACAAATCTGGGTAGTCTACTCGTAAGGATTTCAAGTACAGAAATTCAAAACCCTAGTTCTACTCGTAAGGCAGTCTACTCGTAAGGATTCCTACTCCTAAGGTCTACGCGTAAGAACCAAATCCTACTCGTAAGCATTTGGTGAAGAATCTTCGTGCAACAACGGTTACTCAGTGTTTTCCTTGCTTGGATAAGCCTGAAAAAAAATTCGACTTGTGGATATCTCTCACGCTTGGACAAGTGTGAAGGATTTTGGTTTCAAACCTAATCTTACGCCTAAGCCTAAAAGCTTACGAGTAAGCAGTCTACACCTAAGCAGTCTACGCCTAAGCAGTATACGCCTAAGCAGTCTACGCCTGAGCAGTATATGCCTAAGCACCAAATCCTACGCCTAAGCACCAAATCCTACGCCTAAGAACAAGTTTACGAGTAAGATCTCCAGCAAAACTTCAAACAGCCATAACTTTTGAACCGTAACTCCGTTTTCAGCGTTCTAACCATCAAAACAACCGTGAGAACGAGGAGAATGACACGCCGAATAAACTAACCTTCGAATCCTAAAAACGTTCCAAACAGAAGTTATTGAGGTTTTTAAGTTTTCAGACCCAATTTTCACTACAACAACCGAGCTTAATCTTCATCAAACGCAACTCCTTTATCGTTGAATCGATCCTACATCAACTTTATCATCAAATACCTTCATCAATGGCTACTCAACAAGACATTCATGCAGCCGGTACCGAAAACCGTCCTCCTATGCTTGAAAAAGGTGGATATCTTCAATGGACAAGTCGTATGCTCCGCTACATCAAAACTAAACCTAATGGAAAACTCATGATTCAATCCATTACGAATGGACCCTTCAAGCCACGACAAGTCCAAGACCCTGGAATTCCTGATGCAACACCTCCCGTTCCACCATACTTTCGTGCTCAACATGAATCCGAATACAATGAAGAGGATAAGAAGCAAGTCGAAGCAGATGACATGGCAATACACATCGTCCAACTGGGATTACCAAGAGAAATCTTTGCTGCTGTAGATAGCTGTGAAACTGCTTACGATATGTGGGAACGTGTTAGACGGCTATGTTATGGAACCGAAATTGGACAACAGGACGTGGAGAACAAGCTGCTAACTGAATGGGAGAAGTTTACATCAACTCCAGGAGAATCCATTGAATCCTACTATGGAAGGTTTTGCACTTTGATGAATGAGCTCATCAGAAACAAGTTGACACTTAGATCTATCGTGAGTAACATCAAATTCCTTAACAATCTCCAAGAAGAATAGGGACGCTATGTCACTATTGTCAATCAAACAAAGGACTTACATCAGGTGAACTTTGATCAACTCTACGATTTTCTGAAACAAAACCAAGCTGAAGTCAATGAAGTTAGGAAAGAAAGATTGGCAAAGAATCATGATCCCTTGGCACTACTTGCACAGTCACCAACTCCAGTGAAAACACAACAAAAATCTTCATCATCTTCTACTACCAACAACTTGCAGCAATACATTACACAACCACAAGCTGTTATCTCTCAACAATAATTCTATCCACCAGAACAACAAGTCAATCAACAACAACTGTATCCACAATACCAGGACCAAGGAATCACCAACCTTGAAGCTGAACAAACAGAGGCTTTGTCAAATGCATTTGCTTATTTGACTAAAGTATTCAAAGGACGCCATTTCACACCAACTAACAACAACCAAAGAATTTCATCAAACACTCGCAACAGGAAAATTGCACAGCCGGGTTTGAATATGGGTAAACAAGGACAGATGGTTGGAGTTATTGGGAATCCACAAGGACATGCTACTGGATTTCACATGGGTAATCAGGTGGTTCCGTATCAGGGTAATCAGTTGGGTCAGGATGTTGGAAATTAGTTGGGTCAGAATGTTGGGAATAGACCAGTGGGTAATCAGAATGGGAATGTTGCAGCTCCAGTCGTTGGGAATTATGGAAATGTGAATCAGGCTAATCGGGTTACGTGTTACAATTGTCAAGGAGTGGGTCACATGGCAAGGAATTATGCTACTAAGCCAAAAAAGACGAATTCTGCATATCTTCAGAAAGCATTGCTGTTGGCACAAAAGAATGAAGCAGGGATGCAGTTGAGTGCTGAGGAACATGACTTTATAGCTATAATGGATGAAATGGAAGACCGAGAGGACATCAATGCAAACTGCATCTTCGTGGCAAATCTTCAGGAGGCTAAGTATGACACTGATTCTGACAGACCTCCGGTTTATGACGCCAATGCAGTATCTGAGGTACCAATCATTGATCCATGCTATAACAATGTCATATTTGATGTGTTTACTCACGACGAACAACATTCTGTGACGCCAGCACCTACTTATGATACATGCCTGGACGATCCGAGTAGTAGCAATATTTACTCCAAAACTCCAGATGTGGATCATAGTGGATGCTGTGTGGCACAAAATCCTGAGACTGATGAGGAAACACGTGCCTTATTTGAGTCATTGATTAATAATTGTGGCATTGAAATTGAGAAAGTTAAAAAGGTCAATCGCGATGTTAAGGCCGCGAATGATAAATTGACCGCTGAGATTGATAGGTACAAGAAGAACGCTAAAGCTTTTGAATTTCACAAAAACAAAGAGTCAGAATTAGAAATTGGTTATCGAAATTCCGTTTTAAGAGAAAAACAATTGCAAATCAAGTATGCCATACTTAATGTTAATTTGAGCTTGAAAATAAAATCTTTAAACGAGAAAATTTCTAATCTTAAAAACCAACTTTCTAAACAGAAAGCAACTTATTCTGATCTTGAAAAAGAGAAGAAAAAGTTGATCACTGATTTTTCAAAACGAGTAGATTCTCTTCTTGATGAAATTCTTGAGAAAAATGAAAAAAATCAACAAACTGAAAAATTTGCTTGTTACAACGGGTCATTCAGCTCAAACAGTCAATATGTTAAGAAATCAAACGAATCCGTATTTTCATACAACTCAAAAAATGGCTCTTGGTAACAAAAATCCTTGTGCACTCAAGAAAGCTTAGAAAGAACAGAATGTGTTGTATAATGGAAAAGCTTTGTTAGATAAACATGAACCCGTAAAAGTTCGTGATTCTCATGAAACGTTAGAACTCACTGACGAGAGTAGATAAAAAATAAAACAAAAGAATCCAGAAATAAAACCAATAGACTACGACAAATATAAAAAAATTTCTGGAATCACTTTTGTTCTGCAAAAAGAAAAGTCAAAGTTTTCCATCACACCCTGTTGGAATCGCTCCTAACTCGTAAATGGTACGACATTGACGGGATTACATTTTCTATCCTTGTTAGCTAAAACACATGGGCTTGTTATGTCATATAGCAATAGTTGTAAGTGTTTAGCTATAAATACCCTCCTAGACTTTCCTAGGAGGGTGAGTCTCATAGTGTAATTTTCATCTTTCCTAATAATAAAACACATAGTTTCTCCCTTCTCTCTAGTTTCTCTCACTAACATGATGAAGATGTTCTTTCATCTTCCCCGACCTCCCGATTCACCAAATCATCCATAGATACGGTCCTAACATTGGTATCAAGAGCCCGGTCGGTTTTTTTAGTTATGGTTGATTTTTGGTGATGTTTTTCTTGTCAAAATTGACCATGTAAAATCTATTTTAACAAAATTTTTAACCTTTCACATTTGTTTTTATTGTGTTAACAGATTTTTACAAGTCTCTTTTATGTATCTTATGGTCAATATAGTCAAAAGTGTGCAATATCTGGTTTTGTGTCATCTTTTGTCCAAACAGATTCTCGTACTATTTTTTATATGACTATCTTTTATACCAAATCTCGTGAAACAATGCAGTGGTCAAATGATCAGGTTATTATTAGTCAAAGTGGGTAAGTCTGTTTTTCTGGGTTTTATATAATCTGGTCGGAATTGTAACATATTGGATTTCACAAACACATCAAACCATAAACACAACTAGGCGTACAAGATGAGGTTTTAGAGAGAGAAAGAGTTAGAGGTTTGGGAACTTAGTGAGAGAAAATGAAAGTATTATTATGAGCTTCAACTCTCTACCTTGGGAGGTTGAGAGTATTTATAGTCTTACACAAATCGCCACCTACGGGCTGTGGATCAGGCATACAGTGGGTAAAGACCCGTCCGTCCTCCACGGTGTTACTTAACTAAATACTACTTAACATTAAATAATCTACGACTACGAGCTTTCTAACGATTACATATACTTGAGGTGACCGACTCTTTAATGACTGGATTTACTAAATCCTAACAATCTTCTGTGACAACTCGTATTTTCAGGTCATTTCTCAAATTTACTATTCATCTCAGGAATTTACTATTCACCGGTTACTATTCAAAATTTTACTATTCACCGTTTTTGGAGTCAAAGTAATATTTTGAGAACATATTTCAAAATTTACTATTCACGAAACACTATTCATTCCCGGAGAAAATTTCTACTCATGCTTCATTATTTCATCGTTTATCGTAAACTAGGTTTACGAGTATCAAATTCGCGTAACCTTATTGGTTTAGCTACGAATTCATGAACAATCATCAATGACGTTCCATATACACTAGGTTTAGTCTACATATCATTAGCATCATCATCATCATATTAGTTCATGCATGGTTTTGCATTTTTCATTAAACGTATAATTTCATATTAAATAAACGCTATCGCGTAAATAATTATTTTGAACAATTGATCCGATACTTCCAAAAATTTATCCCGATATATTTTTATACTTATATTAAGATTATAAAATAATATTATGAGTTTACCCAGTGTTTTAAATTTATTTTGTATATAAATTGTTATATTTATATAATTGCGACGGTTTTCTTAAATACTACACGATAATTATTATTTCACTCAAATTTTGCAAGAAATGTATTTTTATAATTTTTATGACCTCAATATATTTTATCTTGACCCGTTAAAATTTATTTTTATCTAACGCTACCCTAAATACTCAAATGTGTATACAAGTTACCACAAGTCTTCAATTAACTTACATTTAATTATACTTATACATAATAATAAAAAAAAAAATGTATTACCAATGACTAATACCCCCTTGTCGACACAAGGGGGGGGGGGTGAGTCATTTAACTTACAAATATCTACTTTTGTATATTGTATTATACTCCTAAATATCAACCAATACAACTCATAATTTGCAAAGAGTAAAGATCAAATATCTCTCATTCTCTCCTCTTGCTAGAACCGGCCACACCAAGGGACCAAGAAGGGATCATCATAAATTTTTCTAACCAAGTTATTCACACTCTAGTTACACTCTTGATTAAGGTTGTGAAATAAAAACCTTGGGTGATTAGGAAGAAACCTTTGTTCATAAACCTCATCAAGTAACTAGTAAGCATTTCATATTCATCATCATCTTTCATATTCATTTTTATGTTCACTTCATTAAGCTTGAGAAAACATGCAAGTCATATGATGTTTATACACTTTTCCATTGTTTTTAAGAGTTATATATATTTATGTCATCCTATAATTACTCCTGGTAATATATCACTCTTGGTGATGTCTAGGAACCCATGACACCCTAAGAAGGTGTATGGTAGGATTAGAATAGCTTCGAAGTTGTTTTGAATTGGTTAGAATAGGTTTGGCGCGAGAAAAACTCATTTCGACAAGTTTTCTAAAGGGTCTGTCCATATTTTTGAAATCTGGAAAATTCGACAGTAGGTAAAAATTTTTGGCCTAGATATTTAGAAAATACACTTTAAAACGAAAACGTGGCCGCTTGAACGGATTAAAACGGAGCTATAACGAAGAAGTTATGAATTTTTCAAGTTAGGCGACGAAAACTATAATTTTCTGAAAATTCAGCATGTTACGTCTATTTTGTACGAGTCTAAAATGAAGCTTAGGCGTTATAAATTGTGTCGACTTATCAAAAATATATTAGTATACCTTGATACAAAGCTAAGGACTTGTAACGATTAAATTATACACGTTTACACAAAGTTGTCGTAACTTTATTATATAAGAAAAACTATTAAATTTCTAATAGACAAGTATTACGGCAACAAGTGACCATGTTGAAGGTCGTTTTTAACATTGATGTAGAACTTTTTATAAAGTGATGTCTTCTAGTAAAAGTAAGTTCGCCAAGTATATTTTCCAAAATGTCCGACCATTTGTCAAGCGGAGTTGTAATGAATTATATACGGTTACTTAAACTTGGCCGAAAACCACCCTTAAACTATATTTTGGACACAAGTACCATACTTAACCTATATTTTTCTTTATGTTCGAGACCTCTAGGATGGAAACTTAAACACTAAAACTTTGAGATAATGATACAAGCTTCCCAAAACCGTTGAGTTCCTTTCCTAACACTCGACGTACACCATTTTACGATTAGCTTTTCGAGGCCGTTTAGTCACTTTCATGAAAATTTTCAACGACATTATTTTACGACGAAAAGTTATAATTTCATAATAAATCACTAAATTATTAACGTCGGATATCATTTCAACATAAATACATGTGGAGTAATTTAAAAATGATCAAGACGTTAAGAGATTATTTCTCGACGAGAAATATTATTTTCAAAAATTCATAAGTGGTATAAATATCATCCGAATTGCATGCATAACATTACATCATAACTTATTACGTATCATATCATTCATAATAGGTCAAGGTTAGAGATTCACGCTACATTTCGGTGTACTCACTTTTGTCATCGCATCAATTCATCAAGTGAGTTTTCATAGCCCCGATTTATTCAAGTTTTTACTTTATTTCAAACCTACGGGGGAGAATACATTGCACATCATTTTTTTATTACGATACCAAGTATATTAAATTCATTTACATTGCTTAAGTTACCTCATGCCAATTGAATGTCCCCATTATATAACATGAACCGTTAATTTCATAGAAGCGAGGGTGAGTGGATAGATCTATCGAGGGTAACTCCTCCATCCGGGTTGGTGGATTCCAACTGGTTAAACGGATGCATTTCATTTAATATCATTGTTTGAGTTGTTTGGCAAAACACTCTGTTGGGTAACATCATGATCATCTAGTTTCGGTGTCGTGGACTTATAGCAATTGTAACATTTTGTGACATATTTGTCATACATAATTTATACTTGTGGTAGTCGTATTAAACATTTACCTAAACTCTATGAACTCACTCAACCATTGTGTTGACACTTTTAAAAATGTATTTTCAGGTAACTAAGACATTCGCATCATGGCACGAATAAGGAACCCTCATAGAGTCGCGGCGTCGACGCGTCTTATTGTATATTATGGCATTTCAAAACATCGTTTGGACTTGTAATGAACATATTTCCGCAAACATTATCAACTTTTGGGACCTATCTTGTAACTCTAAATGTTTTAAATAAATATCAAACGATGTGTTTATAAAACGACACTTTAGGTCGTTCAATATAACTGTGATTGTGATGCTATGACAGTCAATCCCCAGGAATTCCATTCCGCTGCGAAACAGGTAATTTGGGGGTGTGACATCTTCCCCTAAGGGAGGTCACCTCAAATTACAATGAATACAAACATATATTACATTAGATTGTTCTTGGATTCTTGATTAAGTTCTTTGCTCAGTAGCTCGTAGTCTTTGATTCTTCATGTTCCGCATGTTTGGATAATTCTAGTGGAGGTCTTTAACTGATCCACATGATAATGAGTTTTGAGCGGTTTTGAGATCATCACTATCATAAATCTCCGACTCATCGTTGTGGTGTTGGTATTATGTGATGTTGTGACATTTGGACCGACATGCTCACATTCTGGATCATGATTTCTTTTATCAGAGTAGCGGAAGCTTTCGTTGATTCATGATATTGGCAGCAGCGTAGCATAAGCATGGAATGAGAATATCAGAGTCATTGATGCACTAATCATGATTTCTTTTGAGATGAATGTGATTGTGTGAGCATTGTTATGGATTGACGCTTCATTCTCCGGATCAGCAAACGCCGGGCGCATTCGCTGCGTACAACAGCTTAGCATAGTGCACGAAAGTGTCTTTGATCACTTTCGTTGAATTGAGGTACACACCACGGTCTAATTTCCCCCCGCTGATCAAGATGAGTACGCCTGTGATCGTATAATTCGAAGAATTCCTTGCCGTGGTTTCGCAGAATGCTCTAGCTGTTCTCAAACCGGAACATCTCAAAGAAGACAACACGGGGTGAGTGAACCAACGAATTGAGATTCACTGATTGATGAAAAGAGATTTGAAAAACAATCGTGTACCGCTCAATAGAAATTGTCTTTGCAATACAACGAATGTTTTAATGAAAATCAATTATCAATCATAAACACCTTTTATTTTGAAAATATGAGTACCACGTCGATGTGCTAGAAAATAGTTTTTAAGCACAACGACTGGTTTTCAAAAGGCATCGCAATCCTAACCTGAACCAGGATTGAATCATAATTATGACTAGCCCCATTGTTTGCATTCAGTTGTCACATGGTTGAACTATTGGATAGATCTCACATGCCACCCACCAGGAGCTTGTTTGATGTTGGCTCCAGTAGGCTTTCCATCTTCATTGTGAATATGTTTGCATATCACTCAGATGTTTGGCAATACCACAAGGATAATGCGTAGGACTCATAAGATATAATCTCTCTTTCCACATTATGTAAAACAGAGAGTCTTCATATTCAGTGTCCCAATGAGATTTATTTGATGATCTCGTGGCTCTAGACTCATAGTGCACATTTGGTTCCTATGCCGGAGACTAGGGAGAGGGTCTCCTTCTTCAATATCACAATCTCTAAGAGAAAGTCGATAGATAATGTCGGTTCCCGTGAGAATGAAACAAGTCCTTTTAAGAGGAACTTGAGTAGCTTGGGAAGTTGTAGTGCAGTGCGTCATTGGGTCCATGACGTCTTGTCTTCAATACTAGTGTTACCTTGGTAAACCCCGTAGCATATGAATTGAACCCGGGTTCTGCCCTAAGGTTGAATAATTGGAGGGCTATTTATTTTCACCCTTTTTCACATTCAATTCTTTTTCATTCTTCAACCCCTTCAGTGCTTACCGAGACTTCATAACTAGAACCTTGTTTGGTTTATTCCAGTACTAGCTCAGTTTTAGTCCGCACTCTTCCCATATCTCACTTTTCTCCTTTTTTCATCAATCCTAAGGACTTCTACACTATCTAGTGGATTGTCCCTGGGTAGATCCCTCCGGTTCTGGCGGATCATGGGAACAAATACCTAACCTTATCATCCTTATATCCCCATACATAAAGTAAATTTGGTCGGTCTATTTGGTATTGTTCATCTGCCATTGGAATCAATTGAAAACCATTTGAAAATCAATCTAGATACTTGTGATATATTATCAAAGCATTTTGTACCTGAATTGTTTTTGATATTTTTAGAAAGAGAGCTCCCCCTCAACATGTGCTTCATGTTTTTAGAATCGTTTTGGCACACGGAGGCAAGAGGAGGAATTAACTTCTTTGATTACCATTTTCTAAAAGATATCAACATCGCTTCCCTGATCAACTCAAGTAGATAAAACATATTGGGGAAGGATGAGGTTTTCAAAAATTTGCTCCCCCTCTATATGTGCCTCGAGGTTTGAAAGAGTTTTGCACATATTAGAAGGAACCTGCACTTAGATACAAAACAATCACGTTACAATTCTTTGTGGTTTAAAAAGATGCTCCCCCTCAACATGTGCATGAAAAATTTGAAATCGTTTGGCACATGTGGGGAGGAAAGCTAGCTAAACACTTGTGAAACTATTTATCGAATCATCAGTTTAAATCCAATTTAAATCACAAATTCTCCCCCGATCACAATTTTCAAATCCTTTGAGATTTGTGATCTCTATAGATTTAAATTGTTTTTGAGAGCTTTTAAGGAGAATTATGACTTGCTTATGAAAATATTTAACCGATAAGGATCACTTATGAGACTTTAAACTCCAATAACATGCATGAATATCTTTTGAAAACATGACAAATAACCTTTTGATTTAATTGAAATCATTTTCCCCCTCAATCAATGACATAAGTTGTTGATTGAGAGATCGAGATTTTGACGTTGTCAAGTCAAGTGAATTTCAAAATTTAGTCCGAGTTAATTTGTTTAACATTGTTTTCATTAAATAGAAATATTTTTCAGAGAATTTTATAGAAGGAAAAATATTTATGAAAGATTTTAGAATCGAGAGCATGAGATTTGAAGCATCATGCTTAAAGCATGGCTCTGTTCTTTCTTTAAAAACGGGTTATAGACTGAAATGACTATAAACCATAGTTTCACTTTCTCCCAAAAATATTTTTTGATTTTTTTAAGAACATTCGAACAATATCTAAAGTCCCGTGTCATTCTTTGAATGACAACACAAAGACCGTAGATATTTTCAAATCGAGAAAAACATGACAAAATGATAATATATATATATATATATATATATATATATATATATATATATATATATATATATATATATATATATATATATATATATAGATATATATATATATATATATATATATTTTTTTTGAAATTTTTCAAGATTTTTCAAATTTTTATGGATTTTTTTGAAAGTTTTATATTTTTCTATTTGCTTTTTGAAGGTTTTGAAATTTTGTATTTTGCTTTTTGAATAAATATTTACAAGATATGGATGAAGAAAGACCTTTTACTCATCTTCTTCCTCTTGAAGACGCTTGCCGCTTCCGGTTGAGACTCTAGACCAAGTCGGGAGGATAAAGTCAAACGTTCTCTAAAGAGCTTTGGTGAAGATGTATGCTAACGGTATTGGACGTCACAAAATAAAGTTCCACCACACCGTTTTCTACTTGCTCCCTGATGAAATGATGTCGAATGTCAATGTGTTTTGCTCTTGAGTGTTAAACGTTGTTGCATGAGAGAGCAATAGCACTTTTATTATCAAGTACAGAGGGATTTTGTTGAATTCAAAGCCATAGTGAGATAATTGGGATCTCATCCATAGGATTTGAGCACAACAAGATGACATGGCTATGTATTCAACCTCTATAGAGGAAATAGAAGTGCTCATTTGCTTCTTTGAAACACCACCACAAGCTTATCACCCGAACCGAGCACCTCCGGACGTATTGACGGCGTATCTTGACATCCTCGCATGATCAAAGATCGCATAGGTCGTTAGTGACATACCGGTGTCCTTCGGTACCAAAGTCCCATATTGATGGTTCCTTGGAGATACCGAAAGACCCGCTTAACCGCTTCTGCTTTTTGGCTTAGCCTTATATATAGCACACATGCAAACAACAAACAATGTCTAGTCATCGGGTTTGAGGTACATCAGGATCCATCATACTATGATATTTCGTTTGGTCTACCATGATCCCCGAGTGGTCCTCATCCGTTTAGTATGCTCTATCATGGGAGTGTCAACAAGGTCACTAGAATCAAATCCAAATTTCTTTAAAATCTCATTTGCATATTTAGATTGATTTATAAAATTCCTCCCGACTTTGTGAAATTTGTAATCCCAAGAAAATGACATTTGTCCCATCATTGACATTTGAAATTTGGAACCCATTTCATTTGAAAATGATCACATTCATTGGGGTCATCGAGGAAAAATAATATCATCAACATATATTTGAACGTGAATTAAATGTTTGCCTCGACTTTTCAGAATAAATGCCTTATCAAAATTGATAGATAGAAATTTTGAGCATGCCACCTTATGCTTTAAACCATGAAAGATTTATCACAAATTTGGTAGGGTCATCGACGATACCACTTTATTGCAAGTCACCATTAAGAAAAGCCGTCTTTACATCCATCCGATAACTACCATGTTCTTACTTCAGCATTAGTCAAGAAGATTCGATTGCCTCGATACGGAGCAACTGGAGCCATGATTCCTCTGTCAATACCCTTTTCGACGGTATCCTTTTGCAACCAATCGAGCCTTGTTCTTTAATACATCACCATGCTCATCAATTTTTACTTTGAATATCCACTTTAGAGCAATGATCATAGTACGCCGGAGCAGTACTAATTCCCATACATCTAGTCGATCGAACTCATGCATTACTTCTTGCATGGCATTGAACCAGCATCTTCATTCATAGCGTTTTAACATCTTTGGTCGATCTTAGAGTACAGAGTCAAGAAGCACCATAAGGCATCGGTTGCAAGTTGTCGACGGTATGGATACCGAACGGAAGGGTTTCCAATGATGTTGTCCAATGGGTGATCATGTGTCCACTTTCTAAGGTGTTCATGTGGTTGTTGTTGTTGAGGAACGAGGTAGAGTCGATTTCTCTCGATGAAGATGGTTCGATGATGATTCAGAGCAAATATGTTTTCAAATGGAGCATCTTCGAGTAGCAAAGGATTAACTTCATCATGGGTGCCGGAAACAATTCCATGATGTACATTCGATGATTGATGGTTTGTTGATGAGACAGTGATTTAGCAGTGCTTCTTAACTTAATGATATTGAAACTAAAGGGTTGACTTCATTGAAAGGGATAGAAGTTGCTCTGTGAGGAATTGACATTTAATTAGCATTGGCTCATAGTGTTCATCAAACATTGGATCAAACAATTTCTTTAAATCATCTTTCGAAGGAGGTACATAAGGAGTTCTTTGGAGAGGGATTAGACAAGAGTAGAACCGATGGACTACTTGATGAAGGTTGAGATGAGGGTCCAGAATCGATTGTCCGGAGCCATTTCACGACTCATCGAACGTAATGTGAATTGTTTCCATGATATTTCGTTCTTCTGTTGTTGTAGATTCGGTAACCCTTGTTTGGTGCATAACCAACAAAAACTCCAATATCTGCCTTTGCTCTTAATTTTCCTAAGTCTTGACCATCATTCGATATAGACAGCACCAAACACCGAAGGTAGGAGATCTGGTTTTCGTTTATGAACAAGTTCATATGGAGTTTTTCCATGAGAGGTATGAATAAGGGAACGAAGTTGGGTGTAGCAAGCATAATAGCTTCAAACCCATAGAAACATTGGAACCTTTAAATAAATTAGCATTGTTCTGGCGGCCCATAAGAGTTCGATTTGTTTTCAACTACACCGTTCTGTTGAGGAGTTCGTGGAACACTTCTTTGATGACTAATTCCAACACTTTCATAAAACTGAATTAATTCTTTGTTAACAAACTCGCGTTCATTGTCTGCTCGAACAATTCTACAAGATTGTTGAGTGAACTCGAAGTCGTTGATAAGTTTGATGATGATATCCGAGTTTCATCCTTGTCCTCAAAAACTTTACCCAAGTAAATCGAGAGTAGTCATCAACAACGACTAGAATGTATTTCTTCCCATTTATCGTTTGCACTCTCATTGGTCCGCATAAATCCATATGAAGAGTATGAAGAACTTCCATTACCGAGTTTGTGGTTTTGTTTCATGGGCATATTTCGTGCTTTTTCCCAATTGGCATCGAACAAAGATGATCTTTTTCATACTTTAATCTGGTAATCCTCTTACTAAGTCCTTTCTGGAAAGATTGTTTATGGTACCAAAGTTCAAGTGATTGAGACGACGGTGCCATAGCCATGACTTAGATTTAGAAGCCTTTGACAAGAAGCGATGGGTGAAGATTTCATCATATCTTCATAGAGATGGTGTATAGGTTAGAACCACGAGTTCTCTACGAAGTTCCACACCATCAAGTTCTCTAACAAAGCAAGTATGTTTTTTCTGAAGGCCACTTCTAAATCCGAAGTCACGTAATTGTCCGACATAAAATAGATTATGTCCAAGACCTTCAACATAATATACCCTCGAAATCACACTATTTCCAACCACGTAATCTCCATAACCCATAATAGCACCAAAATGATCGTTTCTGAATCTCACAATTCGATGAATTTACTCAAGATGTTCATGAGCCGCACCGTCTCCTTATATGCTTGGAATGTACCGAGTCCAAGTACCACGTAATCGATTTGAACGATCTGCAGTTGAACACAAACAAGAATAGATAATCGATAATTGGGATCCTCATGCAAGAATGGGTTCCATTTGGTTAGTAATGATGATTGGAACACCCACATCGAGGTAGAAACAATGGACTCATTAGAATAGATGCTAGTGTTCAGATTTGACCTATTCAAAGTATATTCTTAGGGAATAGTTCTACCAAGAGCATCCATTTTCTAGTGGGATTGACTTAGCAAATTTAGGGCAAAAGCTCATTAATCTTATGGCAAGGTATCCATTGATAAATCTATATTACTAAATTTCCTTTATGTGGGTTTCCATTGTTTTCTAACTTTTCTTTCCTTTTAGCCTTCTTAGCTTGAATTTTAACATTAACAAGCTTTTATCTCGGGCATTTAAAGCATTAGACAAATCATTCACACCACATTCAAGATTAGTAAAGTAAACTACGCAATCATCATTACATGTTTTGCAAAAGTATGCAATGTGATAATTACAAGACGCTTAGAGCTAACACTAGAATTAACACGATTCGTTTTATTCAACTCAAACTTAATATTCCTAGGGTGATCTTCTACTCTCTTCCAATGCACATTCTTAACTTGCGAGGTCCTATCTTGCTTGGTATTGCCTAGAGGCTTTGGCTTTGCTTTAATGTCACCGATTACTCCTGTAGAGGGAATTATGGGAACATTAGTTGGTTGATCTACTTTTGCATTCCCTGAATTAGAAGTGCAGGATCCGAACTTGAAGGCACGTTGTTTACTTTCTTAAACTGCATAAAATGGTTTGTATGCTTGGCACTAGGCATAGTACAGGCACATGCTTTACCTTTTCGCACTGAGGATTTAGGACATGTTGTTTAACCATTCTGGCAATCTTGAGATCGTTTGCCCTGAATGCAAGCAAACCTAATTTCTCTATCAAGAGGCTTATTTATGAAATCCTCTTCTACAATCTCACGGAGACATTCTAGACTATCCTTAAAGTGAGCACAATAGTTATGAAACACATGTTCATTATTCCTAAGATGAGGAGGAATGTATTTAACAAATACAATTATATTTGTAGTCTCGAGGATGACTTTGATGCAACATTTCATTAAAACAAGTGGCGCTTTCCTTTTTCCTCGACTCTTCTGATTCTCAATTTCTTTTGTAAAGACGTTATTTTTTCGTTGTTTTTGTCACGAGTGACTTTCATTGAATCATATAACTCTTTAAAGTGTCGCTTAACTTTTTCATTTTCTTCTAGAAATCTCTCGTTTTCTTTTTGTAAAGCATTAACTAAGTTTTGAAGATGAAAAGTTTGAGAATACCGAGAATCTAAAGGAGGAGGCATTTGGGATCCAGTCACATTGTTCTTTTCTTCTTTAATTGAGAGATTTGGGCTTTCAACTTTTCTGATCGGTTACAATGAGCTTGAATCGCTCACACGTTTGTTTATCTGAAAAACTGTATCAAACTCTGGAACATCTGAGGATGTCTTGATATTTGAGGTTTTGACATTTTCTTTAAGATGTTGATATTTTAGTTGTAAATTAAAATGTTAAAATTCTAGTTTATAAAGATGTTTTACCAAATTATCGTGATCATCTTGATTAATTTTCTCATTTAGTTATGAGTTTTTGTTTTCAAGCTCAATGACACGATCATGGGAAAGTTTCAATGCAATAGATAATTCATGAAATCGAGAAGCAGTAATAGAGTGTTTAGTAACAGTATAAAACACATCTTGAGCAACACAACTCGAAATCAAATTCTCATTTAAGATGTGCAAGTTCTTCCTTTCAATTTCATTATATTTGAGTTTTCGTTCATAATCATTGACCTCAACTATCATTGCATCAAATTCCTTTTCCATTTCTTTAATATCTGAATTTATCCCTTTTGAAGACTCTCAAATTGACCTTTTAATTGTTTAAAGAAAGGTATGACCTCAGTTAAATAACATTCTTTAATTTGCTCTAAACCCCTTTCCCCCTCAGTTATCCATGTAGGTGTGATTCTCTTCTTACACGTTTTCTCAAAATCAACAAACAACTGATAAACAACATACATGATGATTAAGATCTTGCTATTAGTGGCAATAGATCTAGGAACTAAGTGCATTGGTGTGTTAGGAGGATACATAGTTTCTTGAGGCAATTTCCTACAAGGGGGATTCTTTTCAACAAGGTTTTTGCATTATCCATCCATATCCTTTTTCCCGAACACTTGTTCAGGGGTTAATAGAGTCTGAGGCTTAAACTTGTTTAAGGATATCCAATTTTCCTTAGTTTAATCATGGGGTTTTATCATTATCTTATTCATTTTACACTGGGATCTTCTAGCTTATTCATTTTTCTCCCTGACTTCATCTCGATTTTTTATCTTCCTCGGTGCACTCAGCGCAACTAGGTTTCTACCTAGGCTTAAGGATTTCATTACCATCATAAAGTACCTTATTAGCGCTTCTAGCCTTTTTAAGCGACCTCGATTTGGTTCCTCAACAATGGGAATGCTATGCTTATCGCTTAAGACTCTATGCTTAGTGATCAAGTGAGCATTCTGAATGGTATTCCCTTGTACGTACAACTTATTTTCAAGCTTGTTTTTCAAAGTTTTTAGATTAGAAAAATCATTCAAAAGTTTTGATTCCTTAGCATTGAATTCTTGCTTAAGCATTTTAACATTTTCTTGAAGTTCTTGTTTTTGTTTAGCAGTTTTAGAAAGCTTTTCTTGTAAGGAATTTAACTCTTGTTTTAATACTTCTTCTCTATAATTACTTTTTCTAATAGTATGCATTTGGTCATCCATTTCCTGCTCACGGGTGGTTAACTCAAACTTAGCACGTTGTTCATAAATGGCAACTTGTTCGTTATAGGCATTCAGTTCAGAGGTAACAGAATCATCAGGGGCACATGTAGTGTATTCATAAAAAACATAATCATCATTGACTACAGAAGATGCATTACTTGGTACAATCTCACTTTCACTTTGCTTCACATATTGATCATATGGGACAATATTACTATTACCCTCATCATCAATATCCGATTCAAAAGTTTCAAGAGATTGTACTTTATTATGCATATTTTGCTCATCAACATCATCATATAGTTTTAATACCTCTGAAATTATTGAATCTTTGGATGTGCAACTGTTGGTGAAGAGACCTTTGGGAGACCATAGGTGAGATGCTAGCCATGAAGATTGTTTGAAAGAGGTTTATCATCGACAGCAGAGTCAAATGCATCACAACTACTTGAAATGCATTTGATGATTATGACCTATCTCCTAAATTGGTTGTTCATCAACATCACATCATAGTTCGGGCATTTCTCAAAGAAGAAACAACAACTCCTCTTCATCCAAAGTCGCTCCATTATCCGAGCTTGCACGGCAACATCTTGTTTCGGTATCGCATTCGTGGACGTTTGGAGATGTGTTCCTAGCAATATGTCCTCACCACCACAAGTAGCACTTAATTGGTTTTTCTTGACCTTGATTTCCATTCCTTCCCTATTCTCGATTTACCACATATCCTCTAATGCCTCCTCTTCCTGTTCATACCGCTTTCTTGAACTGGTTGCACCATAACCTTCCCATCTCTGACAGTTGCTTGATTGTGTGGATTGGATGCCGTTCTGAGGTTATTGTTGGTGTGTGGAAGAGAGTTCATGTTTTGACTGACCATGAGAGACAGTTGATTGATGAAGTATTCCATGAATGTGTTTTTGGGTCCTTATATATCTTTGGATCAGGGATGAGTTTGTAATTACCACCCATGGGTATGACTTGAGAAACTTTGTAGTAATACCAACATTTGTGTAAAAGGTTGTTGAGTCATTTGAGGAACTTGTTTCACCCTGGTTGGTTTTGAACTGTTCCAGAATCCTTTTTCAAACATAGCATGTCTCTCATTCTGGAGAAGGAAGGCATATAGTTGCTCATAGTTGGTGTTCTTCAATCCTTTGGTTAACTTCACAGAGGTGACAAACTTGTGCCATTCGAGATTCATGTTGTTCACAAACTTTGAATTCAGTTGAATGTTTGGCATGGTCATTTTGATATTTCTCATATCATTTACAAGCTTGTGGAATCTCACATAGTATTCATAGATACTCTCTTCTGGTTTCATCTTAAAGTGCTCAAATTCATCATAATTTGTGATTCTCTGCTCTCCTTAGTTAATTGCACAGAGAAGCATCTTGACATTATCCAAACACCTTGGCTCAGTGTTGTGATTGATAAGCTTGTAGATGTCTTTTGGAAGACCTGGTATGATGTTTGAAGCCCCGATATCAGATCGAATCTCTTTTTCCTTATCACTGAGCTCATCATACATCGGTCTCGTCCATATCAAAGATCATTGTTCCATTCTGCTGCAAGATTATTATGTCTCTTGTAGTCTCAATCTGATACGGTCCTTCATCAATAGATTTGAGGATGTTGACCCCATTTTCCTTACCAAGACAAGACACCGATTCGTTGAGCCCAAGAGTCATAGTCGGGTTCCGTCAAGCATGGGTGGACGAGTATGAACCACTGCTTGAACATCCTCAGCAATAGTGGAGATGATTGGGTAATGTTGGTAGACATGTTAACAGATTACACCGGATTTTATAACTCTATGATTAAACCGGGAAATAAATTCTTTCACGGGATTTTACTAAATCAAGAGAAAACCGTATTACAAACAAAAATCAACCAAGTCGCTAAGAATTCTTGAACCAAGTCGCTAAGCCCAAGTCGCTAAGACTCAAGTCGCTGGACACAAGTCGCTAAAGCACCAAGTCGCTACACGTTCCAAGCTAAAGAGCAACTCGCTAAGGTCCAAGTCGCTAACACCAAGTCGCTAAGAATACTAAGCACAAGTCGCTAACAAAATTTAAAGTAAGTCGCTAACTTCACCAAGTCACTAGCCGTAGTGGAGAATCCACTGTTGTACTTGTTTATCGGCTTGTCTCAATAGACAAGTCGCTAGGACCAAATCGCTAACAATTAACACTACAAACGCTACTTTTACTGAAGCAAGTCGCTACGATGAAAAACACTACGAGAACCAAGTCGCTAGCAAGAAAAACTTCAAAACACACTTTTCAATCCAAAGCAAGGTCAACCACAGTGATTCAAGATTACCAAATCAAAACCCAAGCACTTACAATGATTCTAAACACAAAAGTACACCCAAAATTCAAACGTTAACACTAGAAAAGATCCAAATGATGCAAAAACCACTAAACTTTTTCAAACTCAAAAACCATCTAAAACCACTAGAAATCCAAGGATATGTAAGAGAGATGATCAAACCGTGGCTCTTGATACCATTTGTAACATATTGGATTTCACAAACACATCAAACCATAAACACAACTAGGCGTACAAGATGAGGTTTTAGAGAGAGAAAGAGTTAGATGTTTGGGAACTTAGTGAGAGAAACTGAAAGTATTATTATGAGCTCCAACTCTACCTTGGGAGGTAGAGAGTATTTATAGTCTTACATAAATCGCCACCTACGGGTCAGTGGATCGCATACAATGGGAAAAGACCCGTCGTCCTCCACGATGTTACTTAACAAAATACTACTTAACATTAAATAATCTACGACTCACGAGCTTTTAACGATTACATATACTTGAGGCGACGATCGATTTACTAAATCCTAACAGGAATCTTTGGTCGGAAAAAAAAAAAAAAAAGACGCCGGAAAAAGTTAAAAAGTCAAAACCCTCGTTTTTTTTCGCACAAGGATTTTACGCATAAGCAGAATACTCATCTTCTTCGTCATCCAATGGCAACTCAGTTAATCCCTCACTTGGATAAGTATGTGGATTACATCGACTGGTCATATCTATCAAGCT
The DNA here is from genome assembly GCA_910596185.1 of Chrysanthemum makinoi. Taxonomy (NCBI): domain Eukaryota; kingdom Viridiplantae; phylum Streptophyta; class Magnoliopsida; order Asterales; family Asteraceae; genus Chrysanthemum; species Chrysanthemum makinoi. The sequence goes on along the minus strand of OU343219.1, from coordinate 97,158,117 downwards.
TGGATAAGCTTGACAGATTTTGGTTGTGAACCTTACGCGTAAACTTATAAAGATTACGCATAATACGCGTTTTTACGCTTAAGGTTGGTTTACGCGTAAAGATTTACGCATAAGGTTTTTCACCTTACGCATAACATCAGGTTAAGAAGAAGAATACGGAAATATTTACGCGTAAGATGTTGCTTTACGCATAAGGGTTCAACAAACCTTACGCGTAAACCGGACTACAACCAAACAAATATGAAGAAGAATAAACTGACGAGACACGACCAAAATAACTTTACCAAGACCTCGACCATATACCATATACCAACTCAATAATCGACCTCAGTTCATTTACAACCATCATTGGTCCATGTTTTAACTGCATCGAATTGATTTGTACAAGTGAAATTAGATTCGACCATTCATACAAAAACCAAACCTAATCTAGACTCAAGACCCTCACAATCACTCCTCAAAGTTCAATCAAACAAGACTCAATACATGATAGATCTCAGACTACTCTTTTTTGTTAACAAGATTTGTCCTAAGACAAAACCAACAAGAGTTTATCATCATTGATAATTGTCAAAGCATAACTTCTTTTAATTTATATCCAAAAATGTTAAGAAGGAACAAAACTACAATCAGTTTCATTCCCTTCCTTTCTTTCGGTTCAATTAAAACGAAAAACAATACAATCAAGTCGAACCTACCGTGACCCTCCAAAGGATCATGAAGCCTTCAAAATGGTTTCTTGATTGGGTTTGTGTAGAAAACTGAATACTCATAAGGTACGGTTGTAAGTTTTATGTTCGGATTCAGTTGTTGTTGATGATGGACTAGTGTTAAAAATTGTTAGAAGATTAAGATATTAGCTGAGATTGGATGAGAAGAGCGTGTAGGTTGAAAAGCAGATTTAGATGAGTTCCAGAGTTGGTTGAGTTTTGAGAAGTTAGGTGAGAGAATGTTGTTGGTAGGCGTTTATCAAAAGATTGTGATTAGGTTTAGGTCAGATATTATGAGTGATAAGTTATTACAACCGGTTGTATGTGTGGTTGATTGATCGGGCCCTCGATATGGATCGGGTCAATATGGTTGGTCTCACAACTGTGATCTTGGATCTTTAGGCTAGCTACGTATGGATGATCCAAAATGGTTATCACAACTTTAGCGTATCATACGACTAAGGAAGTATCAAATACAAATTGTTATCAATTTTTTTTTTAAAAACTTTGGATACAATTTTTACTATTTGGTATACATAAGTGGTATTTTGGTATGATATATTTTTACGGGGATACATTTTTGACAAGAATCGGGGAACCATTATCATAGTTCAATTTAACAAATTAACGAAGGCTAGTCTTGAGCGTGTAACCTTAAGATGTGATTACGGCGAGAATTCTTTATTATTTATTTGATGTTGAAGTGGGATATCACGGATGCATGTACTTAGTATCTGAAGATATCGGGGCTGGTTGGATGCACGATTCTTCGAGATCCTTGTTTGAGCTTTAACCGTTACGAATGACAGAGACTTGAGTTGTCTAGTTGTACCTAATGTAAGGAGTTACGTTGTTGTGCTCATAGCGTATAACTATCACTTTTAAGGAGTTACGTTGTTGTGCTCAAGTGTCACACTAAGGTGTGGATAATTTGAGAAACTTTAAGTTTACCTTTTTGTCGATGGTGTTAAGAAAAGGTTCTTCGTCTCGACATAGTGCAAGTTTAAGTCACAAGTTCGGGTTGTACTACTTCACCTCAAGTTCGTCATATTGGGTTTACTCCATCGTTAGTCACTACAAAAATCCGTCGAATGAATTGGGGTCGGTAAAGAGTTAGTGGAAGAGTATACACGAGTAGAGAAGTATTATCAACAATTGATTCTCACAAGATATTTATGCTACTTCACAATTGTTCGATTACTTGGACATACATGGTTTCGCTGTCTCTAATTCATCATCAACATACGTGGTGTATGATTCTGATTCATTGAAAACATCGAGGGGAAGAGAGTATAGGTGTTCATTGCTTCTTTGATATTTTTGGATTTTTTTTAGAAAACCCGTTTCCCTTCATGAATTTCTTCAATCGGGGAAGAAAGAGACGATCTGTGGTGCAAATTTCTCAAGTTGGTGTTATCGTCTCACTTTCACAGAGTTATTGTCGTGAAGTTACCTAAATATGATGTTGTGATGCCTCACACACGGTCATTTTATCGAGTAATTTCATATTCACAAGTAACTATTATTCCGATAGAACGCAACATTCGGGGAAGTCGTTTCATCTCGCTCTTGCGATTGTTTGGTGTGAAGCTTCCACATATGTGAGACGATCTTGTTGATTTCTTGCATGTTACCCCCAACGATTTTCCGAAATAAGTCGATTTACCTTGTGTGGTTTATTGCTCATCTACATTCATTGCTGCGTTGAAAACTTCAAAAGTTAGAGGAAATGTTCACTACATAAAAGTTTTGACTCACAAGACGGTTGTCGGTTGGGGAAGCTGATTCAAACTTCGCCAAAAAGAGTGTAATGAGAAGCTCAGAAGACGCGGCATGAATTGGGGAAGTTAATCCATTTATGCATATTACATCATTTGCCTACAAGTGAAGAAAACGGTTCTCAAGTCAAGGTACAAGAAGAAGACAAATAGCATAAACTTTCATCATCCTCAGCACTTGAAGAGCTTATGAAGACCTTTCTTTATTTGTTTTCTATATTTGTAGTAAATGGTGTAAGTAATCCCTTATGTCTTCCCATTGGGGGAAGATTGTTGGAATCGCTCCTAACTCGTAAATGGTACGACATTGACGAGATTACATTTTCTATCCTTGTTACCTAAAACACATGGGCTTGTTATGTCATATAGCCATAGTTGTAAGTGTTTAGCTATAAATACCCTCCTAGACTTTCCTAGGAGGGTGAGTCTCTTAGTGTAATTTTCATCTTTCCTAATAATAAAACACATAGTTTCTCCCTTATCTCTAGTTTCTCTCACTAACATGATGAAGATGTTCTTTCATCTTCCCCGACCTCCTGATTCACCAAATCATCCATAGATACGGTCCTAACACACCCAGTGTTTCAAACAAAGAGTCAAAACCAGTTTCAAAACCAGTAGTTGTCTCAAAATCATTTTTGAACATGGAACAAATGTCTTCAAACAATCCTTTTAACACAAGTGATGCTAGAAGCATTTTAGATGAAATTAAAACTAGAATGGGGCAACTTCAAGAGCTTGTTAAATCAAAAATGAACATCAGCACTAACAACTGGTTTTCTAGTTTTCACGATGAAATGAAAATGGGTTTTGAAAATGAAATTGCCAATCCGCTAAACCACGTCAGTGCGAGGGTAATTCACTTTGAACAAACATTTTTAAAAGAAACAGGTGACTTTGTCAAGGACCATAAATCCCTGGTAAAGAAAGCTAATGATTGTTTTGAATACATCAAAGTTTTGGAAAATTTGAATGAATCTCTCTTCGAAGATGTTCTGACTATCGATATTATGTCCATTATCTTACAAACATATTCTTTGAAGATCATGAAAGACTCATTTGAGACCTCCCTTAATTGTTTCAAAATATGAAAAAGCTCTTGAAAAACTTGAAAAAGAAAATGTATCATATTTTAAACAACTTGATCAAAAAACCGAGCAATGCAAGTATGACAAGCTGTCAGTATGAGCGTGCCTACAAAGACATGAAAGAGCAAAATGATCTTTTGAGAGCTCATTTGGAATGTCAAAAAGGAAAGGGTGTGGATGCTAAGATTGCAAAACCATTGGTGAAGAGAAAGAAAATGTTTGAATTGGTTTTAAACAAAAATGTCTATTTCTCCTCCTCCAAAAGTCAATGAGAAAAAAGATTTGTCAAAACCAGTCACTCCACCTGCCTTATCAAAACAAAAAGAAAAGATTGTTGAAAATGAAAAAGCGATTATCAAGAAACCAAAAGTTTTAGCACCTGGCCTTTTTAGGATGAGTACCACTAATGCGTCTGCCTCCACATCTAAACCATATGGAACAAACGACATAAGTTTAAATAAGCACTCTAAAGAGACTAGGAAAGTTGAAACCACTTCTCTTGATAAAAATGTGAATCCTAGTGTGTGTGCTTTACCTTCTACAGGACTAGAAAGCACCTCTAGGAGCAGCAGACTAAATCCTAAGAGCAATACAAGGAACCATAGAGTCTCGCTGCCTCTAAGAGTAGTAGCTTGAATAATGAGAAGAAAGTAGAAGAACACCCTAGGAAATTACCGCTTTTTAATAAGAAAGACATTTCATCTAAATGTAATGAACCTAAGAAACTTGTTATGTTTAATGAATGTGTTGAATCTATTTGTGTAACTTGCAAGAAATCGTTAATTAATGTTCATGATGATTGTGTTTCTAAGAATGTGAATGATAAGCCTGTTTAGAAGAACGTTCCAAAAAGAACCTATGCTAAACCAATAGGAAGTCTAGTTGCAAGATTTAGGTCTTACACTCATAAGAAGCATAGTCTTTACTTTAGGGATGATATTTGGAAACCAACGGGTAGAATTTTCACACTCCAGAATGGTAGAATGAGTGATAAACCAGTATACCCAATAGAAAACTTCTATGAGTGTGATCAGGATTTTACCTCAAACCCAAAGGAACCAAAATCAAAGCGGTTTCAAAAACTTCTTCTTCAGTATTTGGCGGGTTATCGAAGTATGTCTTTGGATCGTCGACGGGGTTTCAAGCAAATGACCGGGAATATGAAGCTGCTGATCAATTTTGTCTGGAAATTCATGGGAACCGTTCGTTTTGGAAATGATCATGTAGCAGCTATCATGGGTTATGGAGATCTACCTTTAGGAAATTATTTGATCACCGTTTACTATGTCGGGGTTGGGACACAATTTGTTTTCAGTCTGGCAGTTCTGTGATGCAAATTTAGAGGTTGCATTTAGGAGAAATGCATGCTTCGTTAGAAACTTGGATGGCACTGATCTCTTAACTGGGAATCGTGATACAAACTTGTATGCAATCGACATAAATCAAATGGCCTCTTCATCACCAATATGTCTTATGACAAGAGCATCTGGAACAAAGTCTTGGTTGTGGCATAGAATATTATCCCATCTCAATTTCGACACTATCAACAAACTTGCCAAAGACAACATCGTCAACGAACTTCCAAAGTTCAAATACACCAAGGATCACTTATGTCCATCATGCGAACAAGGAAAAAGCAAAAAAGCATCATATAAACCCAAATCCGTACCTAGTTCGGAAGCAAAGTTGCATATGTTGCACATGGACTTATGTGGCCCAATGAGAGTTGAAAGCATTAACGGGAAAAAGTATTTTCTTGTTATCGTCGATGACTATTCAAGATATACATGGGTTAAGTTTCTGAGATCAAAAGACGAAGCACCAGGCATCATCATCACCTTTCTGAAGCGTATTCAAGTACTTCTTCAAGCTCCAATAAGGGTAGTAAGAACATACAACGGCACATAATTTACTAATCAGGAGTTAAGAGCTTATTTTGAAGATGTTGGAATCACACATCAGACACTAGTTGTTAGAACTCCACGTGAATGGGGTAGTTGAAAGAAGAAATCGAACTCATGTGGAAGCTACTGCACAATGCTAATTTATTCTTGTGCACCGTTATTTCTATGGGCTGATGCTGTTGCCACTTCTTGTTTCACTCAGAACCGATCCCTAATCCATCCAAGATTCAATAAAACCCCATAAGAGCTAGTGAACAACGAAAACCCGATATCTCTTACCTTCACGTGTTTGGCTTTGTGCTATTCGACGAACAACGAGAAGATCTAGGAAAACCGAAAGCTAAAGGTGATATTGGAATCTTCATTGGATATTCAGATAACTCGAGGGCATTCGGGGTGTATAAAGAAGAAATAGGAAGATAATGGAGGCGATGAATGTGAATTTTGACGAACTTTCACGGATGGCTTCGAGAGACTCGCTCTAGAACCCGCAAATCCGATGGCTTCTAATCAAAGCAGATTAGAACCCGCACCAAACCTAGACTTACGGACACATCGCGGGACTCATACAACAAAGAGCTCCATCAACTTTTGCTGACACACCTCATGAACAAGAATGGGAGAATTTCTTCGAGTTAATGTTCGATGAATACTATGGTGGAACTTCGACAAATGCATCAAACCATCATTCCGCTGCACCCGCTCAAAATCATCCACCACCACTAACAGAAGATGCATCTACCACGGTCGAAACCAATGCACCAACTCCATCAACGTCATCTACATCGACTTCTGCAAATCCTATTCTTGAAACCGTTTTACCAACAATTGATGAGCAAAACCAAAACATCTCATTTCAAGAAGAACCTTTACAAAACCAGAACGATGCAACGTTAGATGATGACTTATTTGAAAACCTATTTGCTACGGAATCAGCTGAATCATATTCAAGCTTATGAGAACCATCTAACTCGCATATTTTTAACCAAAGGTATCCTTCTACTCTAAAGTGGACAAAAGACCATCCAATTGAACAAGTTATTGGTGAACCTTCACGGCCAATTCAGACGAGACGCCAACTTGCCACCGATTGCGACTTGTGCATTTACCTTTTCTCAATTAGCAATAAAGAACCAAAAAACATTCGGGAGGCAATGGCAGAAAACGCTTGGATAGAAGCGATGTAGGAGGAACTTCTCCAATACCGTCTTCATGACTCTTGGGATCTAGTTCCAAGACCAATTGACATTCGAGTCATTGATCTCAAATGGTTATGAAAGAACAAAAAGGATGAAGAAATGACTGTAATTCGCAATAAAGCTCGTCTTGTGGCCAAAGGATACATACAGGAAGAAGGAATAGATTTTGAAGAGTCATTCACGCCGGTAGGCAGACTTGAGGCAGTCAGGATATTCTTAGCCTATGCAGCTCACAAAAACATCACGGTTTATCAGATGGACATTAAGACTGCATTCTTGAATGGAACTCTAAAAGAAGAAGTGTATGTGAGTCGACTGAAGGCTTCATAGACATGGAACATCCGGATTCGTCTACAAACTCAAAAAGGCAATATATGGTTTGAAACAAGCTCCGATAGCGTGGTATGACGAACTGACCTCTTTCCTTATCCTAAAAAATTTCACCAAAGGAACTGTTGATCCTACCCTGTTTCCTCGAAAATACAACAATGACATTTTGATTGTTCTGATTTATGTGGACGACATCATATTTGGGTCCACTAATCCGAATCTTTCAAAACATTTTGAAAATCTCATGAAAAGCAAATTTGAAATGTCCATGATGGGGGAACTAAAATTTTTTCTTGGTTTACAAATACATCAATCCCCCCGTGGAATTTTCATTAATCAATCTAAATATACAACTGAGATTTTGAAAAATCATGGTATGGATAATTGTGATTCGGTCGGTACATCAATGGTATCTTCACTAAAAATTGGAGCCAATTTATTTGGGAAACCCATCGATCCGAAGAAATATCGGAGCATGATTAGTTTTCTCATGTACCTCACTGCTAGTCGACCCGATATTCATTTTGTTGTTTGCTTATTAGCACGGTTTCAGGCAAAGCCTACCAAACTGCACCTCAAAGAGGTTAAACGGATCTTTCGGTACCTGAAGACATCCATTCACATGGGACTTTGGTATCGGAAGGAATCCGGATTTGATCTAATCGCCTTTTTAGGATCGGACCACTCGGTGATCAAGTTACAACAAAAGTACATTAGAGGAGCACAATTTTTATGTGAAAAGTTAGTAAGTCGGTGTTCAAAGAAACAAGATTGTATCTTGCACTTTCAACGGCCGGAAGTTTGAGTATGTATCTCTATCTGCGTGTTGTGCTCAAGTTCTATGGATGAAAACACAACTCAACGATTATGGCTTTACTTTCGATAAAATACCTATGTATTGTGACTCGAAAAGTGCCATAGCCATATCATGCAATCCTGTTCATCACTCAAAGACTAAGCACATTCGTGTCCGCTACCACTTCATAAAAGAGCACGTGGAAGAAGGTACGGTTGAATTATTTTTCGTGAAGACAGATTACCAACTTGCCGATCTATTTACTAAAGCCCTTCCAAAAGAAAGGTTTAACGGATCCCTAGGTTTAGCCTAGATGGATCCCTCATTTAAGGGAACCGTGGGAACCGGCCTAGACCAAGCCAATCTTAGCTAAAACAATCATTTCAAGCCTTCCTTGCTAACTTGAACACTCCACCTTGTCTTAATTGACTTCCTAGATCTATGCAAACTCTGTAGTTGACTCTTATGCATGCAAATCATTGCAAATTGAAGGATCTTAGTGGCTTAAGCTTTAAATTCACTTACCAATTCCTTTCTTTTATAAACCTCTTGGCAGTACTTCTAAGTCACCATTCATAACCTCATTCTCAGCAACTAAAAGTCTTTTTCTCACTATCCATTTGTCTTTTCATCATGAGGAAAGCCCCTAGTGCTAACTCATCCACTAAAGGACCTCCCAAGAAACTTGCTCGGGTTGTCCACGAAATCTCTTCAACCGAATCATCACCCGTTAAAACCGCAAACGCTAGAATTCTGTTGGAATCACTCCTAGCTAGTATTTCAAGTGTTAGTCATTAATATGTAGTAGGTTGCTTAATTAGTCTTTTATGTTAGTAATTATGGCTAGGCTTATGTAGAAAGCTCATGAGCCTATGCAAAAGCCCACGTGGCTAAGGAAGGGACTAGATGTGTTACCCTAGCTCCCTTCCCCTATAAATACATTGTATCCTCTCATTTGAGAGGTTGGTTGTTCACTTTACATAATCCTACGCATAACTCTTCTTTGTTTATACGTGTGTATTGTGTTCATCCGATCACCTTCATCTATATTTCTATCATATTGATCCTTGTGTTAACTTATGGTGACCTAACAGTGGTATCAGAGCCAGGTTGGATTTTATCATGGGTTGTTTTTTGGTGATGTTTTCTTGTCAAAAACTTGTTTTAAAAATCTGTTCCAATCTTAACTTTTCACAATTTTTTTTGGTTAACACATTTTTTTACCAGTTTTATTGTATCAGTTTTTTTGTTCAAAAAAGTCATGTGGTATATCAGCACATATATGTCTTGTGTTAATCTTTTGGTCCAAATAGATTATCTCATTTTTTTGACTTTTTGGTACCAAACCGTGACTCATCAGTGGTCTTCTGGTCTGTTTCTGTGGTAAAAAAGAAGAGTTTCTTATGCTTTTTATGGGTTTTATGAATCTGGTCGGAGATCTTGGTCGGAAACATTGTCGGAAAAAAGTCAACACGGGTCAAAACCCTATTTTTACGCCTAAGGACCCATCTTCGAATATATTTACGTATAACTTGAAAAGTTATGCGTAAGGATTGTTACGCGTAAGGTTTTTTACACATAAGCCTAAGCTTACGCATAAGCCTGGTTTACGCATAAGTACATGTTACGCATAAACAAAAAGCTTACGCATAAGAGAGGTTTACGCATAAAGAAGGTTTACGCGAAAGATCAAACTTACGCCTAAGGAATTTGCAACGAGCAAGAACAGAAATAAAAAACTTATGTGTAAAGGAAGACTCAACCACGACCACTTATACCAAATACCAAAAAGACTCAACCTCAGTATTAAATTAACATCATCAGTACAAGCCCTATTTGCAACATAAAAAAAACGAGATGATAGATGATCTACATCTCGACTGTTAACAAACCAAAATCCAACCCCATAACAAACAACATCCACTAACCTATCCCATACTCCTTGTCAATCCTTCAACAGCCACAACATCAAACCCATCTCAATTGATCTTAGTTTTTCATTTTTTTCCTTTCGTGTCATTCAAAGTTCATCAAAACTTTTGATAGTCAAACACACGAAATGAAAAAAAAACCTCATCACAGATCCTTGGACTCAAAACACGAAAGGAAAAAATAGTGAAAAGATCTCAGATTCACGTTTTTTTGGTACATAACCAATTTCTTTGGATAGAAAACACGAGCTCATCATAGATCATTATATGAATCAATCACATTCTTTTAATATTCTAACTTCCAAAGAAAGATTAAAACAATTATGTTTCATATTTTTTTTTGTTGTTCGGCATACAAAATCAAAGAACACAAAAACGTTTTCCTACCTGTGTTTCGTGGGTCGATACCTTGGATATGAAAAAGTAATCTAATTGTATTGATGATGCTTCGTATTTGTTATTCAGATGAGACATACATGATTGATGGGAGAAAGAGTTTATTTGAGATGGGAGAGATGAGTTTGGAGGGGGGCGGATATTTTTTATGTCTGCATTTTTTTTATCTAGGGTTGGGAAGGATTAGGGTAGTGTGTGAGTTTAATACGGATGCAGTTATTAGGTTTTGTAATGCTACTACAACAGGTCTTATTAGGCTTTGGATCGGATGATGGATTTGGAATAGTATGATGGGCCGGATCCAGATTTTTTTTTCTCATAGGCTAAAATATTATCTAGTTTTTTTAATGAGATAAACAAATACATTTTCCTCAAAAAATAAAAGGTTTCACCCAACTAGATGGCGTATGATACCAATGTTAGGATCGATAATTTGGGTGATATGGTGAATCGGGAGGTCTAGGAAGATGGAAGAACACCATCTTCAAGTTAGAGAGAGAAACTAGAGAGAAGGGAAACTAGTGTGTATTTTATTAAAAGAAAATGAAAGGATTACACTAAGAGTCTCACCCTCCTAGGAAAGTCTAGGAGGGTATATATAGCTAAACACATACAACTATGACTAAATGACATAACAAGCCCATGTGTTTTAGCTAAGAGATAAAAAATGTAATCCCGTCAATGTCGTTCCATTTACGAGTTAGGAGCAATTCCAACAAATTCCTTCTCAACCAACTCAACCAATCAAACCAATCCCCAAAAGGATTGTTCCCACAAAACTACCCTTACCAAACACTACTATACCTCCTAAACCAAACACCCCTATTTCTACTAAACCATCACCTCTAGTACCTAGAGCTATCTCTTTCACCACTCCACTCTCATCTCCACACCTCTAAAACTTAGAGGACTTGCCTTCTAGGCCATCTCATCCACCACCCTTGCCAACATTTTCCTCAATCGAGAAAATAACGCAACAACAAAACTTTGGTATTGAAACAGCACTAGCACCCATATCCTTTTCTCCATCACCGTCAAATAGTCCATTTTGGATTATGAGGAATCAACAACAACCGAATCACATGGAAGTAGATACCTCTCTACCACCATCATCAACACATATTCCACCACCTTCATCCTTAATTGAACCACCTCCAACTTCATCAAACATACCTCCACAAAACCCCTATTCTTTTGTGGAACCTCCATCCAACCTTCCATCTCAAACCACTCCATTCCTACCAACACCATTCCCTAGCCATGACAAAGATTGTTATCATTGTCAACATATTAAAGGTTTAGTACATGAAGTACGTGATGAACTACGTTTCATGTTCTATCACCTCCTTGAACGTTTCGATGAGGTCAACAAACCTAAACATCCCTAAGCTCGGGAATTCAAGTGGTGTTCTAGTCTTAAGCTTAAACTTAGATATGTTAGGAATCATACTTCATGTTCAGATCATTTTCTTAGTTTTAGAGTTATGTACATCATTTCTCTCATTTTATTAAATGATATTACATTTTGTATGCCATGTGGTCTTGAGAATATGTTTGGTACCTTAATACATATCTTATCTTGATGTTAACATCGCATTTTACATCTACATTGCTGTCATGAGAATACACGTATACGGATCCCTAAATTTTTCCTAGACGGATCCCTTCCATGGAAGAACCGTGGGATCCATGCAATAGAAGCACCTTTTATTACTAATTTGAATCTCATTTGCAGGAAATTATGCATCATATACTTGCTTTCTAACCTTTGTTTTGTAGATTTTCAATATACACATGAAGACTTTGACACCCTCAACAAGGGGGAGTTTTTGGTCAAAGCAAAACTATTGCAAAAACGCTTGAAACACTTTCACTTAGGATTTATTTATTACTTAACTCCCTCACAAAGGGGATCACTCGTCAATGGGGAGCATGCTCGTCAAAAGACGAAACCATTTGCAAACATAATTGCAACATACTCGCTTAGTCTTTCTAATTACTTGACGTCCTCAACAAAGGGAAGCATCCGTCAAGGGGGAGCTAAGACGAGAATTCTTCTCCTCTCTTAATCTCTATTTTTCATATTATTGCTTTTAGACGATTTTCTGAAAACAATGTGTTAGTTTCTTTTCAACGCTCTTTTTGTTTCGACAAAAAGGGGGAGAAGAGAGTAAAAACTCACTCCAATTCAAATTTTTACGAATTTTAGTTTTTCCTTAAAATAATCTTATGTTTTGTCATCAACAAAAAGGGGGAGATTGTTAATACAAATAAGCCGTAAAAACATTTATTTATATTTTACGATCTTCTAATGTTTTATCGATAACAAACGTAAAATCATTTTAACGAAACAAATAAAATACGTAAATGGTTTGAGCCAATAGTTTACTAACACACTTACATTTTCATATAAAACACTAAACAAGTAATAGTGTTTACATCTCATAGAAATACATATGTATAACAACTAGTGTTTACATAATATGGAAATGTGTATATATTGTAATGGGTAAAAATCTTAGTACTTGACCCATTGACTAGATACATTGAACATTGTTGGGTAAATCACAAAGTCCATGACCCATACCCATGGAGCTTGATCCATAACCCATGACTCATTGTATGACATCATGCATGAAGTCATGTTCAGTATTATCCATGACCCAAGACCCATGACCCAATTTCTAGGTACATTGCATCTTGTATAACCCATGGTTCATAACCCATAACCCATAACCCGGTTTGCAACCCAAAATCCGGACTTAAGCTGACCTAGCAGCTGGATCCCTTGGATTGCACTAGCCGGATCCCTCTGGGGGAGGGATCCGTTGGAACGGAAGAACAATATAGAAATTTCCCTATAAATAGTGAGCCATTTCTCTCTTGCAACTTATCCCTTTTACACATACTCTCTCTTAGTATTGTAAACTCTCTAACCTCAGATCCAAAGGATCTTTCTATGTAGTTTTGTGTTTGTGATTCTCTAGATTTCTATTATAGGCGAGATCACCACCTCTTGAAGTCGAGAAAGCTCAAGTCCATGAGTTGCCAAGCTTCGTGATCATCAAGTCTACTGAAGTTATCTTGTTGATAGTTCTTTCTTCCTTCCTAGAAGTGTTGTGATGAAGGCATTAGTGAAAGGTGCCAAAGGTCCGTGTCAAAGGCATTAGTGAAAGGTGCCAAAGGTCCGTGTCAAAGGCATTAGTGAAAGGTGCCAAAGGTCCGTGTCGAAGGCATTAGTGAAAGGTGCCAAAGGTCCGTGTTGAAGGCATTAGTGAAAGGTGCCGAAGGATCATGTTAAGGGCCGTAGTGAAAGATGCTAAGGGTGTACATTCGATATGGTGCATCGATGTACAAGATAGTTAGTTTGGGTTAAAGGATATTGATATCCTTTATGTGGTTATAATAAGGAGTGTGTCTCCTTTGGGGTAGTTGTGAATTGGTGTAGTGTTAGGTAGTAGTTCCTCCTTTGTAATGAAACTCGGTATCTAGCCATGTACCGGAAAAAGTGTAGGCGACGTTGTGATAGGTTTGGTTCTACCTCGTGGAAGAACTCGGTGTCTAGCCTTGTACCGGATAAAGAGTAGGCGACGTTGTGAAGGCTTCTCCGCCACATTTAGGAGCTTGTGTTGTGTAGTGCTTACGAACTCTCGAGTGGGGTACTCGGGGAGTGGAGTAGGGCTAGGAAGGTATCCTTGTAGCCGAACCACTATAAATACTCGTGTCATGGTTTTGTGTTTCTTACTCTTTATCTTTGCATTACTTGTTTATATACTTGTCTATCAACATCCAACACACACATTAAGTAGATTGACATAAGTCGATCTAAATAGTTTAAAACAAAGTTTTAATCGGTAAAACTATTCAACCCCCCTTCTAGTTTTCCACAGATTTGATTAGATTTTGTAAGATATCTTGTCCAAAAATCTTTCCAAATCTGGTTGTGTTAGTCTGGCCCCTCACTTGAAATCTGGTGTGGGTGAAAATAGCAATAAACACCATAAGGGTGTAAAATTGCTATGGAATGGGGAAATGATAAATTATGATCATACCTAAAAGGAGATGTCATTTCCCTCCATGCATTACCCGTTTTAGTTGATGGCATTGATGATTGGTTCACCTTGTGATGTTGCTGATTAATTGGCTCATATGTCTCCTTGTTAATCACTGAAGTGTCCAACATCTTGTCCTCTAATTCCTTTGCAAGATCAACTAAAATTGGTTCAGTAGCCGCAACTACATAACCATCATCGGGTGATGCGACAAGCGAGGTTTGTGAGGTCAAGGGTTGCATAATTTCATCCATGTTTTCAGCAACCCGTATAGGAGAACTAGCAAGATTGTTAGTAATAAAAGAAGAGTCATAAGTGTTACCATTCTGCATTGTAGATGATTCCACATTAGCTTGTGGCATTGCTTCATCAGCCTGTAAGCTCCATGCTTCCATCTTCTTCAATTGATCATTACTTGTTTCTTCATTTCTCACAACCTTCAAACGTCCTAGAAATAGGATAGGTGGGACATAAGTTCTGATATAAGGTAAATCACCAGGAATTTTCTCGTTGCTGACTTCTTTCATCTTTCCTACCGTTGCTTTGATAGTTCCAACTGCATTCTTTTACTTTCCAGGACCTTTTGGTTTAATTCTTCAAGCTTAGCCTCCAAGCTTTTCCTCTTAGCGTCAAACTTCTCTAAATTCAAGTCCACGCCCTCCTTGAATTTCCTAATCATTTCGTCATTCGAGTCGTGCATCCTTTTTAAATTATCCGAGTATTTATTGACTGCTTCCTCCAATGACTCAATATACCTAACCTGCTCATATTCTTTGCGTTCTTCTCGGAGAGAATGCTCTTGTATAGCCTGAATGTTTTCCTTAACCATATTCATATCTCATCCAAGTTTATTAACTCTTTTGGTGATATCGCCAATGTCATCCAAGCTATTGCTATTGCTATTTATGGCCCAAGTGGTTGCTCCATCATACCAATTTCGTGAATGGTCAGCCATCTTTTCAATTAATCTAAGGGCTTGTGCATGTGGCATTGTAGGGATAGGTCCTTGAGAGTCGAGCATTTGGCAGGACGGGATGTTTAAACCTTTGTAGAAAATAAGGACCATCTGATGGTTGCTGATATCATGCGTTGGGCATCTGTAAAGAAGGTCATTATATCTTTCCCAAGCTTCATCAAGGGTTTCATCCATCTTCATGCAAACTCCTTATTTCTTCCATCTTCTTGGCAATCTTTGAAGGAGGACAATATCTCCGAATGAATTCTTTCTTTAAAAGATTCCATGTATTGATCGACCAGTGAGAAGCATCTTCATCCATCTTTTGGTGCACGGTGAGTGTAATTGGGAACACTCTAAGCATTAATGCATCTTGAGTGACTCCTGGAGTGTGGAAAAGATCTGCGATCTCTAATACTCTTCACACATGCAGGTGGGCATCATCATCATCGTTCCTAAAGAGCTTTTATCTAAGTTCCCTCATGAACTGGCAGCTGATCTCAAAGTTGATGTTATCATTAAACTCGGGATATATGATGCTCGATCTTTGGTTACCTTGAGTCAAAGCAATGTATTCTTCCATAGTGAGCATGTCAAAATTTGAATTTCCATATCCTGAAATATCACAAACAAACAAAAACAGAAAAGAAGAGAAAAAGAAAACTAAAAACAAAAATAAAAGAAACTAAAACTATAAAAGAAAAACTTAAATTAAAATCCTAAATATCTCCCCGGCAATGGCGCCAAAAACTTGATGCAGGTTTTACTGACCAGGTTTTAATATTTATAAGTCTTGTTATACCTATGGTCTACCCTAATGCACTAACGGGCACTGTACCCGGTCGTGTGTAGTGTAGTATTCGGTAAAACCGAGGTAGTCCCAAGAGCTATGTGTGTGGATTTATACTAAGTCTAGGTATCACAGATTTTAATATGATTATGATATGGAATTAACTAATAAAGAAAATAAAGGCAAAGGTTGTGATCAATAGAGGAGAGAGGTGTTAACCTAGTTACTCATCCTAATTAGTAGTGTTTACGTCTAATTACTTCCAGTTACTTCAGGTGAGGTCAAAGTCGCTAGGACAGAATTTGGTCAGTTCGTCCTAACCTATCAGCAAAGGGTCCCACTGGAGAAATCAGGTATCCCCTCATAAGTCCAGCTGTTCCTGGTCCCCTAAGCCAAGTCATTAAGTACCGCTACATTCTAGATTTAAGTGTAAATTACGTCGTAACTAGTTTTAGAGTTACTCCGTAACTATAGTTAGGGTGTAACTATTTTTATAGTTACTGCGTAACTATTAGTTAGGGCGAAACTAATTTTAGAGTTACTCCCTAACCTCTTCAGCTATTCAAAATAGCAATATTGCAACTTAGGACCTTGAGTTTCTTCATTCTATTGATGGAGACCAACATAAAAACGTGTTAATTGAGCACCAAACTTCGTATGTAGTAATATTACGACGTAACTAAATCACCAGGTTACACCGTAATTATTCATCCGCATATACTTATCCATTTCTTAATTTCCTTTACGACATAACTAAATTCATGTTACGCCGTATCCTTCAAAATAATAATTACGACGTAACCAAAAGAATTGGTTACGCCGTATCCTTCAAAGCATCGTACTTACGTCGTAACATTAGTAACGAGTTACGGCGTAATCTTCACACAAAATACTTTGGCCTTCGTACTGCGGGTTATGGCGTAATCACAAGTACCACTTACGTCGTAACTTGTCTTTAAAATATAAATCTTGGCCTTTTCTCACATCTTTTACACTCCAACGCCTCATTTATCCTGAAATGTAATTATGAACGAATATGAGTGAATTAAGTACCATATTAATACAAATGAGGCCATAAACACGGGAATTTGATATATAAAATATCAGGCTAATTTGATGTTATCATGAACGTAAATGTTAAAAATATATGTTTTGGGTTCTTGGTCAAATATTGACCTAGAAAAATGTCAGTTTACGATAAATTCGTTTTCTTTCTTACGCGATTTAACCTAACGGTTATACGTAAAAGCTAATATTTAAGCGTTCAGAGTAAATAGTTTTGAGTTTATGTTCAACTATTACCCTGAAAGTGCCAGTTGCTACATTAACCTACTAAAAACAAATAACCATGTTAAACTCAAGGACGTAAGTCTATAACACGTATATAAATTATCTAAGAACAAAGCTGAATTAAATGTAACGGATCATCTCATTAATAAAGTTAAAGTCATCACTGAGTAAGCACAAAAGTGCTTAGCCTTTCATAACAAACGATAAACACATGATAATCAAATTTGTTGTAATAAACAATCATAGCGTATGAACAGTTTAACCGAAATAAATAACGTGTTCTTGGTGTTTGAAGTCTTGATCTCTTGATGATTGCAACTTAGGAATGGTTTGGAAAGCTTTGAGAATTGCCAATATCTTCTAGGGTTGAGAAAATGTACCCCTAATTTAGTTTGGTATTTAAAAGAAAAAGGCATAGCCCAACCTTGTATACAACATATTGTAACACCCCAATTTTTCAGGTAATGCTGTATCACTATTTTATATGCTTTCTAGTTAACTCTCGTCATCCTTATATACTCTCGTTAGCTTAAAGGACCTCCTATGAAATAAGTTTTAAAGCAATAAGGACCATTCACGAAATAGTTCTGTTAATACAAATAAACCGTAAAAACGTTTATTTATATTTTACAATCTTCTTATGTTTTGTCGATAACAATCATAAAATAATTTTAACAAAATAAATAAAATACGTAAAGCTTTGAGTAAATTTGGTTTACTTACATTTTCTAAAAATACATACTAGATCAAATGTATCTTGTAATATATATGGGTTGCGTAAACCATGATCCATAACCCATGCCCATGACCCATGACCATGATCCATGCCCATGACCCATGTGCATTTACATCATGCATGACATCATGTTTGGTTAAACCCATGACCCATGACCCATGACCCATTGTCTATATACATTGTATCTAGTTGAGTGCCCATAACCTAAAGTCCATGACCCATGGTGCATTACCCATAACCCATAACCCGGTTTGTAACCTAAGACCCGAAGTGTTTTCATCAGATAGTCGGATCCCTGGGTTTACACTAGCCATATCCCTTTGGAAAGGGATCCGACGGATCCGGGTGAACAGTAGGCAGAATTGCCTATAAATAGTGAGTCATTTCTTCTTTGTTGCTCACCTCTTTTAGACATATCTTCTCTCTATGTTCTAAACTCTCTAACCTCAGATCCAAGGATCTTCTATGTAGCTTTTCTCTTTGTGATTCTCTAGGTTCATCTTAAAGGCGAGATCACGACCTCTTGAAGACTTGCAAGCTCAAGGTCATGAGTTGCTAAGCTTAATCTCCATCAAGACTACTAAAATGAATCCTCTTGATGTTTCTTCTCTTTCTCCATTAGTGTGTTGTGTAGTGGAAGGTGTTGGTGTCTTGTACTAATAGGTGTATTTGATATGGGTTGCCGAAGTATGTTGTAATACTTGGTGTGTAGGGTGTTGGTTCCTCCATTGTAATGGAACCTGATATCTAGCCTTCTACTGGATAAAGTGTGGGCGACATTGGTTTGGTTCTACCTTGTGTGATGAACCTGGTATTTAGCTTTGTACCGGATAAAGTGTAAGCGACATTGTGAAGGCTTCTCTGCTACATAAAGGAGCTTGTGGTGTGTAGTGATTACAAACTCTCGAGTTGGGTACTCGGGGAGTGGATTAAGGCAAGGAAGGTGTACTTGTAGCCAAACCACTATAAATACTTGTGTTGTGGTTGTGTATCTCTTTCTCTATCTTGTAGCATAATTTATATATTCGCATAACTATCAATATCCAACACACACTCAAAATAGATTGACATAATTCGATCTAAGTACTTTAAAACAAAGTTTTAATCGGTAAAACTTATCAACCCCCCACCCCTTCAAGTTTTCTACAAGTTCTATTAGCAGGGACTAGTTTTTCCAAAAGGTGAAACTTAAAATAAAACACATATATCTTTACTTCATTCTTAGGAAAGTTAGAATCCAGAAACATCGCCCTCCCTCTTTCTACCTCATGTCTCACACACAAATAAGCTCAAGAAATTCTAGGGTTTTGATCATACTTGGATTTTTGATAAATTAAAGGCTAGAAATCATCATATGCAAGCTTAAAATCACTCAAGCTAGTCTTCCTTCCATCTAATTCAAGGTATAAATCATATTCTTGTTCTTTAATTCATGTTTTAGAGCTAATCATGTCTTTATGCCATATGTTGGATTTTATGGAATTTTATGAAGTTAGGTTAAGCTGTGAAATTCTAAATCACTAAAAAAACATGTATATCATGTGTACGTGTTCAGATAAATGATAGGTACCTTAAGGTGCCATAACAACACTTTACAGTGTTAATTTTTATAAAAAGTGTTTGTGTGGTTGATAAGGATTTAAAATGTACACTTTAAGGGGTCATTTAAGCCCTTAATCGCCCACTTTTATATCCGTTACTGCTTAATTTCATTCCTTTTCACTTTTTAGGTCTCTTGGAAGCAAAATGCTGGAATGATGCATTTATGGACGAAAAGGAGTGAATATGTGAAGAAAATGGCTAAGTCAAGATCAAGACACTGTTCTTTGGAATTACACGACGGTCCCAAGCAGAGGCAGCCGTCCCTCTCTATGTAATTAAATTTGTGACGACTCATGCTTGATTTTCTAATTTGCACGATGGCGTCGAGGCTTTGAAGAGTAAGGGCGTCAAAGACTTTTCTTCTCGGAGCGGCCTAGATCAGATTCCAGACGGCGTCATTGCTAAAGATTCATGTCGTCCCAATGATGACTTAGCGAGAAGAAACCAATGGCCAGCGTCGGCGTCCCAACTATAAGGTAATTTGTGGGAATATAAAATTATATATAGAAATAGAATTTTCATAATTTTAGGAGGTAGACTTGTGGAGTAAAAACCTAAAACAACTTTGGTCCGTTTGGACATATCTTAGGGTTCTCATACCCTATTTTACATCAAGATAAGTAATTTACTTCATTGATTTCATTATGTCTTCGATTGTATATGTGTATGCTTGCATGTTTAACATGTTCGGCTAAATTTCTTGTGTGTTTGCTTAGATCTATGAAACCTAGTTATTAATTATTGGTTGGTTGTCTCTTATCTTAATTGTAATTGGCTTAGGATTGCACTAGGCTATCATTGTATTTTTAATGCTTGAGTAATCTTTGTGAACCTTAGTTTATACTCACTTAGAGGAATTGTAGACTAAACATCCAAAGATAACCTTAGAGTTAGTTTATGAATCCTAGAGATTTCGTAGGTAATAACCTTAAGGTAGTCTCAAAGAGTTAGGGATAAACGCCTACCCTACGACCTTAGAAAACACAACGCGTTAAGAATAAGGACGTGACAATTCAACCACCAATAAAAGATAACTAGGGAGTAATAGTATCTAGGTAGACACATTTTTAATTATCATACGAGCACACATCAATAGACATAAGACTACCCATTAGTTTAGATAATTAGATAAGTAGAGTAATCGGTAGAAGTACCAAACCCCCAAATCTAAACCCCGATATTTTACCCTTAGCTTTATAAAAAATATAAAAAAAGATAACAAATTAATCTTCCTCAACCTCAAACCTTAGCGTAGTACATCTCTCACTAGCATTCCTATTCCCCTAAAGAACGATATCAATACCCGAGGCTTACCCAATACTACACCACAACGATTAGGTTCACTGCCTAGGGTGTTGAAAAACTTGCTCAACGAAAAAGAAGTTCCTTTGACCCCGAAAGCGTTATACGCGCATTAGTGGTTATGTAAGCCACGAACCAAACACCCCCTTATGGCCTAGTTTCCTTTTTATGCTTTTTTTTACAAGAAAAGTTTTATTCTAAGTAAGCTCCATGTTATTTATATGTTCCTAGGTTACAGGGTTAGCCGAGGATGTTTACAGGAGCTCGTGCTAGAATTTAGGCATATTAGAGGTGAGTAACGTATATAAGAATAGAAATGGGACTTTAGTAGCCCGTTAGATGTACCTCATATTTTGTGGTACATACATTTATGCTTTGATATAAGCATATAAATTAGGTTGTGTTATGAATTCATGATGATGTATTTATATTTTATGAGTATTGATGAATTACATGTTAAAAGCTTTTATGGGATATAATTTAGACGGGTCAAAACATCCCCTAACAACCCATGGGGGCCTAAAAGAATGTTTTCAGTTAAAGTGATGAATTATTGCTTGTTTAACGTCCTTAGAAGTTCAATGGAACTCGTCATTTTGGGTTACGGAGATTCAAGATGCGTGCTTTATTAATCCAGCATGGATGTGAAGCATCTTTGGAGGTATTACCTGCGGTGACGGAAGTTGAAGTGAAAGCTGACCTAAACAAGAAAGCTCGCAGTCGTGATTTTATGTTTATTTAACACGGTTCTGAAAGAGGTTACCTGGAAGACGACTACAACGGGGTTTTGGACTAAGCTCGAGACTTTATTCAAGGATGAAGATCTTGCTTTGTTATTACTCACTTCTTTACCATCATCATATGAACACTTTGTGGATACCTTGCTCTATGGACAGGAAGATTTGACTTTGGAGGACGTGACGGCCACACTAAATTCAAGGGAAATCAAAGATAGGTCTAATGCGAAGGGGGACGATGGTGAAGGGTTATACGTGAGGGGAAGAACTAATCGTATGAATTAAAATTAGTCTAGGGTAAAGTCGAGATCAAAGTTTCGAGGTAGAAGACTCAAGTGCTATATTTTAAAATCTGAGGAGCACTTGAAGAGAATTGTCTGAAGAATAATCGCAAGAATTCAAATGGTTTCGTCAAGAAAGATGATCAGCCAAGCTCCAGTGGTTCAATTTATGATGATTCTGAGGTAATGATGGTGATGAGTGCAGATGCATTGCTGGATTGGATTATGGATTCAGGAGGTTCCTACCACATGACACCCCAAGTTAGATTTATTTTTAGATTTTCTAGAATACAGTGGGGGCATGGTACTATTGGGTAACAACACGGAGTGCGAGACCAAGAGTATTGGCAAGGTAATGTTACAACTGAAATATTGGTCAAGTCTTGTGTTACACAATGTCAGTAATATTCTTGAATTGAAAAGAAACTTGATATCACTAGGAAATCTTGAAAAAGAGAGATATACCATAAAATTACAGTTGGGCAAAGTCAAGGTTGATTAATCATTCTAGTGTTATTTTATCTGGAACCTTAATGGATAATTGTGTATACTCTTTGGATGGCTATGTAGTGGCAGGTGAGCTTAATGTTGGTATTTGAGGAAAAAGATAGTCTTGCACAGGTTTGTCACAAAAGACTTAGCCATATCAGTGAGGCATGACTAAAGGTGCTAGAAAAGCAGGAGCTGTTTGCCAAGAATAGTCTAGGTAAACTCAATTTTTGTGAGAATTGTGTTCTGCAAAAGTCACATCAAGTCAGTTTCGGTGTAGTAAGGCACACTACTTAGGGAATTATAGATTATATTCATTCGTACTTATAGGGTAGGTGGAATCATTAGGAGGTAAGAGGTATTTCTTATCCATTGTTAATGATTATTCCAGGAGGGTATAGGTTTATATTCTTAGGTTCAAACACGAAGCATTTGGAAAGTTCAAAGAGTAGAAGCAATTAGTAGAGGTCAGACTGAAAAGACGGTTAAGAAGCTAAGGACTGATCATGGTCTTGAGTTCTGTAACCTGGAGTTTGAGCAGCTATGCACTATCGCTAGACATTTGAAAGTTTCCGAGATGCCACAGCAGAATGGGTTAGCAAAATGGATGAACAAAACTATCGTGGATAAGATACGTTTTTTATTAATTCAGTTTAGATTACCCAAGACCTTCTGGGAGGTAAATTATGTTATCAAGTTTTACTATTTGTGTTATGCCGACTTTACCTATATCAAACACAAACAGGCAGTTACCCGGTCGATGGTAGGTTAGTTGGTAAGTATGGTGTCGATCACTAAGAGTGGAACATGTTGGAATCACTCCTAAACAGTATTATTAAGTGCTAGTTAATTCATTTTAATAGGTTGCGTATTTATGGCTTTTATGTTTGTAATTAAGTTCAAGGCTTATGTAGAAAGCCCATGAGTATATGCAAAGGCCCATAATCCCAAGGAAGGGACTAGATGTGTTGCTCTAGCTCCCTTCCCCTATAAATACATTGTAACCTTTCCTTGGAGAGGTGTTTTTCACTTTAATACTACGCATAACCTTTCTCTATCCATACATGTGTTTTGTGTTCAACCTTCCCTTCTTAAACTCATTTCTATCATCTACATACTTGTGTTCATTTATGGTGACCTAAAAGTGGTATCATACGCCATCTAGTGGGGTGAAACGTTTGTGTTTTTAAAGTTTTGGTACCATACGTGTAAAGACCTCATGTTCTACACTTTTCATTTGCTTAAAACTTTGATTTTTACACTTGTAAACTCAAGATTCTTATGGGTTAAGGTTTATATAGTGTTAAGGATTCTAGTTTTTGCAAAAAGTTTCAAACTTTACGTGTTTTAGATTGGGTTTAAACTCGTTTTTATTTCATACTCATAGTTTACGCCTAAGCTCAAAACGTATTTTGGTTTATCAAGTTCTAAACTTTCTTGTTCCTTTGGTGTTTTGGAAGCTTTTTCATCATCAAAAACGATTTTACAAAATGTTTTAGTGCATAAAAATACGTTTTGGTGAATTCTGTCAAGTTTACGCCTAAGGAAACCATATTATTACACCTAAGCTTTTACGCCAAAGTCAGAAGTTACGCCTAGCAGTTTACGCGTAAGGAATTTTCGTCACGATCTTCAAAGCTGATGGTAACTCAGTGATTTTCTTGCTTAGATAAGCCTGAAAACACTTCGACTTGTGGATATCTCTCACACTTGGACAAGTGTGAAGGATTTTTTGGTTAAAAACCTAATCTTACACCTAAGCATAAAAGCTTACGAGTAACACTTTATGCTTAAGTTAAATCTTATGCCTAAGGTTCATTACGTCAAAGCATTTAGTTTACGCCTAAGCTTATGTGTACACCTAAGCTGTAACATAGAGTTTACGCATAAGCCTGAGTTTACGCTTAAGGGGAGTGTTACGCGTAACTTCATCAGTCTATGCCTAAGCTTATTTGTTTACGCCTAAAAGAACTTCTGCAACAAACAACTACAAGTTTCATTCGACTACAAAGATCCATCATCTACCCAAGTTTTAAAGATGTCTCAACCACCATACTCCAACTACTTTCCTCATGAATATCCTCAACAACAACAACAACAACAACAACAACAACAACAATATCCTCAACAACAATTTCAACAACAACCATAACAAGTTGGAAATTATTTTCCTCAATTTGCACAACCTCTTCCACAAAAAATCCCTAAACCAAACCCTCATCAACAACATCAGTATGCTAACTACTTCCAATATCAATTTCCAGCAAAGTATGCTATGAATGTTATAACGCAAAAGGAACCCACTTGGTTTGCAAAGATGTGTGAAGCTATAAGTAGCCAACAATCCATTCATGAAGGTGGATCCCTTGATAGACCTCCAATGCTCACTCCGGAACTGTGATCAATGGGTGATGCGGTTCTTTAGGTTCTGTGCTCTCAAGAAACCACATGGTAAGTTTTTGAAAAAGGTCATCCTTGAAGGTCCTTTTCAAATGCCTACTACAATAGTACCCGGAGATCCAACTGCTACTCCACCAAGAGATGATGTTACTTCCACTCTCAGAATGGATCAAATCACTGCTGAACAACTACTTCATCTTGAAGCTGATGAAATGGCAATGCAATATATCCTTTTGGGTTTACCCAATCTGATTCTTCGCAGTGTTGATGCTCATAAAACTGCCAAAGTAATGTGGCATCACATCCATCTCCTAATAGAAGGCACAAAACTCAATCAAGAAGACATGGAATCAAAACTTTACTTATCATATGAGAACATCATGATTGAACCAGGGGAATCATTAGAGTCATACTATCATCGGTTTACAGACATCATCAATGACTTGGACAGACACAACATAGTCATGCCAAGGATTGCAATCAACACAAAGTTCCTAAGTTGTCTTGGTCCTGATTGGGAAAGTATGTTACATTCATCCGTCAAGCTAAAAACCTTCACCAAGCAAAGTACGGGTTGTGGTGTGACTACTTAAAGCATCATCAAAAGGAAGTAGACAAAGATAGAGCTCTTCGTGGAGTCACTGCACCTTTACCGGATAATCAAACTCTTGCTTTGTTAACTCATGCTTGTTATCCTCAATTTCCACTGTTGCCAACTGTCTTTACAAATGCACCACAACCAGCCCAGATTACACCAAATGATCCTTCACAACAATCACAAGAAACTCAACTGGTTCCTTACAACAACAACACTAATTCAACACTCTATAGTGAGACACCAAATGAGGATGCAGAAGCTTTCGATACGTTGAATCAAGGATTTTCGTTAATTGCTCGAGCCTTTGGGAGATTTGCTAACAAATCCAACAACCGTATTCGTACCTGATCAAACACAAGGAATCAAGCAGTTGTTAACAATGGAAAGGTTGAGGTTCAGAACCGAGGAAATGGTCGTCCGATGGGTAGTTGTCAAGGGTTTAATGCTAATGGAAGGAATAACATGGGTGCTCCACAGCAACGGGTTCAAATGGTTGATCAGGGAACCGTTCAGAATGGGAATAATGGTCTCCGATGCTACAACTGCAATAAAAAGGGTCATTTGGCGAATGCTTGCCCAAAGCCGAGAACAAGAGGCAGCGCTTATCACAAGGAAGCTCTACTCTTGGCTCTCAAGGATGAAGCTGGTGGAACACTTATCAACAAGGAACAAAGCTTCATGGCTAATGTAGATTCTAATGATGACATGGAGGACTTGCAAGTTAACGTAGCTGTAATGTTGATGGACAACATGCAAGAGCTCCACATGAGTGACACAGGCCCAATGTATGACACTAATGGCTTGTCTCAGGTACCGGATCCTAACATATTTCTTATACATGATCTGATATCTCTGCCTGCATCTGCATCCGACAAGGAACAGAGTGTTCAACATGAGCCCTCTACATCTCATCACGAAGAAAATCAAATGGATCCCGTAGTTATATTTGACGATCAAGAAGACCTTACGGTTACCATTAATAATCAAGTTGAACAAAATGCGCCTTTGTCTAATCCAGATCCAGAGCTCATGACCTTATTTCAGACCACCCAATCTCAATTGGAGACATGCAATGAGATTAATAATAATCTTCGAGAAAAAGTGGCACTATTGACTAAGGATATTGAATGCTATAAGGTTCAACTCAATAATTTTGAAACTAAAGAGAAACGTGAATACAGTTTTGAAGTCGCTTTTGCAAAGTCATATCAAAACGAACAATCTTTAGAAAAACATATAGGTGATCTAGTTGTTTCCACGAATGAATTGCTTTCTCAAATAGAACAACAAAAGTTTGATCATAAACAACAAGTTAACACTCTTACTTCAGAAACTCAAAACGCCAAGTCAGAGTTGTTATCTTGTCAAAAATATTTTTCGGAATACAAACAACATTCAAGGAAATAAATAGATCTCTATCTCGATGAAATTGTCGATTAGCAAAACAAATTCAAAGAGTTTCAAAATATTGTTTATAAACATGGTGAGTTAATCACAACGATTCAAAAGTTCGCATTTAAGCCTAATCCAGATGGATATGGACCAAATATTGCTGATAACAAACCACGTTTTTTCAATAGAGCATTCAATGCACATCCAAAGTTGTATAGTGTCAAACACATGCTTGATGAATCTGTTGTGCGTGTCGTTGAATATAATCGTGAAGAGGAATTTGATGCAGAAGAAGAGAGTCGATTGAAAATGGAAAAAGTTGAATATAACAAACCATTTGATTATTCAAAAGGCCCTCTTATATCTTTTGTTAAACAACAGGATAATACGAACACACCTTGGGTTATAACACCAATTCCTGAGTCCTCCTCTAATGTTGGTCCCTTTAAACAAGTTGCACAAATTAATGGTCCTTTACTTTCGTTAAGTAAAATCACACCATTACCTGAAAGATGTCAAATCCTTAAATATTTTGATACATTCATGTCTGACATTAATATTTTGGAACGTGAAATTGAACTTAATTCGGAAATAAAAGTTGAAACTTTTCAATCGCCTTATGCGCGAAAACAAAGATATATCTTTCAAAAATAACTTTTACCCCATGTTTGAAATTTACGTACGTGTGTAATATATTGGGAATGGGATCTTCATAAAGAGATTGGACTTATGAAAACAGTTTTTGAAAACCGAAACATCGATTTCAAATACCAAAAAGAAAAAGAAAATTTTGAGAAATCATGTTGATCGACCCTTGGAAGATGTTATATGCATCGATACCATGTCTCTTGTGTTGTATTATCTTTCTTCTACGCTTTTGATAATATTGTCATTAATTACGCTGATAATGTTGAGATTGTTGATAATGTGTCTCAAATCGAAACCTTAAAAGCTGAAAATGAGCGTTTGTTAAATGAACTTTCAACTGTAAAACGTCGTCTTCAATGGTGTCAAAAATATTGTAATAATCGAGAACTTGCTTTTGAAAAAAATCAAACAGTCGAGTGCTAACATTTTTGAACCAAAACTCGAACGACTGGATGAGGAAAATGCTTCTTTAAAGTATCAAATTTGCAAATATGAACAAGAAATTGCCAAAGTCAAAACATAATATGGTGTCATATTTAATTTGCTCAAAAAGACTCGTGCTAAAGCATCAAAAGATCTTGATGATCATCTTGCATACACTAAAGAAGTCTTAAACGATAATGGAAACATTCGCTCTGAAAACCAAGATTTGTTACACACTATCATAGAGTTGAAAGAGAAGTTGGTGAAACTTAAGAAAGATAAGTCTAGTAACACAAATGTCCTTGCACCTGGAATGTTTAAAATTGACACTAGGATGCCTAATGACAAACCTCAAGATACTAATGTGCTTCCTTCCACTTCTACAGGAGTAGTAGCCTCTAATCCTAGAGTTAGCACTTCACAGCTTAAGAGCATAAACAAGAAGAATAGGAAGTTGCAACATAAGAGAAGATCGGTAAAGACCCCTGAAGTAGCAGAACACACTAGGACTTTGAATAAAACACATGTTGCACCTACTTTGGACATTGCGTTAGAGAAATGTAATAGACAAAGTGATGTAACGAATGTTGAATCTTCAAGTACTTTGAATGTTTTGTTTGAAGCATATTGTATTGGTTGTCGTAAAAGCATGTTTTATGGTTGTCATGATAAATGTGTTGCTAAATCTATCTTATCTCGTAAGCGGAAACATAGAAAAGGAATTACCTCTAGGCCCACTAATGCTTCTAAGTCAGTGCTAGGTAAACCACCTTCTAGTGTTTCTACAGATATCATTGATGTACCCATAGAACCTACTTCACCTCCTAGGAAGAGAATATCACCTAGTGCATTCACTAAGACCAAAGCACAAACTAGTTGGACTTGGCAGAGATGGTTACAAAATACACCTGGATTTAAATGGATTCCTAAATTTATAAACATGTGTTTTCATTCAACTGTAACTTGGAACCCTCTAACTCTTCGGGTTCCACCTCTACTTCTATTCCACCTGTATGTATTGCATGTGATACTGAATCATCCTTTGGATTGTTGATAGCGGATGTTCCCACACATAACAGGCAATCTCAAACTTCTTACAAACTTTGTTTCAAAGTTC
The DNA here is from genome assembly GCA_910596185.1 of Chrysanthemum makinoi. NCBI lineage: Eukaryota > Viridiplantae > Streptophyta > Magnoliopsida > Asterales > Asteraceae > Chrysanthemum > Chrysanthemum makinoi. Next base: position 97,129,173 of record OU343219.1, on the reverse strand, counting down.
ATTGGCACTGTCAGGTTTGGGAATGATCACTTCGCAGCTATCATGGGCTACGGAGACTACATCAATGGGTACATCAAAATTAGCAGGGTTTATTATGTTGAAGGTCTTGGACACAATCTTTTCTCGCCATGGCTAGTTTTGTAATGGTGATTTGGAAGTTGCTTTTAGGGAGAAAACTTGCTTCATTCGTGATCTACAAGAAACCGATCTTATGTCTGGAAACCGCACTTCAAGCCTTTTGATGAGTGTGTAAATACTCATCATTTTTGTACAAAATAAACTGCAAAATCATCTGAAAACACTCAGAAACACATCAAAATGATCAAAATATCACAAATCAGTGTTTTATGTGTTTTAAATGCAAAATATCAAAATCAGATGAAAAACGTATCAAATTTGCAAAAATTGCGGTTTAGTCCCCAAGTTTCAAAATTGTCAAAATAGTCCCGAGCCAAAATTTCAAAAGAAAAGTCACCAAAGGTCTTTTTAAAATCATAAATTGTCATATTTAGTCCTTTGGTGGGAAATCTAAATGTTTTGAGAAAATTACAGTTTAGTCCACGAAAATCCAAAATGGTCAAAACTAGTCCTTGGAAATTTTCAAAAATGTCAAAATCAACCCTTAGACTATTAAAGCTTGGCAAGACCAGCCCCTTGACTACTTTTCATAATTTACATGATTGGTCCTTGGATTTCCAAATATTACATTTTGGTCCTTGGTGTTAATAATCTCACAAAATAAACCGGACCCTAACTCTAATCCCAAGCCCAAATAAACCACCCCTGGCCCAAAATCTTTACCCGGTCCAAATACCACAACCCGACCAACCCACGATTTAAATAATCAAAACCCACACCCCTTTCCCCGTTTTCCCTCTCCCTTTGTCCCCCCCTCCTTAGCAAGCTTCCAAGAAGCAATTAATGCTTCTCTACCCACCATTTCTACCCCCACTGGCTTATAAGAATTTTGGCGCCAAAAACCATTTCAAAGGCCAGGATTAATTCAAGGGCATCCAATGGCCAGGAAAGAGATGGGAACTGCTCAGAGATGAAAGAGAAAGCCCATGGATTATAAAAAGAAGCATTTGGAAGCAAGAAAGAGAGTCTTGTAGTTTTTCATTTTTTCACTTATGTCGTTTTTATGTTTAATCTTTCAACTTAGTGTAAAACTTGTAATGTTTTGTTTAATTGTATCAACTTTAAGTGTTTAAAGGTATTGAAACTCAGTGCAAGTACAAAATTCAGTTTATGTTTACATGTGATCTTATTTGTCCACTGTTGAAATTTTCAAAGTCAAAATATCATTCAAAAGCTTTATCATGCTCATTTCTCAGTATAAATAAGCTTAAATGAGCTTATGAAAGTCTTGTACAAGCTCACATTTAAGTTTCCACTCATTTAGATCCTTGGTCAACAAAAGTCAAACTGGGCCTAGAAAGGGAATGGTGATGATGTTTGGGTGATGCAGCTTGGAATTTGGGTCGTATTAGATTAGGTTAGGTTAGTCTTGGGTTTGTTTTAGCCTGCATATCAGCTGGAACTCATGTGAGTGAGTTTTTCCTTTTCAAAATTTCAAGTTAATTTGCATTTTATGGTTGTTAGTGTATCTGTGGTTATATACTGTTGAAATCTGTTTCTTAAGTTGTATGTAGGTTATTTTAACTTCATTTGATCATTAATACAATTTGGTCTAGTGTGTAGTTCATTTTAAGTGCTTATCGGATTCTATAAGGGTGTTTGGAATCTGTTGTACTGTCTTTCAGGTTATGGCAAGTGTAGGTTTCTGTTGTTTCATGCTTGCTTAGCCATTTCATGCTCATATCAGTCCTAATATTTTATCTGCAAGGTCTTAAAGTCAAAATTACATCTTAAATCCCTTAACATCCTTTCTAATGTTGGAGTTTTTAACAAATCCAATTCTTGTTTTGTGTTCCAAATACCTAGATTAAGCTAGCAGTAGGCTTATTACATCTATTAAGTCCATTTTCAGTTCATAAATCATGATCAAACCTCAGTTTAGTCAACTTTCCAATTTTTAATCAAAGTCAAAATTCCAAAATCTGATTTTGGCTAAACTAAGGTGATTTTATTGGGCTCATTTTGAGTAAATTTCTATGAAACTTGTAGTTTTATAGAGCCCTCTTGGTCTATTTTCTTATGTCCAATTTCTTACATTTTTGTGAATTTTGTTTAAGTTTCAAATTTGTTGTTCAAATGGTATAAATGCCCTCAGGCAGGGCCTCTGTTACTGCCTGATGTGTTTATGCAGGTTTTGTAAGGCCTGCACAGGTTTCATTTTAGCTCAAATAGGTCTGATTTTTAGTTTATAAGGTCTCACCCAGGTATGCTTTCAAGTTCCACTGTTTTCAAGTTTCTAGCTTATTCAGTTGCTTATTCATAAGCTCAAACATGCTACCCCTTCACTGATTTTAGCCAAAAACTCAAAACATCAAATCATTGCATCTTGTAATTCAGAGGCTATAGCTTGTTGATTATTGTTGCATTTGGTCATGTTTAGCATAGTGTAGTTCCTGCTGTTTTCAGATTGGTACCTTTGGTGAGCTTCTAGCTTATTCAAAGTGCTTATTTCATAAGCTCTTGCACATCAGTTTCATATTCTGCCACTTAAGCCCTTGTTTTTCTATTTTTCCTTTATTCCTAATATTATTTTAGAGTTTTCCTGAAATTTTCAGATTTTTATAAAGTGTTTTGCTATTTTTCTTGATTTAAAATAGTTTTTAAGCATTTTTAATTAGTATTTAATACAAAAAATTAAGAAAAGGTTCAAAAAAATAATTTTTCAATTTTCTTAAGTCTAGATAAATATAAATAGCCTAAAAAGTAATTTTCCATAATTTTCTTAGCTTAATTTGTATTTTCTAGCATTTTAATTAGTTTTAAATAAGTTTTAAATTAATAATAATTATATAAAAAGTCTAAAAAATATATTTTCTGTTTTAAAATTAGTTTTATAATATTTTAGATTTTCCTAAGTCTTAAGTTTATTTTTCTAGCCTTATTTCCTATTTTCTTTTATTTTAGAGTATTATTAAATAGTTTAAATTAGTTTTTAATTAATAATAATTACATAAATAGTTATAAAAATAATTTTATTTTTCTATAAATTTTCTTTTATCATTAGGATTGTAAAAATGTATTTTTCATATTTTTAGGATTTATCTTGTGTAATTTTCACGTTTTATTTTGTTTGTAGACGTAATTTTATTTTAAACGTAAGTTTTAAGTTGTAGGTTTTAAACGTTCATCGACTTTAAAAATAGTGATAGCGTTTATTTAAAATATTTTATCTTTTTAATTTTCTTAATTTGTATTTAAGTCGCTGTTATTTATTAACCTTTTTCAGTAGTGTAATTATCCTATCCAAATCCTTTCTGATCACTATCATTAGTGATCATTCTATCGTCTGAATCAGTTTTAACACACCATTGAGTCTCCGTGGGACTTAACGCACGAGAATTCATCAGATTCCAGATCTTCATTGAATTTGGTTCCAAGCTGTTTTAAGTCTGTTAGGACTTGACGGTTCGGACCAGATCACCTTTACACAATCTCAATGCAAGACATGATCCCTTCATCTCCCATCTGTCTACTTTCTAAAGCAACATCTACAAAATCATGGTTGTGGCACATAAGACTTTCACATTTAAACTTTCAAACCATAACTAATCTTGCATGACACAAACTAGTTGAAGGTCTTCCAAGGTTTAGGTATTCAAAAGATCACTTATGCTCAGCTTGTGAACAAGGGAGAAGCACTCGTGCTTATTTTCCTTCAAAGGAGGAAAACAGCTCTCAGCATGTTCTTCAACTTCTTCAAATGGATTTGTGTGGCCCGATGCATATACAGGCGATTAATGGCAAACACTACATTCTCGTATCGTTGATGACTTCTCCAGATGGACTTGGGTTTACTTTCTTCGAAGTAAAGATCAAGCTCCACAAATAATCATCACCTTTCTCATGAAAATTGAAGTTCAGCTGCATAACACGGTTAGACAAGTCAGAACAGACAGAGGAACTGAATTTGTGAACCAAACTCTTCGAGAATACTATGAGAAAGTGGGAATTGAGCATCAGACATCCATTTCATGAACACCAGAACAAAATGGAGTTGTCGAAAGATGAAACCGTACGTTAGTGGAAGTTGCAAGAACGATGTTGATAAATGCAAAACTTCCAGATTACGTATGGGCAGAAGCCGTATCAACTGCATGCTACACTCAAAACCATTCTATGATAACAAAACACCTTATGAGCTTATCCATAACAGAAAACCAAACCTCAAACACTTTCATGTATTTGGTGCTCTTTGTTACCCGAATAATGATCGTGATGACTTTGGAAAGCTCAAGGCCAAAGCTGACATTGGAGTCTTCGTTGGATACTGTGAAAACTCAAAAGGATACCGGATCTTGAGTCATCATATAAAGGAAATTATGGAAACCATTCACGCTAATTTTGATGAGCTCACATAACCGTCTCAACTTCCCTCAATCATCAGCTGATCAAACCTTTCAAATCACTCTTCCTTAGATGGAAACTTTGTTTGCTCCATTGTTTAGTAAAGATTTTGATCAACGTGCTCCAGATGTATCAAATGTTTCCGCTGCTCAACCTGATAATAATCCTTTACCTGATGCACCTGAAATAACAACAACTGTTGCTGATGCACCCCCGATTGAATCTTCAACAATACCCGAACAAACTGCTTCTAATGGCAATGACCCAACTGATGATATTCTTAATCAAGATGTACCTGCACTCGCGGATTATGATGGAAATGCGTTCTTTAACCCTTTCGCTACTGAAACGGCAAGTCCAGATGTTGCTGAATCTTCTACTAGCCATCTGAATCCACCAAATCTGCACAATGTATACCAACATCAACCCTCCACACACCGATGGACAAAAGATCATCCTCTTGTTAATATAATTGGCAACCTAAACCAACCAGTCGTAACCAGACAACGCCTTCAGACTGACGGATGCAATGACTCATGACAACTAGATTGAATCCATGCAAGAAGAACTGAACCAGTTTAAACGTTTAGAAGTATGGGAATTGGTTGAAAGACCAACAGGGGTCTACGTCATTGGTCTTAAATGGATTTGGAAGAATAAGTTAGATGCTAAAGTTACGGTTATCCGAAACAAGTCACGTCTGGTGGCTAAGGGTTATAGACAGGAAGAGGGGATTGACTTCGAATAATCATTCGCACCGGTTGCTAGACTTGAGGCTGTACGGATTTTTCTGGCATTCGCGGCTCACTTGAACATCACCATGTACCAAATGGATGTCAAAACGACTTTTCTAAATGGTCAACTAAAGGAGACAGTGTATGTTAGCCAGCCGGAAGGATTCGTTGATCCAGAGTTCCCTAATCACGTCTACAAACTGAACAAGGCTCTCTACGGTCTCAAACAAGCCCCTCGGGCATGGTATGATAAGTTATCATCCTTTCTCCTTGCTAATCATTTTATCAAAGGATCGGTCACCAACACCGCTTATTCAATATCATAGGGCACACATTTTAATTGTTTAGATTTATGTGGATGATATCATCTTTGGTTCCCTAAAAAGTACTCAAACGCTTTTCAAATCTAATGAAAACAAATTTTGAAACAATGGATGGGTGAACTTACGTTCTTCTGAGGACTACAAGTTCATCAATCACCCTGTGGTATTTTCTTAAGTCACCCAAATATGCTCTTGAAATATTGAATAAACATGGAATGCAAAGTCGCGGACACCTATGCTACACCAATGTTACATACCAACAAACTGGATGCTGATTTACATGGGAAATTGGTTGACGCTACCAAATACCAAAGTATTATTTGGTCTCTCATGTATCTAACGAGTGAAGTAGACCCGACATAGTATTTTATGTATATCTTTGCTCCGCTATTAGTCAAGGCCAACTGAAAGACACCTCTCGAGGCTATTCTAAAGAATCCTCTGATCGTAAAGGGAACCATTAGCTTAGGGATATGGTATCCGGGACTCGGTTTTGAACTAATAGCTTTTTCAGATGCTGACCACGCAGGATGCTTAAATTCATGGAAAAGTACTTCAGGAGGTTTACAATTCCTTGGTGATAAATTGGTGTCATGGCAATCAAAGAAACAAGATTGTACATCGCTGTCATCAACAGAAGCAAGATATGTAGCCATGTCTGCGTGTTGTGCTCAAGTCATTTGGATGAGAACACAACTCAAGGACTATGGTTATGTATTTGACGTAATTTCTGTAATGCGTACAAAGGTCATGATCTCGCAACACCATTCAACACTAAAGTCAAAGCACATCATCTTCGAAATCATTTCATCAAAGAGCATGTGGAAAGGGTATAGTTGAATTATACTGTAGGTACAAAGAACACCACTGGCGGATCTACCACTAAAAGCATTACTCCCGCAAGATTTACGATTTGATTCATCGATTGGTATGAGGTGTTTGTCTCCAAGAACCGACGAACTTTTATAACATTCTTGAAAAGTCAACACCAAAATCTCTTTTGTAAATATTTTTTCAAAAACAAAATACAAAAATATAAAATCTTCTAAAACATCCAAAAATATTTCTTATCTAAAAATCAAACATCGCAAGTATTAAACTTCCATCAACACGTGTTCTATCAAACATTTCATCATTTTTTCCTAACAAGTGTTGAGGGGGAGATTGTAAATACTTTTAGTTTCATAAACATGTACTTGCATGTTACCAAAAAATACGTTGTTTTCTTCTAAATGGTGGATATGTATCTTGTAATATACCCTCCTCGGGCTCAAATGTTTACAAACTTTTATTTCAAAATTTGGGGGTATCATTTAAGTTTTTGTCCTTAAATGTGTTTTTGTCTAACCAAACGGAGTTAATGGGTCTTGGTTGTAAATGTTTGAGGTCAAGGGACTGAAGTTGTCATTTTTTCAAAATAATTTTGAACAAAACTACCCCACCAACCTCATTCAATGCTTCATTTACTTGCATTTACTCTAAAACCAACCAAGATCCAACGATCCCCTCATCCCGCCAAATCCATTCACCTCGCTTCAAAATCTCAAGTTGTATAACTTTTTGATCATGATTTCAAACAATGGTTTTGAAAATCGTTTCAATCCAATTGTTAATTTTTTCTCTAAATGATTTTGAATGGTATGATGCGAAGATTGGGAGATTACACCTAAGGTTGTTTGTGTTGAAATGGGTGGTGTCAAAACCTTTCTAAACATGTATTAAACCCATTTCAATTATCTAATTTAACCCAAGAACACTAATTGGTCAATTTTGAAAATTAGGTTGATAACATAAAATAACTCAATATTAAGTGTCCATTTCCGATAATGCTTGTAATTTATATCATTTATATGGATTTAAGCTTGTTTTATATTGTTTTCCACTTTCGTATTAACGGCATTGGAGCTAAAGAGACGTGGAATTGGAGAATTATTAAAGATTTATCGTAGTATGCTTACTTTGAAGAAGTTACGGTGTAACTCTCTCACATTACTGTAACTAAAGCGTGACTCAAAAGCCAACTCATCGAAAGGTTAAGGCATCCTCCCAAAAGACTACGACGTAACTATATTAGGTCAAATGAGGTTCCACGCCGCTGATAACTACGCCGTAACTCTTGCATAAACTATGGCGTAACCATGAAATATTGAAGATACGGCGTAACCACTTCTAAGGTTACGCTGTAACCAGCAGATCTAATGCAAATTACGAAGAAATTGAGGATTACGGCATAACTATTCTATTGGTTACGCCGTAACCCAGATCTGGCCTATAAATACTCCACGATTTCCAGCATTTCAAAGCATCCCATTTCACACACCACAACCAAAGAACGTGGGAAGAAGCCAAAGGCATGTCTAGAGGAGCATACGGAGCCATCTCCAAGGGAGAAATCACTCCCCTACGATAAGCATTAGCATTTTATCTTTTCTTTACTTTCGATTCATGTATTTCGTAACATTGAATATTGAATTGATTTGTATGGTTAATATGAGCGGCTAAGCACCTCTAGGTGCTGGCCTAGTTATGATTCCTTAATTGTTTTGTTTGTGTTTACTTTACTTCCGTATAATTATTTCTAAGTGTATGCATGCATAGCTTATTGGTAGCTACCCTTGTTTCGGTAGTTTTGAATGGCGGTAGAGGCTAGTTGCTTAGGATATATGACCAACTGACCCTAAGTGAGTAGACTGAGACGGGAAGGGTAAGATATGACCAACTGACGACCCTTTCTACTTGTGCGATTTGACCAACTGATCACCTACCGTTTGGATGAACTTAAGAATTAGGGGTGAGTGTTTAAGTTGCTAACGCCCGGGCACTCACTATTATAAGTCTAGCATGTAGCAGAACTTAATGACTTGTCTTAGGGGACCGAGAACAAATGGACTTTAAAGGACACCTGACTTCTCCAGTGGTGGCATCTTTGCTGATAGGTTAGGGCGAATTGACCAAATGCTGTCCTCTCGACTTTGACCCCACCTGAAGTAATTGGAAGTAATTAGACGTAGACATTACTAGCTAGGATGAATATCTAGGTTAGCACCACCACTCCTCCATTGATTGAACCTTTACCTTTATTTGCTTTTATCTGCTTTAGTAGTTTATTAATTAATTCCTTATCAAAATCATATTTAAATCTGTGACACCTAGACTTAGTAATAATCCAACACACATAGCTCTTGGGACTACCTCGGTTTTACCAAATACTACACTACACACGACCGGGGGTACACTGCCCGTTAGTGCATTAGGGTAGACCATAGGTACAACAAGACAATATAAATATTAAAACCTGGTCAGTAAAACCTGCATCAAGTTTTTGGCGCCACTGCCGGGGAGTTATATTAGGATTGCTATTAAGTCTTTCATTTTTGTTTTATTTTAAAATTTCTCAAATTCTTACGATCAATATTCAAGTTTTCAGGTACCATAGAAGTTGTTAGCATTGATGACCTCACCCTTGAGGAATATTTGGCGTTGACAAGAGCTGAACAAGGGCCGAGTCTTGTAAGACCGGCGATTGGAGCTGATGTCTGTTTCGAGATAAAAGACCAATTTATGAGGGAGCTTCGTGCTAACCCTTTTTCTGGAAACAGGGACGAGGATGCATATGACCACGTTGAAAATGTCCTATACATCGCAAGCCTATTCAACATTTCTGTTCATGATGTTGTTATGCTAAGGGTATTCCCATGACTCTTCGGGTGCTAGAAGATGGATTGAAAGATTGCCCGCCGGGCATACTTGGGCTTACTTAAGAAGAACTTCATTCAGAGGTATTGTCCTCCATCGAAGATTTCTAACCAACTTTTGGAGATCCATAATTTCAAGCAAGACGACGATGAAACGTTGTATCAAGCCTGGGATAGATACAACGATCTACTTTACAAATGTCCTACACATGATCTAACAACCCAGAAGGTCAACATCTTCTACAAAGGAATCAACGTGATTACAAGACAGATGCTGGACTATCAAGGACCAATCCCAAACATGACTCCTACTCTAGCGATTGAAGCCATTAAAAAAATGGCTGATCACTCCCAAAAATGGCACGATGGAGGAAGGAAAAGCAACTGTATGAAGTTGCGATCGAATTGCTGCCATAACCAACAAGTTAGAGAATCTAGGTTGAGATATGCTAAAAATCAAAGAAACTGTTCATGCCATCCAAGTTGGCTGCGAAAACTGTGGTGGAGGACATCTAACTAAGAATTGTCCTAATTTTGATGAAGAAAATACGATCGAAGAAGCTAAATATGGAGAGAATCGACCTTTCTACGGGGATAATCATAATGGCTACCGTGGAGGACCACCATATTATGAGCGTAGTGAATGAAGAACTAGCTTGGAGGAAATGATTAACAAGTACCTTGTGGATTCAACCAAGAGGCAAAAGGAGCAAGAAGAATGGCTGAAAAATTTCCAAGATAATACAAACAAGAGCCTTTCTACCCATGACGTACCACTAAAGAACTTGGAAACTTTGATTGGGAAGCTTGGCGACGAGGTACAAAAGAGAAATGAGGCACAAAAGAACAAATCTACAATATGTAAAGCAGTATTTTCTGAAAATGACAAGTCCTCCGATAAGTCTAATCGAAGGTGAAAAAGCTACGCTGTAATCAAACCTCAGAGTTACGGCGTAACCAGGATGCAAGCAATGACAAGTTTACCGAGGTTGACAACTCTAAAAGGAAGAGTCATTGGTGTAAGGCTATTGCAATTGACGATGGAGAATGTTACAGCTTATGGGCCTCTTGTGACCCTCGGAAAACCTGGGATGGAGGGGTTGATAAGGAGAGGGTTAATGATGACAGATACATGTGGACTACACTTAACGATGAAGAAAGTATAGCTAAGTTCTCGATTAACAAAGTGGAAGGACCACCTATCAAGCATTACTGCAGACCCTTACTCATCATGGAAGATGAGTTCACACAAGCATGGCCGACCTGCAACCCCTTTCGTGAGTATTGCAACAGAGGGGGCAATATGAAGAACGAAGTTTGGATATGCCCACATGAATTAGGGAGGCATGACGTTAATTTTGGGGACCTATCATTCAGAGATTGGTACTCAATAAGGTTCGGTGACGCAATAATTAATTGGGTCTTGTTGAGAAATCTAGAACTCAAATATGAAAGACATATTCTTCGAGGAAAAACCATTAAACCCCTCGACGATATTCATTTTGGCAATAACAATGACGAAGGGACTCAAAATCATTGGTGTGAACAAATTAAAATCACTGACGGAAATGTTTGGGCTTCCTGCAATCCTGTTGATTATGAATGTAACGGGGAAGCAACATTGAGAGAGCGGGGAAGAGGAGTTCCTGTGGACCTCAATAATGACTAAAGAGCGAATTGCCTGGCCAGATGATTTAGGATTCGACGATTGGGTCGAATCAAATACCGAAAAAATGGCGCGCTAACTAAGGAGAAAAATCGAATGGGTGTATGAGTAAAGATCAACCTAACAATGAAGTTCCAAATGGAGAATCAAATGATGACACCAAGGCCTCATCGAAGAAGGAACATGAGGAATGTAAACAAATGATCATGGAAATATCACTCAACGATAACCAACTTAAAGACACCGATTCTGACGACGATAATTTTGATTACCTCGAACTTCAAGGTGAAGATGGGATCATTGACCCCGATGATGAAGTATATGAGAAAAGAAGATGCAAACTTCTTGGCATCCCCGTTTAAGAGACCGCCACCGATTATTGCCGAAAAATATGAGTTCACTCGATACCACTTGAGGCCAGAGGAAAAATTTTGCAAACTTTGGAAGATCGAGACTAAAGAATACCTCCCACTGCCACAAATGTCGCTGGGTCGCATAACTTAATGAAGGACATGGAAGAGGTAGGCCAAGTCCAAAGGCCACCATAAAGCCCCTTGGTTCTGAGTCTAACTTAAAGACTCGTAAATAAAGAAAGTGCTCTTCGAGACAACCCGATTATCCCTTTCTTTTGTTTTATTTCCATTTCTGTTGGGTTTTGTGTTTGTAACCATTTTTGCAGAAACTTGGAGTAATACGCTGCAAAGATGCTGATCGACAGAGTTACGGCGTAACCTCATCTCCTTGATTATGCCGTAACCAACCCCTTGCAGAGAATTCTGGATGCATTACCATTACGGCGTAATACCATCTCGTGGTTACCGTAGCTACACTCTTACAGCGTATGCCAGGTTTTGCCTAGTTACGGCGTAACTCCTCTTAAGAGTTACGACGTAACTTTCCTCTGTTTTACTTCTTTCATTTTAAACACAATAACCTTGTATTAGTATTTTAAATGAACTATGTGGGTGTGTTCCCTGTAAACCCTCACGAGACTTCACTCGTCCACTTGGGACACTAAGTGGTTTAAAAGGCTTGTTGCATATGCTAAATGCAACCGTGATTCCTACGTAAGTGAGTTAGTTTGTTTTTCATTTTTCATTTTTCTTTTTTAGAATTATGCTTGTCGGTAGTGTGATTTCAGGGATTGAAGTTTGCTCATGGATGCTTATACGAAGGCACGACTCTTTTTTGTGGGCCTTCTTTCTTTTCGTAGCAAATTTCAGTGAAATTCTCGCTCTAATTCTACTTTTCTCTTCACCTTTATTTAATGCTTAGTACAAAAGGGACTTTGTACAATTCAAGTGGGGGGACGGGAGTAGAATTATCTCTTGAACTTTATTTTGCCCTTGTTTTTCTAGTTTATTTTGAAAAATTATGCAATTTTTAAAATTTTGACATGTTTTTCGCAACCTAACTAGATTAGACCTTAGCCGAGCACATACAAACCTTGATATTATATGGTGAGATTAGCCTTATCCGTTTCCAATATTTTACACCAAATCCACCAAATTATGAGTGTGCCGGTAGCTTGTAAACTTTAGAACTTGGCCTTTGCATCATTTCAAGACCATAGACGAGGTATGTTGAGTTAGCTCGATGTATTTGGACTTTTCAGTTTAAAAAGGCAATATTATAGGATTATCACCCAAATATCCTACCATTGTGTGTCTATCGATTAGTCACCTCGACTTCTCGACCCCCATGTGAAACCCTTTTGTTGCACTCACCTTTAGTGCAAGATACCCCTAGCTTCACCCATCTGAGCCATTCCTTTCATTTTGTTAACCCAATATATTGTTTCGATACACCTTAGCCTACCCTGTAGTCTTTATTTTTGATTGGAAAGTCATCATTTGCCTAAGTTCAAGGTTCAAGTGGAAAGGTTCTTATGCTATTCGTCGATGACATATTCTTAAAGATCATTGAAGACCCCCACCGTTGTTCATCTTGTTGGAATCACTCCTAAACCTTAATTCAAGTGTTAGTGATTCATATGTAATAGTTAGCTTAATATGGCCTTTATGTTTGTTATTAAGCTAAGGCTTATGTAGAAGGCCCATAAGCCTTGGCCCAAGTCCAATAAGGAAAGGAATGGACTAGGAGTGTTGCCCTAGCTCCCTCTCCTATAAATACTTATGTAAAACCCTCACTTGAGGTTTGGTTGTTCAATTCATTTCACTTTCATACGCATAACATTTCTTATATTCATACGCATAAGTGTTTGATTGTTCAACCGATCTCTCTTCTCTATATTTCCATATATTGATGCTTGTGTTACTAATATGGTGACCTAACAGTGGTATCAATCGCCAAATAGTTGAGTGAAAAGAAGTTGTTTTTGAAGCTTTTGGTTTTACGCGTAAGTCACTGATGTTGAGGAGGAGGTGGTTGTTGGTAAACTTGAGGTGGAGGAGCTTGGTATTGTTGATTACCATGATTAACATTAGCTCCTCGGTTCTGATTATGGTTACCATTGAAACGGTTTTGATTTTGGTGTTGGTGTTGAGGTTGGTTGAAACCGAGGTCCAAGATAATTGTTTGAGCGTAGCTAAGAAGATTTCGATCTCCTTTCGGTTGATTGTAGTTTCCTCAGCAGATAAACATTCTCATGTGCGTAGCCACCACCTGGGCACTCGAATAAGAATGTGGACCTCCGCAAGTCTCACAAGTCGGTTGTACCACTTTCACTTGTTGATGCTGATTCGATTATTCATCCTAATCCGTAAGATATCGGCGATCTTTTTGTTCATGGCGGCTATTTCGAGAGAAGAAGACGTATTTGATCAAGATGATTCACCCTTCGGGCGTAGAATCCCAATAATTGTGATGGGCGGTCATGTTCTCAATAAGATTGTAGCATTCCTCAGGACGCTCTTCATGTTCCACCGCAGCAGCATTGATTGTGTCACGGTGTCTCAACAAAACCGTTATAAAACGTATCGTTTGAGTGACAAGCAACATGTTATGATTGGGATCAATTGCAAGCTTATAACGTTCCCATGCTTCAAACAAAGATTCGTCGGGATATTGTCAGAAATTACTGATATCGTTCCTCAACTTCGTCACCATCGATGGTGGAAAATACTTTGCCGAAACTTCAAACCATTTCCTCGAAGGTATGAATCGAATTCTTCGGGAGTCGATCAAACCAAGAAGTGGCATGATGAGTCAAAGAGTATGGGAAAAGATAGAGACGAAGGGCGTCATCGGAGACCCCATTTTGTTTCATACTCTGGGTAGCGGTCAGAAATTTATCAAGATGCTTGTTAGCATCTTCATCTGGTAAACCATGAAATTGACAACTGGTTTTTACTTGTTCTATCATATGATGTTTCAAGCTAAAATCGGTAGCTTGAATATTAGTCGGTGCAATGGGTCCTCCCTTCCCGTACATTGTAGGTTGACATAGCTCCTCCATCGTTCGGAGATCGAGAGCTGCATTTTGATTAACGGGAGGAGGATCGGGACCGGTACGGGTGGCACGTTGTTACCGCCATAGTACGAATCGGGTACGCTCGATTTCGACTCGTCGTCTTGATCGAGAGCGAAGCGCATGCACTTTAAAACCAAGGCAATTAAAATGATACGGTATTCGAAAACAAAGTGAACTTAAAACAATAATCCCAAGTGAATAAATCACTTATAAGACAAACACACAAGGAGCGAGAAGTTTTATGAGGTCAGCGCGAAGCTTATTAAAAACCCGCCTCTTTTCAGCCGCAATTTAATGTCAGGCCGTCCTTATACCCCCACACAGTTTGTTTATCCGATAGAAATAAATCGACTCACAAGCGACACAACGGCAAGTTTTTGATCTTTTAGCGGGAACTTACTAATGATAACACCTCAAGTTGAGAGATGTTATATAATTGATGTATTCTTTTTAGCTCAAAAACAAAAGAGAAAATCTTTTTGTATTTTTAATTTTATAGATATATGAAAAGGAAAATATTTTTACTTTTTGATTTTTATAAAACAATAAATAACTTCAATGGGAAGGATCTCGAGTCACTAATCGCCGTCAAACCAAACGATATTGTCGCGACACAACACCCCCGCAGCGGCCAAAATTTGGTAGAGGGCTTTAAGGTGGTGTGTGTGGATGAAATAGTATAGTAATATCAATATCAAAATAAACAAGAGAATCGAATCGAAAACCTCTTAGGAAAAAGGTTAGTCAATTAAATCCTGTGAGTGAGATATGTGATACCGGATAAGGATATCCGGTCGTGTCCCAACGAGGTGTGAATGGACAACGCTTAGGTTTGTTATTAAAATGCTCGATGTTTTGGGTTTTTGTGTTTTTGATTACGTAAAATTAAATGATGGGAAAGTAATTAAGGTGGGGAACAAAGTAAATGATCAATTAACTACTACTAAGCATATGAAATAATAAAATGAAGCTAAATTAAGTCCTAGGGTGCTAAAATGCAAAACGAAAACCCCGCTAATCCCGAGCCTCAAAAAGTGAAAATAATGCAATTTAAAGCTCTAATGATGCGAAACTAATTTTCCTACGTTCTAAACTACTAAAAATAATTTTAGGAAAAAGCCGGGTATTTTTTTCGACTTTTAAATTATTTATTATGAATTAAAAACTTAATTTAATCTAATTAAATTATAAAAAATACTAAACTAATTAATAAAAATCTAAGGAAATTACAGAAAATACTTTAAAGATTACTGGTTCTAAGAAAAATATAAAAACTACCTAATGCTTTTTGAAATCAGCTTAAAAAGCCAAATAATCTAATAAGTTTATTTTTTTTTTTTCAAATTTTTTCTTAGAAGCTGAAAAGGATGAAGGATTAAGCACTTTTTGTGAAAAACGAACTTTTGCAAGAGCTTAAAAAAGGTTATATTTTTGGACCGTAAAACAAACTAAACACCCTTAACATGCTTTTTAAGCACAAATAAGCAATGATAAAGCAATTGAGAAAATGGGAATAAGCAATTTTTATAGCATGCATGATTAGGGAACTAAAATAAGCTAAAACATAGGAGATAAGCACCAAAAAAAAAGGACAATGCAGTTTATAGGGGAATCCTAAGTTAAATTGGAAAATAAGCGTATGAGATATAAGCACCAATAAGCTAAAAACTAGCTAATGGCTACTACTCCTAATCTATATTATCTAAAAAGCAACTAAGTGAACCTAAAACAAGCTATGGTGACAGAATAAAAGCTAATAAGCTCAACTAAAAGCTAAGTCTCATTGATGGTTGCACTTTGGGACAGGGGAGAAAAGCTCAGGGAGCTTTTGACAAGCATTAAGCTACTAATAAGCAAAGAACTAAAATTATAAAAAATACTAGCCTATAGCTAACTTGTTAAACTAGTTTCATACCAAATTTCAGAGTCTAAGGCCCTATAAGGAAGAAATTAAAAATCAAAACTAAGAGGTGATTGAGATACTTTAGTTCTTGTAAATCTAAAACTGCAAAAAGTTCATTTTCAAACTTAAAGCTAAGTTAGACTACTCTAAGATTCACTAAATTAATCCTATGTCTAGGTGGGTATGTAGAGAAATAAAAGCAATTGAAAAAGTTCTTGACCAGAAATAAGCTTGGTTGCAAACAAAGCCTATGCACGCAACTATGCAAGAGAGTTTTTGATTATGTGGACTAAGATTAGGAGTTTCTTGTTGTAAAACTTTCTTAATACTTAACTGAGTTTATAAAAAAGTAGAATGGACAACAAGATAAACACTTTTGAATAAGTGCTTATCTTAGCTTAATGTAAAAATGTAACTGAAATGAACTTAAAACAACTTTTGCATTAAACTGAAAGCAAAATTACAATAACAAAATAAAATGAAAACTATTTTAAAAACTAAACTCCTACTACCCTTCAAAGGCTTACAAGCACATCTATTTATACTAAATAAGCTAAGTCTTCCAATGCCCTGTGCCACTCAGGAGAAAAGAGAACTTGGATGTCTTGTGCTTCTTTGGTTCAATATCATCCATTGATTTTTGCTTGGAGCCCAACTGAATGAACTGAGCTCACGCCCTTAGCACCAATAGTGTCATTTGATTGCCAACATGGCACTGAGCCCATGTGAGATGGGGTTTCACTGCTTCGTGGTTATCGCGAGTTGAGAGTGACCCCTGGGAAGAAGACAAGGGTTGTGGTGATGGTTTTGGCGCGGGTGAAATGGGGATTTTTATTCGTTGGGATAAAGCAGAAGGAGATGGGTCAAATCTAAGGGGGAGGTTCAAGTAGTTTTAAAAGAAGGGTCCAAGTGTATTTTGAAAGGGGTCAAGGGTTTAGTTAAAGGGTTAAAGAAGGTTTTAAGGTTTTAAAAATAAACTTTGTATCTTTCTGCTTTTGATTAATTTTTTAATTTTTTAATTTTTTATGAAAACTTTAATAAAAATTGGTTTTTGAAAAAAAAATAATAATAATTGATTTTAAATAAAAACAAGGTTTAGAGAGATTAAATAGGAATTTGGATTTGGTGGTGTGAAACGGTCATTTGGGTTCGGGTTCAAGGGTAAAATGGTAATTTGGATTTAGGGTAAGGTTTCCCCATTCCCCGCTCACTCCCAAATGTGTATCCCGCTCTGAAAATGTAGAAATTCGCCGCTCCATCTTCAAAGCACGCTTTTCCATTCCTAGCTCACCTCGCGACGTTTTTCTCTTTTATCCTTTGTACTAAACACATAAAACACATTCCAAGGATATTCTGCAGCATAATTGGTTTATATTTCTTGTGTTTTTTGACGCTTTTTGTGGTCTTAGATGGTAAAAAGTTTGAGTGAATAAGCACTCATCAACAACGGTTCAAAAACTTGTTCACGCTTAAAAACTTTTTTTACATTTTCAATGCAAGATTCTTGTACTTTCAACGTTTTAAGTGTTAAAATTTCAGTTTTAAGCAAGTTTCGAAGCTTTACGGTTTTTCCTTAGTTTTAAACTTGCTTTTATATGCGTGTTCATAGTTACGCATAAGGTATTTTGAAGTTTTGGATCATCAAGTTTCACACTTTTGTGTTATTTTGGTGATATTGAAGCTATTTCATTCCTAAAATCTGGTTTAGAAACATCGTATAGAAATCAAATTTTGTTGATTTCACGCGCGTAAGAAAACCCTATTCTTACGCGTAAGTCATCCTTGATCGATCTTCTTCCAGAGTTTACTGTTTTTGCTTGGATAAGCCCTAAAACACTTCGACTTTGGATATCCTACACTGATAGTGTAAAAGATTTGGGCAAAAACCTAATCTTACGCCGAAGCTCAAACCTTACGCGTAGAACTTTTCCGCATAAGATTTCTTACCGCCCACACATAAGCTAATCCTACGCCTAAGCTTTCTACGCCTAACTTTCAGTTTACGCATAACTTTAGTGTTTTCAATTCTTACGCCGTAAGCTAATCCTACGTAAATATCAATTTTACGGTAAGTATTGGTGTTTTTATGCAGTATTACTTTGCCTTCACTTGGTTTCTACACCTAAGGATACTTCATCAACAACGTTTCATTCGACTACAAAGATCCATTTAACAACACAAGTTTTCAACATGTCACAACCCCCATACTCTAGCTATTTTCCTTACACTTATAATCAACAACAACAACAACTAAGTCCACAACATCAACAATTTAATCATCAACAACAAATTTATCAACAACAAATTAATCAACAACATACCCACAACTTGAGCAATTCCACAACCACAAATGGTTCAACCACCACCTAGTCTTCAAGTACAACCTTACACAAACTTCTACAATCAACATCCATCCAAGAGTACTATGAAGGAACCGACATGGTTTGGCAAGATGTGTGAAGCCTTAAGTAGCCAACAATCAATTCATAAAGCTGGCTCACTTGATACACCTCCAATGCTCACTCCCCGAAATTATGATCAATGGGTGATAAGGTTCTTTAGGTTTTGTGATCTAAAGAAGCCACTTGGAAAGTTCTTAAAGAAGGTCATTATGGAAGGTCCATTTTAGATGCCTACTGTTGTCACACCGCAGATCCTAATGCCAATCCACCAAGAGATGCTGTCACCAACATTGCAATCGCCTCGCACTGGTGATGAACTTCTACATTTTGAAGCCGATGAACTAGCAATGCAATACATCCTTTTAGGATTACCCAATCCGATCCTTCAAAGTGTTGATGCTCAAAAGACTGCTAAAGCAATGTGGAACATATTCATCTTCTTATGGAAGGCACAACACTCAATCAGGAAGACATGGAATCCAAAATATACTTGGCTTATGAACACTTCATGATTGAACTAGGAGAGACATTAGAGTCATATCATCATCGCTTTTCAGACATCATCAATGATTTGGACAAACGCAACATCATCATGCCCGAATTGCTGTCACTAAGTTCCTAAGTAGTCTTGGTCCGAATGGAGAAGTATGTCATTTTTCTCCGTCAAGCTAAGAATCTTCATCATGCTACATACGGATTGTTGTACGACTATTTGAAGCCTCACCAAAAAGAAGTTGATAAAGAAAGGGCTATCCGTGGACTCCCGCCCACAGTCACTTCGGACAATCAACAACTTGCTTTGTGGGCTCAAACTAGTGTTCCTCCTCAACCAATCAAAACAATTACACCATATAATCCATCACAGCAACAATCTCAAGAAACTCAATTGGTTCCATACAACAACAACACTGATCAAGCACTTTACAGTGAATCCAATGAGGATACTGAAGCTTTTGATGCCCTGCAGCAAGGATTTGTCATGATTGCTAGAGCCTTCAGCCGATATTCCAACAAATCCAACAATCGCATTCGTACCTCATTAAACACAAGGAATCAGCTGCGGGTTAACAATGGAAGAGTTGAAGTTCAGAATCGTGGTAATGTTCGCAGATGGGAGGTGGTCCAGGGTTTAATGCTATGGGAAGGAATAACATGGGTGCTCTCGCAAAACAAAGGGCTCAAGTGGTTGAACAAGGGAATGCTAAGAATGGGGTTAATGGTCTTCGTTGTTATAACTATAATGAGAAGGGTCATCTGGCTAATACATGCCCTAAGCCGAGGACAAGATGCAATGCTTATTTCAAAGAGGCTTTGCTCTTGGCTCTCAAGGATGAAGCTGGTGGAACTCTTACCAACAAGGAATAGAGCTTTATGGCAGATGCAGATTCTGATGATGATATGGAGGACTTGCAGGCCAATGCAGCAGTGATGTTGATGGCACAAATGCAAGCACTACCCATGAGTGACATAGGCCCAGGTATGACATGATGGCTTGTCTCGTGTACCCGAACAAACCATATATTCATCTCTGATCTAATATCTCCGCCAACATCTGAATCCGCAAGGTCGAATGTTCAAAATGAGTCGTCCACATCTCATTCGACGATTCTCAACTAGACCAGAAGTTACATTTGACGATCAAGATGATCTAATGTTGTGACTCACCTTGAACACGCGAACCTTGCCTAATCCGATATTGACTGTTACTTAAAGACCAACAATCCCAATGGAAGAATGTCGTGCATTAAATCAGAACTTACACGTAAAAATGCACTGTTAACAGGGATCTTGAATGCTTAAAAAACGCAACTCAATTTTTTCAAAACTCAAGAAAACCGTGAAAAGGTTTTGAAGCCGCTTTTGCTAAATCACATCAAAACGAAAAATCTTTGGAACGACAGATTCGTGATCTAGCCGCATCCAAGAATGCTTTGTTGTCTCAAATAGAACAACTGAAACATGAACATAAACAACAAATTAACGCTCTTACTTTGGAAACTCAAAAAGCCAAGGCTGAGTTGTTAACTTGTCAAAAATAGTTCTCTGAGTACAAAAAGCATTCCACGAAAAGAATAGATAACTATCTTGAAGAAATTGTCGACTTACAAAACAAAATCAAAGAGTTTCGAAATGTTGTTTATAAACATGGTGAATCAATCACAACGATTCAAAAGTTTACTTTCAAACCAAATCCAAATGGATATGGACCGAATCTTGCTGATTATAAACCTAAGTTTTCACACAGAGCATTCAAACCAAATCCTGAAGTTTATAGTGCAGAACATAGAATTGATGATTCAATTATGACTGTTGTTGAATATAATCGCATGGAGGAATTAGATGCTGATGACGAGAGTCGGTCAAAAATGGAAAATGTTGTTTATAACAAACCATTTAACTATTCAAAAGCCGTAACTTTTGTCACACAACAAGATACTTCTAACAAACCTTTGGTTATCACACCAGTTTCTGAAGTTAGTCCCCAACACAATGGTGCACAAATTAATGGTCCATTACCTTCACTTAGTGAAGTAAAAACTAAAGCCGAAAGTTGTCGTGTTATCAAATATTTTGACACTTTCTTATCTGACCTCAAAATTTTGGAACGTGAAATTGAATTTCATTCTGAAATAAAAGTTCAACATTTTCAATCGTCAATGGCACGAGAACAAAGAGATATTCTTCAGAAAAGAATTTTACCCCATGTCAAAATTTGAAAACTTGTGCACTATATTGGGAAAGGGATTTTCACAAGGAACTTGGTCTCATGAAAACAGTTTTCGAGAAAACATAAACATTGATTTCAAATACTAAACGAAAAAGAAACTGTGAGAAAAGATGTTGATCGACTCTTGAAGATGTTATCTGGCTGATATCAATAATCTTGTGTTATTACAACCATATGCATCTGATTATATCTCTGCTGATATTGTTGATTATGTTGAAATTGTTGAGAATACTGATAATGTGCTTCAAATCGAGTCTTAAAAGTTGAAAATGAACGATTATTAAACGAACTTTCAAATGCAAAACGTCATCTTAATTGGTGTCAAAACGATATTCACGATCAACAACTTGCTTTTCAAAACAAAATCGCCAAGTTGCATGCAAAAAATCTTAATCCAAAACTTGAGCAACTGGATGATCAAAACGTGTCTTTTAAGTGTCAAATCTCAAAATATGAACATGAACTTGCAAAAGTTAAACAGGAATATGGTGTCATATTTGATTTACTCAAACAGACTCATGATGAAGCATCAAACGAACTTGATCATTATCTTGCACACACTAAAGAAGTCATGAATTTTGATGGAAATCTTCGTTCTGAAAATCAAGATTTGGTGCACACTATTATTAAGTTAAGGGAAATGTTAGGAAAGTATGAACAAGTTCAGCCTAGCATCATTAAGAGAATTGCACCTGTAACACTTAGTAAACGTGAACCCAGATGCCTACACAAAACACAAGTTACTAATGTGCTTCCTCTATGAAACAGACTAGTTGCCTCTTTTCCAAACGCCGCACTTCACAGCCTAGGAGCAATACAAGGAAGAATAGGAAGTTGCGACCTAAGAAAAAATAATAATAAGCTAAAGTAGAAGAACACCCTAGGACTTTGAATAAGACTACGTTGCACCTACTTTAGATATTGGCCTGACAAATGTAATGGAAAAGTGTTGTAACGAATGCTAAACCTTTAAGTACTTTTGATATTCAGTCTGATGCTGCTTGTGTTATTTGTCGTAAAAGTATGCTTTCTGATTGTCATGACAAATGTGTTGCTAGAGCTATCTTGTCTCGTTTACAGAATCCTAAGAATCGAATACCTCTAGGCCCACTAATGCTTCTAAGTCTGTGCTAGGTAAACCGCCCTCTTTAGATTCTAAGAAACGCATTGATGTCCCAGTAGTTCCAGTATCACCTCCAGGAATGTAGTACCACCGTGCATTCACTAAGACTAAAGCTAAGACTAGTTGAGATGGCGAAATGGATACATAATACACTAGGATTTAAATGGATGCCTAAAATCATTGATGTGTGTATTTCTACTATATCTGCTGAGGAACCCTCTAACTCATCGGGTTCCACATCTACTTCTATTCCATCTGTGTCGCCTGTGTGTAATGCAGGTGATACGATCATCCTTGGATTGTTGATATGATGTTCCCGACATATGACAGCAATCTTAAATGTTATCAAACTTTATTGCAAAGTTCATTGGCACTCGCAGTTCGGAATGATCACTTCAGCTATCATGGGCTACGGAGATTATATCAATGGCAATATAAGGGTTTATTATGTGGAAGGCCCCGGTCACAATCTCTTCACGGTCAATTCTGTGATGGAGATTTGGAAGTTGCTTTTAGGAGAAAACTTGTTTCATTCGTGATCTACAAGGAAACGATCTTATGTCCGGCTCTCGCAATTCTAGTCTGTACACAATCTCAATGCAAGACATGGTTGTTTCATCTCCCATCTGTCTACTTTCAAAGGCTACATCAACAAAATCCGGCTATGGCACCGCTGCTCTCACATCTAAACTTTCAAACCATCACCAACCTTGCTCGACACAAACTTGTTGAAGGTCTCTCGAGATTCCGGTATTCTAAAGATCATCTATGCTCACTTTGAACAAGGGAAAAGCACTCGTGCTCATTTTCCTTCAAAGGTGGAACACAGCTCTCAAGATGTGCTTCATCTTCTTCACATGGATTTGTGTGGCCCGATGTGCGGCGAAGATTAATGGCAAACGCTACATTCTTGTAATTGTTGATGACTACTCAAGATGGACTTGGGTTTACTTTCTTCGAAGTAAAGACAAGCTCCACAGATGATCATCACCTTTCTCACGAAAATTCAAATTCAGCTCCGGAACACCGTAAGACAAATTCGAACAGACAAAGGAACCGAATTTGTGAATCAAACTTCGAATATTATGAGAAAGTGGGAATTGAGCATCAAACATCCATTGCACGCACCCTTTAACAAAACGGAGTTGTTGAAAGACTAAACCATACGTTAGTGGAAGCCGCCAAACATGTTAATCAATGCTAAACTTCCAAATTACTTGTGGGCTGAAGCCGTCTCAACTGCATGCTACACTCAGAACCGCTCAATGATTACAAAACGCCACAACAAAACATCTTTTGAGCTTATCCATAAAGTAAAACCGAATCTCAAACACTTTCATGTATTTTGATCCCTTTGCTACCCAAATAATGATCGTGATGACTTTGGAAAGCTCAAAGCCAAAGCTGACATTGGAGTCTTTATTGGATATTGTGAGAACTCTAAAGGTTACCGGATCTAGAATCGTCGTACAAAGCAGGTTATGGAAACAATTCATGCTAATTTTGATGAGCTTACTTATATGGCTTCTGAGCATAACAGCTTGGAACCCGGTCACAACCGTTTAAACTTCCCTCAAACCCCATCATCAGCTGAATCAAGCCCCCAGCTTACTCGTCAACAAATGGAAAAGCTATTTGCTCCGCTGTTTAGTGATGACATTGATGAACGTGCTCCAGGTGTATCCAATGTTTCCGCTGCACAACCTGATCATAATCCAATACCTGATACACCTGCCACAACAACTACAGTTGAAGAAGCACCACCAGTTGACTCTACAACAACAGTTGAACAAACTGCTTCAAATGACGTTGAACCAGCTGATGATATTCTTAATGTAGTACCCCCACCTGCAGATTTTGATC
>OU343219.1:96947688-97104721 GCA_910596185.1 Chrysanthemum makinoi | reverse complement strand
AAACCAAAAAGATTTGTTACACACTATCATAGAGTTGAAAGAAGTTGGTGAAACTTAAGAAGATAAGTCTAGTAACACAAATGTCCTTGCACATGGAATGTTTAAAATTGACACTAGGATGCCTAATGACAAACCTCAAGGTACTAATGTGCTTCCTTCACTTCTCTGAGGGAGTAGTAGCCTCTAATCCTAGAGTTAGCACTTCTGACTTAAGAGCATAAACAAGAAGAATAGGAAGTTGCAACATAAGAAGATCGGTAAGACCCACGAGTAGCGAGAACACACTAGGACTTTGAATAAAACACATGTTGCACCTACTTTGGACATTGCGTTAGAGAAATGTAATAGACAAAGTGATGTAACGAATGTTGAATCTTCAAGTACTTTGAATGTTTTGTTTGAAGCATATTGTATTGGTTGTCGTAAAAGCATGTTTTATGGTTGTCATGATAAATGTGTTGCTAAATCTATCTTATCTGTGGCGGAAACATAGAAAAGGAATTACCTCTAGGCCACTAATGCTTCTAAGTCAATTGCTAGGTAAACCACCTTCTAGTGTTTCTGCAGATATCATTGATGTACCCATAGAACCCACTTCACCTCCTAGGAAAAGAATATCACCTAGTGCATTCACTAAGACCAAAGCACAAACTAGTTGGACTTGGCAGAGATGGTTACAAAATACACCTGGATTTAAATGGATTCCTAAATTTATAAACATGTGTTTTTCATGCATGCTTGTAACGGAACCCTCTAACTCTTGGGTTCCACCTCTACTTCTATTCCACACAGTATTAGATGCAGTATGTATTGCATGTGATACGGATCATCACTTTGGATTGTTGATGGCGGATGTTTCACGGCACATAACAGGCAATCTCAAACTTCTTACAAACTTTGTTTCAAAGTTCATTAGCCTTTGTCGGGTTTTGGGAATGATCACCGCTGACTATCATGAATTTCTGGAGACTACATCAATGGGTACATCAAAATTACTTGAGGTTTTATTATGTTGAAGGTCTTGGACATAATCTTTTCTCGATTAGCTAGTTTTGTAATGGTGATTTGGAAGTTGCTTTTAGGGAGAAAAACTTGCTTCATTAAGTGATCTACAAGAAACCGATCTTATAATGCGGAAACCGCACTTTAAAGCCTTTACACAATCTCCAATACAAGACATGATCCCTTCATCTCCCACATCATCTACTTTCTAAAAGCAACATCTACAAAATCATGGTTGTGGCACAGAAGACTTTCACATTTAAACTTTCAAACCATAACTAATCTTGCATGACACAAACTAGTTGAAGGTCTTCCAAGGTTTAGGTTTTCAAAAGATCACTTATGCTGACTTGTGAACAAAGGGAGAAGCACTTCGTGCTTATTTTCCTTCAAAAAGGAGCTTGACTCAACATGTTCTTCAACTTCTTCAAATGGATTTGTGTGGCCCGATGCATCTGAGGCGATTAATGGCAAACACTACATTCTAAAGTATCGTTGATGACTTCTCGGATGGACTTGGGTTTACTTTCTTCGAAGTAAAGATCAAGCTCCAC
This sequence comes from Chrysanthemum makinoi, assembly GCA_910596185.1. Lineage (NCBI taxonomy): Eukaryota > Viridiplantae > Streptophyta > Magnoliopsida > Asterales > Asteraceae > Chrysanthemum > Chrysanthemum makinoi. The sequence continues at coordinate 97,103,165 of OU343219.1, read as the reverse complement.
AAATAATCATCACCTTTCTCATGAAAATTGAAGTTCAGCTGCATAACACGGTTAGACAAGTCGGAGCAGACGAGAGGAACTGAATTTGTGAACCAAACTCTTGAGAATACTATGAAAGTGGGAATTGAGCATCGAGACATCCATTTCATGAACACCGAGAACAAAATGGAGTTGTCGAAGATAAGCCGTGCGTTAGTGGAAGTTGCAAGAACGATGTTGATAAATGCAAAACTTCAGTTATGGAAGCATTATCAGCATGCTACACTCAAAACCATTCTATGATAACAAAACACCACAACAAAACACCTTATGAGCTTATCCATAACAGAAAACCAAACCTCAAACACTTTCATGTATTTGGTGCTCTTTGTTTAGAATAATGATCGTATGACTTTGGAAACTCAAGGCCAGTACATTGGAGTCTTCGTTGAATCGCGTGAAAACTCAAAGGATGATACGGATCTTGAGTCATCGTATAAAGGAAATTATGGAAACCATTCACGCTAATTTTGATGAGCTCACATAACCGTCTCAACTTCCCTCAATCATCAGCTGATCAAACCTTTCAAATCACTCTTCCTTAGATGGAAACTTTGTTTGCTCCATTGTTTAGTAAAGATTTTGATCAATGTGCTCCAGATGTATCAAATGTTTCCACTTTCAACGTAATAATCTTTACGATGCACTGAAATAACAACAAGCGTGTGATGCACCCAGATTGAATCTTCAACAATACCGAACAAACTGCTTCTAATGGCAATGACAACGATGATATTCTTATCAAGATGTACACACTCGGATTATGATGGAAATGCGTTCTTTAACCCTTTCGCTCTGGCGGCAAGTCCGATGTTCTTCCGAATCTTCTACTAGCCATGAATCCACCAAATCGCACAATGTATACCAACATCAACCCTCCACACACCGATGGACAAAAGATCATCCTCTTGTTAATATAATTGGCAACCTAAACCAACCAGTCGTAACCAGACAACGCCTTCAGACTGACGGATGCAATGACTCATGACAACTAGATTGAATCCATGCAAGAAGAACTGAACCAGTTTAAACGTTTAGAAGTATGGGAATTGGTTGAAAGACCAACAGGGGTCTACGTCATTGGTCTTAAATGGATTTGGAAGAATAAGTTAGATGCTAAAGTTACGGTTATCCGAAACAAGTCACGTCTGATGGCTAAGGGTTATAGACAGGAAGAGGGGATTGACTTCGAATAATCATTCGCACGGTTTAGACTTGAGGCGAAACATTTTTTCACGGCATTCGCGGCTCACTTGAACATCACGATGTACCAAATGGATGTCAAAACGACTTTTCTAAATGGTCAACTAAAGGAGACAGTGTATGTTAGCCAGCCGGAAGGATTCGTCAACTAAAGGCTCTCTACGGTCTCAAACAAGCCCCTCGGGCATGGTATGATAAGTTATCATCCTTTCTCCTTGCTAATCATTTTATCAAAGGATCGGTCGACCCAACACTGTTTATTCAATATCATAGGGCACACATTTTAATTGTTCAGATTTATGTGGATGATATCATCTTTGGTTCTACCCACAAAAGTACTCAAACGCTTTTTCAAATCTAATGAAAACAAATTTTGAAATGTCAATGATGGGTGAACTTACGTTCTTCTTAAGACTACAAGTTCATCAATCACCCCTTGGTATTTTCTTAAGTCAGTCCAAATATGCTCTTGAAATATTGAATAAACATGGAATGCAAAGTCGTGACACCTATGCTACACCAATGTTACATACCAACAAACTGGATGCTGATTTACATGGGAAATTGGTTGACGCTACCAAATACCAAAGTATTATTTGGTCTCTCATGTATCTAACAGCCAGTAGACCCGACATAGTATTTTCTGTATATCTTTGCTCCCGTTATCAGTCAAGGCCAACTGAAAGACACCTCTCTGAGGCTAAAAGAATCCTCTGATACGTAAAGGGAACCATTAGCTTAGGGATATGGTATCCGAAGGACTCTGGTTTTGAACTAATAGCTTTTTCAGATGCTGACCACGCAGGATGCTTAAATTCATGGAAAAGTACTTCAGGAGGTTTACAATTCCTTGGTGATAAATTGGTGTCATGGCAATCAAAGAAACAAGATTGTACATCGCTGTCATCAACAGAAGCAAGATATGTAGCCATGTCTGCGTGTTGTGCTCAAGTCATTTGGATGAGAACGCAACTCAAGGATTATGGTTATGTATTTGACAGAATTCTGGTGTACTGCTACAACAGAAGTGCTATTGTGATCTCGTGCAACACCATTCAACACTAAAAGTCAAAGCACATCCATCTTCGAAATCATTTCATCAAAGAGCATGTGGAAAAGGGTATAGTTGAATTATACTTTGTAGGTACAGAACACCAATTGGCGGATCTACTCACTAAAGCATTGCCTCCCGCAAGATTTACTGATTTGATTCATCGTATTGGTATGAGGTGTTTGTCTCCAGAAGAACTGGACGAACTTTTATAACATTCTTGAAAAGTCAAACACCAAAATCTCTTTTGTAAATATTTTTTCAAAAACAAAATACAAAAATATAAAATCTTCTAAAACATCCAAAAATATTCTTCTATCTAAAAATCAAACATCGCAAGTACAAAACTTCCATCAACACAGTGTTCTATCAAACATTTCATCATTTTTTCCCGAACAAGTGTTGAGGGGGAGATTGTAAATACTTTTTAGTTTCATAAAACATTGTACTTGCATGTTACCAAAAATACGTTGTTTTCTTCTAAATGGTGGATATGTATCTTGTTATATACCCTCCTCGAACTCAAATGTTTACAAACTTCTTTATTTCAAAATTCGAGGGGGAGTATCATTAAGTTTCTTGCCTTAAATGTGTTTTGTCTAACCAAAACGGGAGTTAATGGGTCTTGGTTGTAAATGTTTGAGGTCAAGGGACTGAAGTTGTCATTTTTTCAAAATAATTTTGAACAAAACTACCCCACCAACCTCATTCAATGCTTCATTTACTTGCATTTACTCTAAAACCAACCAAGATCCAACGATCCCCATTCATCCTGCAAATCCATTCACTCGTTTCAAAATCTGTAAGTTGTATAACTTTTTGATCATGATTTCAAACAATGGTTTTGAAAATCGTTTCAATCCAATTGTTAATTTTTTCTCTAAATGATTTTGAATGGGTTGCGTATGCGTAAGATTGGGAGATTACACCTAAGGTTGTTTGTGTTGAAATGGGTGGTGTCAAAACCTTTCTAAACATGTATTAAACCCATTTCAATTATCTAATTTAACCCAGTAACACTAATTGGTCAATTTTGAAAATTAGGGTTGATAACATAAAATAATCCTGAATATTAAGTGTCGATTTCCCCCGATAATGCTTGTAATTTATATCATTTATATGGATTTACGCTTGTTTTCCATTGTTTTCCACTTTCAGGCAAATTACGAGCATTGGAGCTAAAGAGACGTGGAATTGGAGAATTATTAAAGATTTATCAGAGTATGCTCACTTTGAAGAAGTTACGGTGTAACCCCTCTCTCACATTACGCCGTAACTAAAGCGTGACTCAGAAAGCCAACTCATCAGAAGGTTAAGGCGTAACTCTCCCAAAAGACTACGACGTAACTATATTAGGTCAAATGAGGTTTCACGCCGCTGATAACTACGCCGTAACTCTTGCATAAACTATGGCGTAACCATGAAATATTGAAGATACGGCGTAACCACTTCTAAGGTTACGCTGTAACCAGCAGATCTAATGCAAATTACGAAGAAATTGAGGATTACGGCATAACTATTCTATTGGTTACGCCGTAACCCAGATCTGGCCTATAAATACTCCACGATTTCCAAAGATTTCAAAGCATCCCATTTCACACACCACAACCAAAGAACGTGGGAAGAAGCCAAAGGCATGTCTAGAGGAGCATACGGAGCCATCTCCAAGGGAGAAATCACTCCCCTACGATAAGCATTAGCATTTTATCTTTTCTTTACTTTCGATTCATGTATTTCGTAACATTGAATATTGAATTGATTTGTATGGTTAATATGAGCGGCTAAGCACCTCTAGGTGCTGGCCTAGTTATGATTCCTTAATTGTTTTGTTTGTGTTTACTTTACTTCCGTATAATTATTTCTAAGTGTATGCATGCATAGTTTATTGGTAGCTACCCTTGTTTCGGTAGTTTTGAATTGCGGTAGAGGCTAGTTGCTTAGGAGATATGACCAACTGACCCTAAGTGAGTAGACTGAGACGGGAAGGGTAAGATATGACCAACTGACGACCCTTTCTACTTGTGCGATTTGACCAAATGATCACCTACCGTTTGGATGAACTTAAGAATTAGGGGGTGAGTGTTTAAGTTGCTAACGCCCGGGGCACTCACTATTATAAATCTAGCATGTAGCGGAACTTAATGACTTGTCTTAGGGGACCAGGAACAAATGGACTTATAAAGGGACACCTGACTTCTCCAGTGGTGGCATCTTTGCTGATAGGTTAGGGCGAATTGACCAAATGTTGTCCTCTCGACTTTGACCCCACCTGAAGTAATTGGAAGTAATTAGACGTAGACATTACTAGCTAGGATGATTAACTAGGTTAGCACCACTCTCCTCCATTGATTGAACCTTTACCTTTATTTGCTTTTATCTGCTTTAGTAGTTTATTAATTAATTCCTTATCAAAATCATATTTAAATCTGTGACACCTAGACTTAGTAATAATCCAACACACATAGCTCTTGGGACGACCTCGGTTTTACCAAATACTACACTACACACGACCGGGGGTACACTGCCCGTTAGTGCATTAGGGTAGACCATAGGTACAACAAGACAATATAGATATTAAAACCTGGTCAGTAAAACCTGCATCAAGTTTTTGGCGCCACTGCCGGGGAGTTATATTAGGATTGCTATTAAGTCTTTCATTTTTGTTTTATTTTAAAATTTCTCAAATTCTCACGATCAATATTCAAGTTTTCAGGTACCATGGAAGTTGTTAACATTGATGACCTCACCCTTGAGGAATATTTGGCGTTGACAAGAGCTGAACAAGGGCCGAGTCTTGTAAGACCGGCGATTGGAGCTGATGTCCGTTTCGAGATAAAAGACCAATTTATGAGGGAGCTTCGTGCTAACCCTTTTTCTGGAAACAGGGACGAGGATGCATATGACCACGTTGAAAATGTCCTATACATCGCAAGCCTATTCAACATTTCGGGCGTGTCTCATGATGTTGTTATGCTAAGGGTATTCCCCATGACTCTTACTGGGGCTGCTAGAAGATGGATTGAAAGATTGCCCGCCGGGGCATACTTGGGCTTTACTTAAGAAGAACTTCATTCAGAGGTATTGTCCTCCATCGAAGATTTCTAACCAACTTTTGGAGATCCATAATTTCAAGCAAGACGACGATGAAACGTTGTATCAAGCCTGGGATAGATACAACGATCTACTTTACAAATGTCCTACACATGATCTGAACAACCAGCAGAAGGTCAACATCTTCTACAAAAGAATCAACGTGATTACAAGACAGATGCTGGACTATCAAGGACCAATCCCAAACATGACTCCTACTCTAGCGATTGAAGCCATTAAAAAAATGGCTGATCACTCCCAAAAATGGCACGATGGAGGAAGGAAAAGCAACCAGGGCGGAAGTTGCGATCGAATTGCTGCCATAACCAACAAGTTAGAGAATCTAGGTTGAGATATGCTAAAAATCAAAGAAACTGTTCATGCCATCCAAGTTGGCTGCGAAAACTGTGGTGGAGGACATCTAACTAAGAATTGTCCTAATTTTGATGAAGAAAATACGATCGAAGAAGCTAAATATGGAGAGAATCGACCTTTCTACGGGGATAATCATAATGGCTACCGTGGAGGACCACCATATTATGAGCGTAGTGAATGAAGAACTAGCTTGGAGGAAATGATTAACAAGTACCTTGTGGATTCAACCAAGAGGCAAAAGGAGCAAGAAGAATGGCTGAAAAATTTCCAAGATAATACAAACAAGAGCCTTTCTACCCATGACGTACCACTAAAGAACTTGGAAACTTTGATTGGGAAGCTTGGCGACGAGGTACAAAAGAGAAATGAGGCACAAAAGAACAAATCTACAATATGTAAAGCAGTATTTTCTGAAAATGACAAGTCCTCCGATAAGTCTAATACTGAAGGTGAAATAGAGCTACGCTGTAATCAAACCTCAGAGTTACGGCGTAACCAGGATGCAAGCAATGACAAGTTTACCGAGGTTGACAACTCTAAAAGGAAGAGTCATTGGTGTAAGGCTATTGCAATTGACGATGGAGAATGTTACAGCTTATGGGCCTCTTGTGACCCTCGGAAAACCTGGGATGGAGGGGTTGATAAGGAGAGGGTTAATGATGACAGATACATGTGGACTACACTTAACGATGAAGAAAGTATAGCTAAGTTCTCGATTAACAAAGTGGAAGGACCACCTATCAAGCATTACTGCAGACCCTTACTCATCATGGAAGATGAGTTCACACAAGCATGGCCGACCTGCAACCCCTTTCGTGAGTATTGCAACAGAGGGGGCAATATGAAGAACGAAGTTTGGATATGCCCACATGAATTAGGGAGGCATGACGTTAATTTTGGGGACCTATCATTCAGAGATTGGTACTCAATAAGGTTCGGTGACGCAATAATTAATTGGGTCTTGTTGAGAAATCTAGAACTCAAATATGAAAGACATATTCTTCGAGGAAAAACCATTAAACCCCTCGACGATATTCATTTTGGCAATAACAATGACGAAGGGACTCAAAATCATTGGTGTGAACAAATTAAAATCACTGACGGAAATGTTTGGGCTTCCTGCAATCCTGTTGATTATGAATGTAACGGGGGAAGCAACATTGAGAGAGCTGGGGAAGAGGAGTTCCTGTGGACCTCGAATAATGACTCGAAAAGAGCAGAATTGCCTTGGCCAGATGATTTAGGATTCGACGATTGGGTCAGAATCAAATACGGAAAAAAATGGCGCGCTAACTAAGGAGAAAATCTGGAATGGGTGTATGAGTAAAGATCAACCTAACAATGAAGTTCCAAATGGAGAATCAAATGATGACACCAAGGCCTCATCGAAGAAGGAACATGAGGAATGTAAACAAATGATCATGGAAATATCACTCAACGATAACCAACTTAAAGACACCGATTCTGACGACGATAATTTTGATTACCTCGAACTTCAAGGTGAAGATGGGATCATTGACCCCGATGATGAAGTATATGAGAAAAGAAGATGCAAACTTCTTGGCATCCCCGTTTAAGAGACCGCCACCGATTATTGCCGAAAAATATGAGTTCACTCGATACCAGTTGAGGCCAGAGGAAAAATTTTGCAAACTTTGGAAGATCGAGACTAAAGAATACCTCCGCACTGCCACAAATGTCGCTTGGGTCAGGCATAACTTAATGAAGGACATGGAAGAGGTAGGCCAAGTCCAAAGGCCACCATAAAGCCCCTTGGTTCTGAGTCTAACTTAAAGACTCGTAAATAAAGAAAAGTGCTCTTTCGGGAGACAACCCGAATTATCCCTTTCTTTTGTTTTTCCATTTCTGTTGGGTTTTGTGTTTTTAACCATTTTTGCAGGAAACTTGGAGTAATTGCTGCTGCAGCATGCTGATCTGACCAGAGTTACGGCGTAACTCATCTCCTTGATTATGCCGTAACCAACCCCTTGCAGCAGAATTTCAGATGCATTACCAATTACGGCGTAATACCATCTCAGTGGTTACGCCGTAGCTACACTCTTACAGCGTATGCCAGGTTTTGCCTAGTTACGGCGTAACTCCTCTTAAGAGTTACGACGTAACTTTCCTCTGTTTTACTTCTTTCATTTTAAGCACAATAACCTTGTATTAGTATTTTAAATGAACTATGTGGGTGTGTTCCCTGTAAACCCTCACGAGACTTCACTCGTCCACTTGGGACACTAAGTGGTTTAAAAGGCTTGTTGCATATGCTAAATGCAACCGTGATTCCTACGTAAGTGAGTTAGTTTGTTTTTCATTTTTCATTTTTCTTTTTAGAATTATGCTTGTCGGTAGTGTGATTTCAGGGATTGAAGTTCGCTCATGGATGCTTATCTGAAGGCCGACTCTTTTTGTGGGCCTTCTTTCTTTTCGTAGCAAATTTCAGTGAAATTCTCGCTCTAATTCTACTTTTCTCTTCACCTTTATTTAATGCTTAGTACAAAAGGGACTTTGTACAATTCAAGTGGGGGGACGGGAGTAGAATTATCTCTTGAACTTTATTTTGCCCTTGTTTTTCTAGTTTATTTTGAAAAATTATGCAATTTTTAAAATTTTGACATGTTTTTCGCAACCTAACTAGATTAGACCTTAGCCGAGCACATACAAACCTTGATATTATATGGTGAGATTAGCCTTATCCGTTTCCAATATTTTACACCAAATCCACCAAATTATGAGTGTGCCGGTAGCTTGTAAACTTTAGAACTTGGCCTTTGCATCATTTCGAGACCATAGACGAGGTATGTTGAGTTAGCTCGATGTATTTGGACTTTTCAGTTTAAGAAGGCAGTATTATAGGATTATCACCCAAATAGCCTACCATTGTGTGTCTATCGATTAGTCACCTCTACTTCTCGACCCCTATGTGAAACCCTTTTGTTGCACTCACCTTTAGTGCAAGATACCCCTAGCTTCACCCATCTGAGCCATTCCTTTCATTTTGTTAACCCAATATATTGTTTCGATACACCTTAGCCTACCCTGTAGTCTTTATTTTTGATTGGAAAGTCATCATTTGCCTAAGTTCAAGGTTCAAGTGGAAAGGTTCAGAAATTATGCTTTCGTCGATGACATATTCTTAAAGATCATTGAAGACCCCCCGAATTTCCGTTGTTCATCTTGTTGGAATCACTCCTAAACCTTAATTCAAGTGTTAGTGATTCATATGTAATAGTTAGCTTATTATGGCCTTTATGTTTGTTATTAAGCTAAGGCTTATGTAGAAGGCCCATAAGCCTTGGCCCAAGTCCAATAAGGAAAGGAAGGGACTAGGAGTGTTGCCCTAGCTCCCTCTCCTATAAATACTTATGTAAAACCCTCACTTGAGGTTTGGTTGTTCAATTCATTTCACTTTCATACGCATAACATTTCTTATATTCATACGCATAAGTGTTTGATTGTTCAACCGATCTCTCTTCTCTATATTTCCATATATTGATGCTTGTGTTACTAATATGGTGACCTAACAGTGGTATCAATCGCCAAATAGTTGAGTGAAAAGAAGTTGTTTTTTGAAGCTTTTGGTTTTACGCGTAAGTCACTGATGTTGAGGAGGAGGTGGTTGTTGGTAAACTTGAGGTGGAGGAGCTTGGTATTGTTGATTACCATGATTAACATTAGCTCCTCGGTTCTGATTAACATTGTGGTTACCATTGAAACGGTTTTGATTTTGGTTTTGGTGTTGAGGTTGGTTGAAACCGGGAGGTCCAAGATAATTGTTTGAGCGGTAGCTAAGAAGATTTCGATCTCCTTGCGGTTGATTGTAGTTTCCCGTAGCAGCATAAACATTCCCATGTGCGTAGCCACCACGGCTGGGCACTTTCGAATAAGAATGTGGACCTCCGCAAGTCTCACAAGTCGGTTGTACCACTTTCACTTGTTGATGCTGATTCTGATTATTCATCTAAGTAATCCGTAAGATATCGTCGATCTTTTGTTCATGGCGGCTATTTCGAGAGAAGAAGACGTATTTGATCGAGATGATTCACCCCTTTTGGCGGTAGAATCCCAATAATGGTGATGGGCGGTCATGTTCTCAATAAGATCGTAGCATTCCTCAGGACGTCTCTTCATAAAAGTTCCACCGGCAGCAGCATTGATTGTGTCACGGTGTCTCAATGTCAAACCGTTATAAAACGTATCAGTTTGAGTGACAAGCAACATGTTATGATTGGGACATCGATCAATTGCAAGCTTATAACGTTCCCATGCTTCAAACAAAGATTCGTCGGGATATTGTCGGAAATTACTGATATCGTTCCTCAACTTCGTCACCATCGATGGTGGAAAATACTTTGCCGAAACTTGAAACCATTTCCTCGAAGGTATGAATCGAATTCTTCGAGAGTCGATCAAACCAAGAAGTGGCATGATGAGTCAAAGAGTATGGGAAAAGATAGAGACGAAGGGCGTCATCGGAGACCCCATTTTGTTTCATACTATGGGTAGCGGTCAGAAATTTATCAAGATGCTTGTTAGCATCTTCATCTGGTAAACCATGAAATTGACAACTGTTTTTTACTTGTTCTATCATATGATGTTTCAAGCTAAAATCGGTAGCTTGAATATTAGTCTGTGCAATGGGTCCTCCCCTTCCGTATATTGTAGGTTGACATAGCTCCTCCATCGTTCGGAGATCGGGAGCTGCATTTTGATTAACGGGAGGAGGATCGGGACCGGGTACGGGTGGCACGTTGTTACCAGCCATAGTACGTAACTCGGGTACGTTCGATTCGATTCGAAGTCGTCTTGATCGAGAGCGAGTGCGCATGCACTTTAAAAACCAAGGCAATTAAAATGATACGGTATTCGAAAACAACAGTGAACTTAAACCAATAATCCCAAGTGAATAAATCACTTCTATAAGACAAACACACAAGGGAGCGGAGAAGCTTTATGAGGTCAGCGCGAAGCTTATTAAAAACCCGCCTCTTTTCAGCCGCAATTTAATGTCAGGCCGTCCTTATACCCCCCACACAGTTTGTTTATCTGATAGAAATAAATCGACTCACAAGCGACACAAAGGCAAGTTTTTGATCTTTAGTTCGGGAACTTACTAATGATAACACCTCAAGTTGAGAGATGTTATATAATTGATGTATTCTTTTTTAGCTCAAAAACAAAAGAGAAAATCTTTTTGTATTTTTAATTTTATAGATATATGAAAAAGGAAAATATTTTTTTACTTTTTTGATTTTTATAAAAACAATAACTTCACGAAGGAAGGATCTCGAGTCACTAATCGTCAAACCTTCAACGATATTGTCGCGACACAACCTCCCCGGCAGCGGCGCCAAAATTTGGTAGAGGGCTTTAAGGTGGTGTGTGTGGATGAAATAGTATAGTAATATCAATATCAAAATAAACAAGAGAATCGAATCGAAAACCTCTTAGGAAAAAGGTTAGTCAATTAAATCCTGTGAGTGAGATATGTGATACCGGATAAGGATATCCGGGTCGTGTCCCAACGAGGTGTGAATGGACAACGTCGCTTTTAGGTTTGTTATTAAAATGCTCGATGTTTTGGGTTTTTGTGTTTTTGATTACGTAAAATTAAATGAGGGGAAAGTAATTAAGGCAAGGGGAACAAAGTAAATGATCAATTAACTACTACTAAGCATATGAAATAATAAAATGAAGCTAAATTAAGTCCTAGGGTGCTAAAATGCAAAAACGCGAAAACCCGGGCTAATCCCGAGCCTCAAAAAGTGAAAATAATGCAATTTAAAGCCTACGGATGCGAAACTAATTTTCCTACGTTCTAAACTACTAAAAATAATTTTAGAAAAAAGCCGGGTATTTTTTCGACTTTTAAATTATTTATTATGAATTAAAAACTTAATTTAATCTAATTAAATTATAAAAAATACTAAACTAATTAATAAAAATCTAAGGAAATTACAGAAAATACTTTAAAGATTACTGGTTCTAAGAAAAATATAAAAACTACCTAATGCTTTTTGAAATCAGCTCTTAAAAAGCCAAATAATCTAATAAGCTAATTTTTTTTATTTTTTTTTTTCAAATTTTTCTTTAGAAGCTGAAAAAGGATGAAGGATTAAGCACTTTTTGTGAAAAACGAACTTTTGCAAGAGCTTAAAAAAGCTTATATTTTTGGACCGTAAGCAAAAACAAACTAAACACCCTTAACATGTTCTTTTTTTAAGCACAAATAAGCAATGATAACGCAATTGAGAAAATGGGAATAAGCAATTTTTATACCATGCATGATTAGGGAACTAAAATAAGCTAAAACATAGGAGATAAGCACCAAAAAAAAGGACAATAAGCAGTTTATAGGGGAATCCTAAGTTAAATTGGAAAATAAGCATGCAATGAGATAATAAGCACCAATAAGCTAAAAACTAGCTAATGGCTACTACTCCTAATCTATATTATCTAAAAAGCAACTAAGTGAACCTAAAACAAGCTATGGTGACAGAATAAAAGCTAATAAGCTCAACTAAAAGCTAAGTCTGCTGATGGCTGCTGTTTGGGACAGGGGAGAAACAGCTCAAGGGAGGCTTTTTGAGGGCAAGATTAAGCTACTAATAAGCAGTAACTAAAAATTATAAAAAATACTAGCCTATAGCTAACCTGTTAAACTAGTTTCATACCAAATTTCAGAGTCTAAGGCCCTATAAGGAAGAAATTAAAAATCAAAACTAAGAGGTGATTGAGATACTTTAGTTCTTGTAACAGTAAACTTAAATGGGCAAAAACAGATTTTCAAATTCAGATAAAGCTAAGTTAGACTACTCTAAGATTCACTAAATTAATCCTATGTCTAGGTGGGTATGTAGAGAGGTAATAAAAGCAAATTCGAAAAAGTTCTTGACCAGAAATAAGCTACAAATGGGCTGCAAACAGCAGCTATGCAGCTGCAACTATGCAAGAGAGCTTTTTTTTTTTTTTTTTTTTTGATTATGTGGACTAAGATTAGGAGTTTCTTGTTGTAAAACTTTCTTAATACTTAACTGAGTTTATAAAAAAGTAGAATGGACAACAAGATAAACACTTTTGAATAAGTGCTTATCTTAGCTTAATGTAAAAATGTAACTGAAATGAACTTAAAACAACTTTTGCATTAAACTGAAAGTAAAATTACAATGAAATAAAATGAAAACTATTTTAAAAACTAAACTCCTACTACCCTTCAAAGGCTTACAAGCACATCTATTTATACTAAATAAGCTAAGTCTTCCAATGCCCTTGTGTGCTTTTTCACTGAGAGAAAAGAGAACTTGGATGTCTTGTGCTTCTTTGGTTCAATATCATCCATTGATTTTTGCTTGGAGCCCAATCTCATGAATCTGAGCCGTTCACAGCCTTAGCACCAATAGTGTCATTTGGGATTGCCAACATGGCACTGAGCCCATGTGAGATGTGGGGTTTCACTGCTTCGTGGTTATCAGTGAGTTGAGAGTGACCCTGGGGAAGAAGACAAGGGTTGTGGTGATGGTTTTTGGCGGGCAAATGGGTGAAATGGGGATTTTTATTCTGGGTTGGGATAAAGCAGGAAGGAGATGGGTCAAATCTTAAGGGGGAGGTTCAAGTAGTTTTTAAAAGAAGGGGTCCAAGTGTATTTTGAAAGGGGGTCAAGGGGTTTAGTTAAAGGGTTAAAGAAGGTTTTTAAGGTTTTAAAAATAAACTTTGTATCTTTCTGTTTTTGATTAATTTTTTTTAATTTTTTTAATTTTTTTTTAAGTGAAAACTTTTAATAAAAATTGGTTTTTGAAAAAAAATAATAATAATTGATTTTAAATAAAAACAAGGTTTAGAGAGATTAAATAGGAATTTGGATTTTTGGTGGTGGGTGAAACGGTCATTTGGGTTCGGGTTCAAGGGTAAAATGGTAATTTGGATTTAGGGTAAGGTTTTCAGTCTGATTCCCCAAGCTCACTCCCAAATGTGTATCCCGGGCTCTGAAAAATGTAGAAATTCGCTTTGCTCCATCTTCAAAGCACGTTTTCCATTCCTAGCTCAATTCTGCACGTTTTTGCCCTGTTTTCTATCCTTTGTACCTGAAACACATAAAAAACACATTCCAAGGATATCTGCAGCATAATTGGTTATATTTCTGTGTTTTTAGACGTTTTTGTGGTCTTAGATGGGTAAAAATGATGAGTGAATAAGCACTCATCAGTCACGGTTCAAAAACTTGTTCACGTTTAAAAACTTATTTTTTACATTTTTCAATGCAAGATTCTTGTACTTTCAACGTTTTTAAGTGTTAAAATTTCAGTTTTAAGCATAAAGTTTCGAGCTTTACGTGTTTTTCCTTAGTTTTAAACTTGCTTTTATATGCGTGTTCATAGTTACGCATAAGGTATTTTGAAGTTTTGGATCATCAAGTTTCACACTTTTGTGTTATTTTGGTGATATTGAAGCTATTTCATTCCTAAATTCTGGTTTAGAAACATCGTGGCGAAATCAAATTTGGTTGCATTCTACGCGTAAGAAAACCCTATTCTTACGCGTAAGTCATCCTTGGATCGATCTTCAGTTTTCGTAGTTTACTCAGTGTTTTCTTGCTTGGATAAGCCTGAAAACACTTCGACTTTGGATATCCTTTACACTGTGATAGTGTAAAAGATTTTTGGGCAAAACCCTAATCTTACGCGTAAGCTCAAACCTTACGCGTAGAACTCTTTCCGCATAAGATTTTCTTACGCCTAAGCCCTGTCTTACACATAAGCTAATCCTACGTCTAAGTTTTCTATGCCTAACTTTTAGTTTACGCATAACTTTAGTGTTTCTCAATTCTTACGCGTAAGCTAATCCTACGCGTAAATATCAATTTTACGAGTAAGTATTGGTGTTTTTATGCTTAAGTATTACTTTGCCTTCACTTGGTTTCTACGCCTAAGGATACTTCATCAACAACGTTTCATTCGACTACAAAGATCCATTTAACAACACAAGTTTTCAACATGTCACAACCACCATACTCTAGCTATTTTCCTTACACTTATAATCAACAACAACAACAACTAAGTCCACAACATCAACAATTTAATCATCAACAACAAATTTATCAACAACAATTTAATCAACAACATACTCCACAACTTGGAGCAATTCCACAACCACAAATGGTTCAACCACCACCTAGTCTTCAAGTACAACCTTACAAAAACTTCTACAATCAACATCCATCCAGGAGTACTATGAAGGAACCGACATGGTTTGGCAAGATGTGTGAAGCCTTAAGTAGCCAACAATCAATTCATGAAGCTGGCTCACTTGATAGACCTCCAATGCTCACTCCCGGAAATTATGATCAATGGGTGATAAGGTTCTTTAGGTTTTGTGATCTAAAGAAGCCACTTGGAAAGTTCTTAAAAAAGGTCATTATGGAAGGTCCATTTCAGATGCCTACTGTTGTCACACCCGCAGATCCTAATGCCAATCCACCAAGAGATGTTGTCACCAACATTGCAACTGTCTCAGACCTCACAGGTGATGAACTTCTACATTTTGAAGCCGATGAACTAGCAATGCAATACATCCTTTTAGGATTACCCAATCCGATCCTTCAAAGTGTTGATGCTCAAAAGACTGCTAAAGCAATGTGGCAACATATTCATCTTCTTATGGAAGGCACAACACTCAATCAGGAAGACATGGAATCCAAAATATACTTGGCTTATGAACACTTCATGATTGAACTAGGAGAGACATTAGAGTCATATCATCATCGCTTTTCAGACATCATCAATGATTTGGACAAACACAACATCATCATGCCACGAATTGCTGTCAACACTAAGTTCCTAAGTAGTCTTGGTCCGGAATGGGAGAAGTATGTCATTTTTCTCCGTCAAGCTAAGAATCTTCATCATGCTACATACGGATTGTTGTACGACTATTTGAAGCCTCACCAAAAAGAAGTTGATAAAGAAAGGGCTATCCGTGGACTCCCGGCTCCACAGTCACTTCCGGACAATCAACAACTTGCTTTGTGGGCTCAAACTAGTGTTCCTCCTCAACCAACTGCAACAATTACACCATATAATCCATCACAGCAACAATCTCAAGAAACTCAATTGGTTCCATACAACAACAACAACACTGATCAAGCACTTTACAGTGAATCCAATGAGGATACTGAAGCTTTTGATGCCCTGCAGCAAGGATTTGTCATGATTGCTAGAGCCTTCGGCCGATATTCCAACAAATCCAACAATCGCATTCGTACCTCATCCAACACAAGGAATCAGGCTGTGGTTAACAATGGAAGAGTTGAAGTTCAGAATCGTGGTAATGTTCGTCAGATGGGAGGTGGTTCAGGGTTTAATGCTATGGGAAGGAATAACATGGGTGCTCCGCAAAAACAAAGGGCTCAAGTGGTTGAACAAGGGAATGCTAAGAATGGGGTTAATGGTCTTCGTTGTTATAACTATAATGAGAAGGGTCATCTGGCTAATACATGCCCTAAGCCGAGGACAAGATGCAATGCTTATTTCAAAGAGGCTTTGCTCTTGGCTCTCAAGGATGAAGCTGGTGGAACTCTTACCAACAAGGAATAGAGCTTTATGGCAGATGCACATTCTGATGATGATATGGAGGACTTGCAGGCCAATGCAGCAGTGATGTTGATGGCACAAATGCAAGCACTACCCATGAGTGACATAGGCCCAGTGTATGACACTGATGGCTTGTCTCAGGTACCCGAACAAACCATATTCATCTCTGATCTAATATCTCCGCCAACATCTGAATCCGGCAAGGCTCCGAATGTTCAAAATGAGTCGTCCACATCTCATTCTGACGATTCTCAACTAGACCCCGTAGTTACATTTGACGATCAAGATGATCTAATGTTGTGACTCACCTTGAACACGCTGAACCTTTGCCTAATCCAGATATTGATCTGTTACTTAAAGACCAACAATCCCGAATGGAATAATGTCGTGCATTAAATCGAGAACTTACAGTAAAATGCACTGTTAACCAGGGATCTTGAATGCTTAAAACGGCAACTCAATTTTTTCAAAACTCAAGAAAACCGTGAAAAAGGTTTTGAAGCCGCTTTTGCTAAATCACATCAAAATGAAAAATCTTTGGAACGACAGATTCGTGATCTAGCCGCATCCAAGAATGCTTTGTTTTCTCAAATAGAACAACTGAAACATGAACATAAACAACAAATTAACGCTCTTACTTTGGAAACTCAAAAAGCCAAGGCTGAGTTGTTAACTTGTCAAAAATAGTTCTCTGAGTACAAAAAGCATTCCACGAAAAGAATAGATAACTATCTTGAAGAAATTGTCGACTTACAAAACAAAATCAAAGAGTTTCGAAATGTTGTTTATAAACATGGTGAATCAATCACAACGATTCAAAAGTTTACTTTCAAACCAAATCCAAATGGATATGGACCGAATCTTGCTGATTACAAACCTAAGTTTTCACACAGAGCATTCAAACCAAATCCTGAAGTTTATAGTGCAGAACATAGAATTGATGATTCAATTATGACCGTTGTTGAATATAATCGCATGGAGGAATTAGATGCTGATGACGAGAGTCGGTCAAAAATGGAAAATGTCGTTTATAACAAACCATTTAACTATTCAAAAGCCGTAACTTTTGTCACACAACAAGATACTTCTAACAAACCTTTGGTTATCACACCAGTTTCTGAAGTTAGTCCCCAACACAATGGTGCACAAATTAATGGTCCATTACCTTCACTTAGTGAAGTAAAAACTAAAGCCGAAAGTTGTCGTGTTATCAAATATTTTGACACTTTCTTATCTGACCTCAAAATTTTGGAACGTGAAATTGAATTTCATTCTGAAATAAAAGTTCAACATTTTCAATCGTCAATGGCACGAGAACAAAGAGATATTCTTCAGAAAAGAATTTTACCCCATGTCAAAAATTTGAAAACTTGTGCACTATATTGGGAAAGGGATTTTCACAAGGAACTTGGTCTCATGAAAACAGTTTTCGAGAAAACATAAACATCGATTTCAAATACTAAACGTAAAAAGAAACTGTTGCGAAAAGATGTTGATCGACTCTTGGAAGATGTTATCTGTGCTGATATCAATAATCTTGTGTTATTAAAATATGTTGCATATGCATCGATTATATCTCTGATACTTGTTGATTATGTTGAAATTGTTGAGAATACTGATAATGTGCTTCAAATCGAGTCTTTAAAAGTTGAAAATGAACGATTATTAAACGAACTTTCAAATGCAAAACGTTGTCTTAATTGGTGTCAAAAAGATATTCGCGATCAACAACTTGCTTTTCAAAACAAAATCGCCATGTTGCATGCAAAAAATCTTAATCCAAAACTTGAGCAACTGGATGATCAAAACGTGTCTTTTAAGTGTCAAATCTCAAAATATGAACATGAACTTGCAAAAGTTAAACAGGAGTATGGTGTCATATTTGATTTACTCAAACAGACTCATGATGAAGCATCAAACGAACTTGATCATTATCTTGCACACACTAAAGAAGTCATGAATTTTGCTGGAAATCTTCGTTCTGAAAATCAAGATTTGGTGCACACTATTATTAAGTTAAGGGAAATGTTAGGAAAGTATGAACAAGTTCAGCCTAGCATCATTAAGAGAATTGCACCTGTAACACTTAGCAAACGTGAACCCAGATTGCCTACTGACAAAACACAAGTTACTAATGTGCTTTCCTCTACTGAAACAGGACTAGTTGCTTCTTTTCCAAACGTCCGCACTTCACAACCTAGGAGCAATACAAGGAAGAATAGGAAGTTGCGACCTAAGAAAATAATAATAAGGAATGCTAAAGTAGAAGAACACCCTAGGACTTTGAATAAGACTTACGTTGCACCTACTTTAGATATTGCGTCTGACAAATGTAATGGAAAAAGTGTTGTAACGAATGCTAAACCTTTAAGTACTTTTGATATTCAGTCTGATGCTTCTTGTGTTATTTGTCGTAAAAGTATGCTTTCCGATTGTCATGACAAATGTGTTGCTAGAGCTATCTTGTCTCGTTTAAGGAATCCTAAGAATCGAATACCTCTAGGCCCACTAATGCTTCTAAGTCTGTGCTTGGTAAACCGCCCTCCTTAGATTCTAAGAAACGCATTGATGTCCCTGTAGTTCCAGTATCACCTCCAAGGAATGTAGTACCACCTAGTGCATTCACTAAGACTAAAGCTAAGACTAGTTGGAGATGGCAGAAATGGATACATAATACACTAGGATTTAAATGGATGTCTAAAATCATTGATGTGTGTATTTCTACTATATAGCTGAGGAACCCTCTAACTCATCGGGTTCCACATCTACTTCTATTCCATCTGTGTCGTCTGTGTGTAATGCAGGTGATACAGATCATCCTTTGGATTGTTGATAGCGGATGTTCCCGACATATGACAGGCAATCTTAAACTGTTATCAAACATTATTGCAAAGTTCATTGGCACTGTCAGATTCGGGAATGATCACTTCGCAGCTATCATGGGCTACGAAGATTATATCAATGGCAATATAGCAGGGTTTATTATGTGGAAGGCCTCGGTCACAATCTCTTTTCAGTCGGTCAATTCTGTGATGGAGATTTGGAAGTTGCTTTTAGGGAGAAAACTTGTTTCATTCGTGATCTACAAGGAAACGATCTTATGTCTGGCTCTCGCAATTCTAGTCTGTACACAATCTCAATACAAGACATGGTTGTTTCATCTCCTATCTGTATACTTTCAAAGGCTACATCAACAAAATCCTGGCTATGGCACCGTCGTCTCTCACACGTAAACTTTCAAACCATCACCAACCTTGCTCGACACAAACTTGTTGAAGGTCTCTCGAGATTCCGGTATTCTAAAGATCATCTATGCTCAGCTTGTGAACAAGGGAAAAGCACTCGTGCTCATTTTTCTTCAAAGGTGGAACACAGCTCTCAGTATGTGCTTCATCTTCTTCACATGGATTTGTGTGGCCCGATGTGCGTGCAGAAGATTAATGGCAAACGCTACATCTTGGTAATTGTTGATGACTACTCAAGATGGACTTGGGTTTATTTTCTTCGAAGTAAAGACCAAGCTCCACAGATGATCATCACCTTTCTCACGAAAATTCAAATTCAGCTCCGGAACACCGTAAGACAAATTCGAACAGACAAAGGAACTGAATTTGTGAATCAAACTCTTCGGGAATATTATGAGAAAGTGGGAATTGAGCATCAAACATCCATTGCACGCACCCCAGAACAAAACGGAGTTGTTGAAAGACGAAACCATACGTTAGTGGAAGCTGCCAGAACGATGTTAATCAATGCTAAACTTCCAGATTACTTGTGGACTGAAGCTGTCTCAACTGCATGCTACACTCAGAACCGTTCAATGATTACAAAACGCCATAACAAAACACCTTTTGAGCTTATCCATAACAGAAAACCGAACCTCAAACACTTTCATGTATTTGGATCCCTTTGCTACCCAAATAATGATCGTGATGACTTTGGAAAGCTCAAAGCCAAAGCTGACATTGGAGTCTTTATTGGATACTGTGAGAACTCTAAAGGTTACCGGATCTAGAATCGTCATACAAAGAAGGTTATGGAAACGATTCATGCTAATTTTGATGAGCTTACTGAAATGGCTTCTGAGCATAACAGCTTGGAACCCGGTCACAACCGTTTAAACTTCCCGCAAACCCCATCATCAGCTGAATCAAGCCCCCAGCTTACTCGTCAACAAATGGAAAAGCTATTTGCTCTGATGTTTAGTGATGACATTGATGAACGTGCTCCAGGTGTATCCAATGTTTCCGCTGCACAACCTGATCATAATCCAATACATGATACACCTGCCACAACAACTACGGTTGAAGAAGCACCACCAGTTGACTCTACAACAACAGTTGAACAAACTGCTTCCAATGACGTTGAACCAGCTGATGATATTCTTAATGTAGTACCCCCCCCCCACCTGCAGATTTTGATCCAAATGCGTTCTTTAACCCGTTTGCTAATGAAACTGCTGCACCTGATGTTGCGGAATCATCTACAAGCCATTTGAATCCTCAAAATCTACATAATGTATATCAACATCAACCTTCCACGCATCGTTGGACGAAAGACCATCCTCTAGAGAACATTATTGGTAACCCGAATCAACCAGTCATAACTAGACAACGTCTTCACACAGATGGTGAACATTACATTTATGCTCTCACTGTCGCCAATCGAACCTAAAAACATTAAAGATGCAATGACTAAAGATAACTGGATTGAATCCATGCAAGAAGAACTCAATCGGTTTAAACATCTTGAAGTATGGGAATTGGTTGAAAGACCAATATGGGTCTTCGTCATTGGTCTGAAATGGATTTGGAAAAACAAATTGGATGCTGAAGGAACCGTAATTAGAAACAAGTCACGTCTGGTGGCTAAGGGTTATAGACAGGAAGAGGGTATTGACTTTGAAGAATCATTTGCTCCGGTTGCTCGTCTTGAGGTTGTTCGGATTTTTCTGGCATTTGCGGCTCACATGAACATCACGGTCTTTCAGATGGATGTCAAAACTGCTTTTCTCAATGGACAACTGAAAGAAACGGTCTATGTTAGTCAGCCAGAAGGATTCGTTGATCCAAAGTTCCCCAATCATGTCTACAAACTGAAGAAAGCTCTCTACGGTCTCAAACAAGCCCCTCGGGTGTGGTACGATAAGTTATCATCCTTCCTTATTGGCAATAATTTTACCAAAGGTTCGGTCGACCCTACACTCTTTATACAATATTACGGGGCTCACATCTTAATCGTTCAAATCTATGTGGATGACATCATTTTTGGGTCAACACATTTAAAATACTCAAATGCTTTTGCAAAACTTATGACAAAACATTTTGAAATGTCAATGATGGGTGAACTCACATTCTTCCTTGGAATGCAAGTTCATCAATCACCCCGTGGTATTTTCTTGAGTCAGTCCAAATATGCCCTTGAATTGTTAAACAAATTTGGAATGCAAAACTGTGACACCTATGCCACACCAATGGCTCATACCAAGAAGCTAGACGCTGATTTACATGGGAAATTGGTGGACCCTACCAAATACCGAAGTATCATTGGGTCTCTCATGTATCTAACAGCTAGCAGACCTGATATTGTTTTTGCCGTCTATCTTTGCTCCCGTTATCAGTCGAGACCAACTGAAACCCACCTCTATGAGGCTAAAAGAATCCTCCGATACATCAAGGGAACCATTAACTTGGGGATCTGGTATCCGAAGGATTTCGGTTTTGAACTAATAGCTTTTTCAGACGCTGACCACGCAGGATGCTTAGATTCATGGAAAAGTACTTCAGGAGCATTACAATTTCTTGGTGATAAACTGGTGTCATGGCAATCGAAGAAGCGGGATTGTACATCGCTGTCCTCAAGCAGAATATGTAGCCATGTCGGCGTGTTGTGCTCAAGTCATTTGGATGAGAACACAACTCAAAGACTATGGTTACGTATTTGACAGAATCCCGATGTACTGCGAAAATCGGAGTGCTATTGCGATCTCGTGCAATTCAGTTCAACATTCGAAATCAAAGCACATCGATCTTCGATATCATTTCATCAAGGACCACGTGGAACAGGGTACTGTTGAATTATATTTTGTGGGTACTGAATACCAATTGGCAGATCTTCTCACCAAAGCCTTAGCTCCTGCTAGGTTTAATGAGTTGGTCCACCGGATTGGTATGCGGTGTTTGACTCAAGAGGAACTGGATGAACTCTTAAAACATTCTTAAAAACTAGTCAAACACCAAAATCTCTTTTGTAAATATTTTCCAAAAACAAAATACAAAATTATAAAATCTGATAAAACAACAAAAATATTCTTCTATCTATTTTTCTTTTAACATGGCAAGTACAAATCTTCTGTCAACACTCTATTCTTTTAAAATTCAGTATTTTTTCGATCAAGTGTTGAGGGGGAGAAAGAACATATTTTTCCAGTTTCATAAACACCTTGTACTTGCATGTTACTTTATCCCGGTTGTTTCTTTAAATGGTGGTCACTTTTCTGGTTTACTGACACTCGGACAAAAATTTATAAAACTTCATTATTTCTTAAGTCGAGGGGGAATGTTGTCAAAATTTCTTTCCAAATATCCTTCGTTTGGTAACCAAAATGGAAGTTATTGACATTGCATGAAAATGGAAAAGGTGGAGGGGCTAAAACTGTCAAAAGCTTAAAGTTATTTTAATAAAACAACCCACTTAATTCATTAACTCTTCACATTTAATATCCAACGTAACAAGATCCTACGCGTAAAAATCAATCTCCAAATCCGATTTCTTGATCATCATTTTGTAAGTGATTTCGTAATCTAAACGTGTTTACCAACAATGGTTTTGAATTATATGCAAATCCAACGGCTAAATCTTGTGTTTGGATGATCTTCGTGTTCTACGCGTAAGCATACGAACACAAGATCATCAGGTGTGAGTTTTTTCATGATATAATGGTGTTAAAATGTTCAAAACTATATACCAAAACCATTTTTATCAATCTATTCCACCCAGAAACATGAATTGTCCGTTATTCAAAATTAGGGTTTATGAGCCGATTTGGGGGTTTTCATATGTGAGTGTTTTTGGTGAAAAAGATAGTTGTATGATGTTGTGTTCAAGTTGAATTGATCATATCTAGGCCCAGAAAGTACCCAGAAGCATCAATTGCCTTAAAATTTAAAACTAGGGTTTATGTTCATATGTATTTAGGTATTTTTGATTTGCTTTGATACTGATGTTAAAACTTGGATAGAACAACTCAGTTAGCTTCTAAGACTTACCAGAACAAGTTTGGTGTTAATCCTATGGTTAGAACTGTAATGCGTAATTCTTGAACATTAGGGTTTTGACTTTTACGCATAAGTGTTTTACGCGTAAATGTTTAATGAGTGTTTATGATTTGAACTGAAAAATAATTGAATGTATGTGTTAAGATTGGTGACATGATGAATTTGTTTCAGGTTTCTACGCTTAAAATTTCAGAATCAATGTTAACTTGAACATCTACGCATAAGGATCACCTTACGCGTAGAATGTTATGCGTAAGAGAAATCTTACGCGTAACGATTACGCGTAAGGTTCTACATAAGGGACTACGCGTATCCTGTGAAGGATATGCGTAAACAGTGACCTCTACGCATAAGGTTGACTCTTACGAGTAAGCCTTACACATAAGGTTCCATATACGCTTACGCGTAAGCTTTACGCATAAGGTCCCCTTTTCTTACGCGTAATATTTCTTATGCATAAGACAAGAACCTATGCATAAGCTTACGTTTACGCGTATACCACTCCTGTTTACGCATAAGCTTGCCATTTCTATGCCTAAGCCTAGTTTAACCTTAATTATGAATTGTTACGCGTGCAAAATTGTAAATAAATAAATCATAACGCCACGAAACCAATAATGTCACTATAAGCTTAAATGTTTAACAAGTTGTGAATAATAAGTGAAAACATGGACTTTAAAACTTAAAGTTAATCAACTCACGAAACTTATCACGACGTCATTGGACTAATGAACAAACAAGTGACATTGGACTCGTAACAATCATCGACATATCACATTCAATAATTAGACAATAAAACCATATGTTGACTAACATAATGTCTTTTGATATGTTGGTTCTTTTGGCTAAATATCTTTCAGATCACGACATGGACGCTCAAATGCAGAATTTGGATGTACCAAATGTTCTCACCATTGCTGATATCTTCCCTAATGGCTATCTGATGAAGATTGGAAAGAACAACCTTCGTGTTGATTTTGATACCCTCACATGCTCAGAGTCTTCTTGCTTGATAGCAGTGGACATTATGAAGAACCATTCTTATCAAAATATGCTCACCAACTCTGCCACAGTACCGGAGATCTACATATAGCAATTCTGGCACACAATGAAGCAGATCAAAGGGCAAAATGCTGTGACTGTGACTCTCAATCACAAGCAAGTCACCATCACACCAGCAGACTTGCGGGCTATTCTCCTCATTCCTGTCATTGAACCAACTGAGTACAATGCTACACCTTCTGAAGAGGTCGTTCTACAATTCATGATCAACATCGGTTATGACGAAGCTACAGAGGTAATCACCAAGCACTCTTTCGTTGACCTGAAGAATATCCCTCAGCCCTGGAGAACCCTCTTCATCATCATCACAAAATCTGTTTCGGGCCGGGATAGTGGTTATGAGCATCCCAAGCTCATGGAACTACAGATTTTTGGGCTTTGGTCAACATGAAACATATCGAAGTTGAAGCTCTGATATGGGATGACATGATGTCTTTCCTCAAAACGCGAGGCACCAAGATCCCATACATCGATACACAAAACTGGCGATCCAGAGAGCTCTTGGGTTAAATCTCGATATTCCCTTGAGACTCAACGACCCAAACAATCACTCCATGTTGTATGAACCTACTCTAACAGTCAGATTTAAGGAATCAACAATAAAGAAACAAGGTGCTGTATTACCGGATCACCTTCTCTCTGATGCAATCAAACAGCTTTATTCATACAAAAGGTATCTAGTAGCAGTTGAAGAAGGCAAAGTTGGTTTTCTCGATGAAAAGTCTTCTGGTACACCTACTAGGAAAACCAGAAGAGGCAGTGCAGGAAGTGTTGCAAGCACTGAGAATCAACGAAAGTTCCCTAAGAGGAAACCTCCACTCAAAAGGACAGTTCCCTCTAAGGAAGTTGTTCCCATTCCCATTCCCAAGTCTAAACCGCAAAGAAAGCTAGTGGATGAAAGCTCTGAGGAAACCGAATCAGAAGAAGAGGTTATCTACTCTGAAACTGCAACCGTTGTCACTGCAACAGTAGCTAAACCTCCCAGTCCAAAAGCTGACCAAGGCAAAGGGAAGACTCCAGTACTTGAGCAAGAAGAAGAAAGCTCTGATGAAGAGCCACTGGATACTGACTACAGGAAGAAGTTCAAAATCATTAGACTCCAACACAAGGCAAAAGAGTTTGAACAGGAACAAATGTGTGGCCCCGGAGGGTCAAGTGGTGGTGTCCTATCTACACCAATTCCTGATGCAGTTAATCAACCCGATAAGGGAATTGGTGCCACCACTCTTGAGCAACAACAAAAGCGCCTGGAGGATTCTATTGATTATGACATTGAGGAACCAGAAACAGAGAAGTCTGAGAAAGGAAAAGCTGATGAGGAAGCTCGGATTCAGGCTAAAGTAAAGGCTAAATCTGGACAAGATGACAAAGTGAAATATGATGATTTTCTTCTCAACGGTCCAATTCGCTCCGAGGAGAAAACTTCTGAACCTCCTAAGGACCCTGAATCCCCTCATGTCTCTTCATCATCGGATTCATCCTCTCACTCTTCACCACCACCATCCAGAAGAACAACCAAATCCACATCCAAATCTGTGAAGAAGCCGACGGACTCTTGGATTTCTCGAGCAAAGACAAGGATCGTTAAAGCTGTCAAGCAGGTCAGGAAGAAAGACGTGCTTTACAAAAAGCTGAATTTTCTCGCTAACCAGGTTCAGTATCTTCATGAGGAGAATGACAAGATGTCAGCTGAAAGCAAGTACATCCAGAAGTTCATGCAACAGGATCTTCAAGGGGAAATGAACGAGATGATCAAAGGTTACACTCACAAGTTCCTTCTTGACATCGTTCCTGGTGTGACAAAAGAAATGTAGACCAGACAACTCTATCCGAATCTATTGCATTTGGCCAAGCAAACTATGAGATCAACACCTATGACAGTGAACATCAATCCAACTGATCCCATAATATTCTCAGAAGCTGAATTGGTTTCCAGGCTAGTATCTCAAATGTCTAAACGATCTGCAACATTTACTTCTCACAAAGGTAAATTATTTGAAGCATTGCTGGAATACCAACTCAAATCAGCATATAGAGAAGAAGCTCAAAGGCCTAAACGTCCAAGAGACGATGAAGATAAGGATAAAGATAAAAATGACGAGCCTAAACGTCCAAAGCAGTCTGGAGAACCATCATCTATGCCACCACCACCCCGAAGGACTTCACCACCAAGACGATCTCCTCCTCGCTCCTCTACTGAAAAACCTCAGGACTTTGAGTTACCACCCCAGACAGAGAAAACCGGTGATCACTTTGAGTATACTGGTGGTGACGATGAGGAAGTCCCTGAGCCCCAACAACCCACCTCTCCAGCTTCAACAAAGAAACCATCATCCTCATCAAGGCCAAAGAAGAAGAAAAAGATGCCTAAGGCTGATGTCGTCTCATGGCTCGACGAAGATGACACCGAGTTTGAATGGTTCTCCACACTTGTTGATGCCACTCCCGCTCTAACTGATGATCCAGATATGGTAGAAGGTAGTATGTTGGAGCATGCTAAGTTATTGCAAGAGAAGTTTCATGTGAAGAAGATGATGAAATCAGAGTTGAGACGAATCAAGAATGAAGCCTTTCAACTACTCAAAGATAGCTCGGAAAGTGCTATTGAAGTCGAATATCACCTTGAAAACATAGCACGAGCCATGTCTACCAACATTGATTGGCTCAACCCTGAAGCAAACATTGACTTCACCAAAAGAGACAACCCTCCATACTACACCGACTGGTCTACACCTCTACCAACAATTGGCCAACCAGATCAACCTAGGATTCCATTTCGCTACTTCTTCAACAAATATTTGGAATTTCTTCTACACGGTAGCGATGGTACAAAGAAATACGCTACATCACTTACACTTCCGTTCCCGTCAGCCATATACTCCAACTGCATAGCCATCGAAGAAAAGGCTACCCACATGTTTTCCAACAGCGTGGAACAATATGACATTAATGCAATGTATGGGATTCATCATTGGCCAGAACGCCGACGAATCTACTACAAGAGCTGCCAGGTTCGAAAGTGTCAACATGAAGTGTTCAGTGATAAAGGGATCGTGGCCGTTAAGCATGTCACCCTTTCGTCTAAATGGGATTACACCTTCCTCAAGTCTATCGTGGTCAAAAGACAAGACGAAAGGGACTATGAATTCTGTGAAGCAGACTTTCAGAACTTGTCTCTCAACGAAATTGAAGATCTGTATCTTGCTAAAGTACAAGGAAGAATGAGACATTTCTCGACTGAAATTCAACGTGAATACATCAAGTCCTTACTCATCTTCATCAGAAGCATAGTGATCCAAGAACGTGTAGAAGATTTACAACCTGCTGTTGAATCATATCAGACCCGTGTCAACTTCACCAAACCTCAGCTAGAAATACCTGACATCAACCAGATTTCACAATACACTCTCATCAGCAAACCATTCGGAGTAGTTTACCGTAGTGAACTACAACGCAACTGCTTGATGGCGTGTAGAGATCTTCACAAGTTTGGGGATCACACATTGAAGCAGGTCAGGGATGGCTTGGCTTATAGGTTAAAGGAGATACACGCAGGCATTGGGTCTCCAAAGCGATGGAATTCTCAGGACAGACGGGATGTTAAGAGGATCATCACTAGGATCGATGAAAGGTTGTACAGAAGGGACCAGTTCAGAACTCTGGAGAGCTTCGTAGGTAGTCGTCCCAGGATTACTCTCACAGGCTATCAACGCCCGGTTCGCATTCCTGGAAAGATCGATGGACTGCCTGGTACCCCTTAATCTGTTTCATTATCATTATTAATTTGGATGTGTGATTATTTAATGACTATGGCTTGTGCACACATAACAGTGTACAACCCGTACTTGTAATGAAAGGACCCTGTGGTACGCTTCAGTGCCACAATCCTTATAAAAGGAGCGAAAGCTTCTTCCTTTTGAGTAAAACTTATCAAACCTTTCATTTTTCAAAGGTTTTGCTCAAAAGAACAAGTACTTCCCCTTATGATTTTCAAAACCTCAACCGTTAATATCACTTGTTGAGGGGGAGTATTTGATCAAAAACTTTGTTCACAAATTGTTCTTCGTGTAATCTTCCCATAAAACTCAAAATGGTCATATTTATTCTCAATATTTCTTCAAAAATAACATATTTATATGCCATTTTTGAGGGGGAGAAAATTATGTGATAAGAAATATGTTGTAAAATTGCAAATGAATCTTTGTGCTACAGACTTAACCAATGAATTGACGAAACCTTAAATGTTAGTAACTCGAAAAGACTTGTCCGGGACGGGTAATAATTTCAAGCTAGTTCGCTAGTGATGTAAACGTGTCTCGCAAAGGACTTGTCCGAGTAGAATGTACCATTCGAGAAACTCTTGGTAGACATGAACTTTGTCGGGTTTGACAACCTCTCGAGGATTGTCCACACCTTCAAGGTAGTTATTAGAGCTAGTTGTCACCTAAAAGCTGACAATGTATCTCTTTAACTATGCAACGTAATCGTGTCTCGCAAGGAATTGTTTATCTTGAGTTGATCAATTCAAAAGTGCGAGCTCTTTCCTCACTGTGCAGACTTCTGTCAAAACTCTTAAGCACATGTGGAGGGGGAGTATTTTTGAAAATCCAAAACTCTTGAAGTGTTCAAACATATTTTTCATTCACAAACACTTTAAGAGATTTTCATGAAAGTGGTTTTATGGCAATGGAGTTATAAGGTGATTAAGGTTAGGAGTAACCGTCCTATGATCCGCCAGAGCCGGAGGGATCTACCCAAGGACACTACCAATAGTTAGAATTAGAAGTCCTTATGTATGATTATAAAAAGGAGAAAATGAGAATCGAAGAAAGAAGGAGTTGAAGGATTAAAAAGAAAAGAAAAAAAAGGTGAAAAGAAATAGCCCTCCAGATTATTCAACTTAGGGCAGACACCGAGTTCAATTCATATGCTACTGGTTGTCACTAGATGACACCGGTATTGAAGATAAAAGTCGTCATGGACCCAGTGACGCATGCACTAAACCTTCTTAGCCACTCAAGTTTCTCCCAAAAGAAGCTTGTTTCATTCTCACAGGGAACCCTACGTAAACCATTGGCTTTCTCTTAGATGCGAGAACATTGAGAGGGGTATTTGAAAAGAAGGAGACCCTCTCCTAGTCTCAGCTCAAGAAAACAAAACAAAAGTTCACTATTGCTTATTACTAACTTTCTTAGTCTTATGGAAGCCACTGAGATTCACGTCAAAGTCATTCTTCGTCAAAGTCACAGAATCTACAAAGTTTAAAGACTAAGAGAACTACATCAGTACTGAAATCCAACGTCAAAGAGTGTGTGAGCATGTTGGAGAAAGACGTGGAGACACTGGAGCAACGAAGCAGACCTGATGCAGACAACAACATACTATCACTATCATCACAAAGAACAAAGAAAATGATGAAGTCTAAGCAAAACTTTTCAAAGGAAACAATTTCTCTACACTGGGGAGATTGTTCGAATCAGGGCAACTCTTCTCACAAGAAAGAAGAATGTCAGAAGATGTCAAAGCTACTATTACATCAGCACCTACATCGTTTATCACTTTTTCACTCATCACCAACACTTAGGGGGAGATTGTTAGAATCACTCCTAAACCTTAATTCAAGTGTTAGTGATTCATATGTAATAGTTAGCTTATTATGGCCTTTATGTTTGTTATTAAGCTAAGGCTTATGTAGAAGGCCCATAAGCCTTGGCCCAAGTCCAATAAGGAAACGAAGGGACTAGGAGTGTTGCCCTAGCTCCCTCTCCTATAAATACTTATGTAAAACCCTCACTTGAGGGTTGGTTGTTCAATTCATTTCACTTTCATACGCATAACATTTCTTATATTCATACGCATAACATTTCTTATATTCATACGCATAAGTGTTTGATTGTTCAACCGATCTCTCTTCTCTATATTTCCACATATTGATGCTTGTGTTACTAATATGGTGACCTAACACATCTCAAGTAGGGGGATATTATGTTTAGTTGTTATTGTTATGTTGAAAA
Organism: Chrysanthemum makinoi; assembly: GCA_910596185.1. Taxonomy (NCBI): domain Eukaryota; kingdom Viridiplantae; phylum Streptophyta; class Magnoliopsida; order Asterales; family Asteraceae; genus Chrysanthemum; species Chrysanthemum makinoi. The sequence goes on along the minus strand of OU343219.1, from coordinate 97,072,462 downwards.
AAAAGGTTATGTTATTTAGTTATTGTAAAGTGCAATGTTATAAGCACTATGTTATGAGCTTTATATAGATTTAGTATCGAGGAGGCCACCTCGGTCACATTCGAAGATTGGAGTTGGTAATTATGGCAACAGTTGGAGAAAAGGTAGTGTGCCCCTCATGACGTCCTCTAATGACACATCTACCTAGTATTTCATGATCCGGTTTCTTTACTTCAAAGCTTGAACTTTGGGCGAACGGTAAGTAGTGATGACTTGGTTATAGATTTAGACTACATGCTTGATTTTTAGTTTACACCATTTATATATCCCATGTCTTATCCTACCCTTTAGTCATGAAGCGTGTCTAGGTGATGCAGCGAGCAATCTTTGGTGTCTTGGCCATGGATTTGGTCATGTATCATTTATTTTGTCCACTTCGCCGTGACATGTTAGTAATGACGAGTCACCCCCTTAACCTTTGTCGTGTCTACCCATATTGCCTTCGAAAATTGTTTAGCCCTTAACTCTAGTGGTGGAGATTTGTGTAACCGCCAAGCTTATGATAGAATACATGCTATGACTGTGCGATTGAGTGATCACCCCGAAATTGACATTTAGAATAGTTGAGAGATTTGAGTGTTTTGTTCCCATTTCGTGAGGTGTTCGGCTTTGTTTTATTCTAGCATAAGGGATTTGTATACTTATATTTTCCAGGTAATTGGAGAGATCTTTTTAGGAATCTATCTAATAAGGTCTACTTGAGGGCAAGTAGAGTTCAAGTGGGGGGATGTTTGATAACATCAAATAATCCTGAATATTAAGTGTCAATTTCCCCAGATAATTCTTGTAATTTATATCATTTATATGGATTTATGCTTGTTTTCCATTGTTTTCACTTTCAGGTAAATTACGAGCATTGGAGCTAAAGAGACGCGGAATTGGAGAATTATTAAAGATTTATCAGAGTATGCTCACTTTGAAGAAGTTACGGTGTAACTCCTCTCTCACATTACGCCGTAACTAAAGCGTGACTCAGAAAGCCAACTCATCAGAAGGTTATGGCGTAACTCTCGCAAAAGACTATGACGTAACTATATTAGGTCAAATGAGGTTCCACGCCGCTGATAACTACGCCGTAACTCTTGCATAAACTACGGCGTAACCATGAAATATTGAAGATACGACGTAACCACCTCTAAGGTTACGCCGTAACCAACAGATCTAGTGCAAATTACGAAGAAATTGAGGATTACGGCGTAACTATTCTATTGGTTACGCCGTAACCCAGATCTGGCCTATAAAATACCCCACGATTTCCAGCATTTCAAAGCATCCCATTTCACACACCACAACAAAAGAACGTGGGAAGAAGACAAAGGCAGGTCTAGAGGAGCATACGGAGCCATCTCCAAGGGAAAAATCACTCCCCTACGATAAGCATTAGCATTTTATCTTTTCTTTACTTTCGATTCATGTATTTCGTAACATTGAATATTGAATTGATTTGTATGGTTAATATGAGCGGCTAAGCACCTCTAGGTGTTGGCCTAGTTATGATTCCTTAATTGTTTTGTCTGCGTTTACTTTACTTCCGTATAATTATTTCTAAGTGTATGCATGCATAGTTTATTGGTAGCTACCCTTGTTTCGGTAGTTTTGAATTGCGGTAGAGGCTAGTTGCTTAGGAGATATGACCAACTGACCCTAAGTGAGTAGACTGAGACGGGAAGGGTAAGATATGACCAACTGACGACCCTTTCTACTTGTGCGATTTGACTAACTGATCACCTACCGTTTGGATGAATTTAAGAATTAGGGGGTGAGTGTTTAAGTTGATAACGCTCGGGCACTTACTATTTTAAATCTAGCATGTAGCGGAACTTAATGACTTGGATTAGGGGACCAGGAACAAATGGACTTATGAAGGGACACCTGACTTCTACAGTGGTGGCATCTTTGCTGATAGGTTAGGGCGAATTGACCAAATTTTGTCCTCTCGACTTTGACCCCACCTGAAGTAATTGGAAGTAATTAGACGTAGACATTACTAGCTAGGATGATTAACTAGGTTAGCACCACTCTCCTTTATTGATTGAACCTTTACCTTTATTTTCTTTTATCTGATTTAGTAGTTTATTAATTAATTCCTTATCAAAATAATATTTAAATCTGTGACACCTAGACTTAGTAATAATCCAACACACATAGATCTTGGGACGACCTCGGTTTTACCAAATACTACACTACACATAACCAGGTACACTGCCCGTTAGTGCATTAGGGTAGACCATAGGTATAACGAGACAATATAAATATTAAAACCTGGTCAGTAAAACCTGCATCAAGGGTTCATGCGTCAAATTGGGGGATTTCTTTTTGGAGTGTTCTGGTGTAATTAGATGGCTAGGTTAGTGTTAGAACATGATTAGATACATGAATAGAGCCTTCAATCATACTCAGAAACATCAAAATGTGAGAATTAAGGTTTTAGGGTTCATAGGTTCGTCACCCTTGAATCTTTTGATTTTGTGGGTATTTTATGTTAAAACTTGTTCTAATCCATTCCTTAGACATCTAGGATCACCCAGAAATGAATCTTGATTGATTTCTATGGTTAAATTTGTTATGTGTAGAACTAGGGTTTAGGGTTTTAGAATCTTTACGCCTAAGCTGTTCTAGGCTTAACTGACGTGACCTTGTGATTGTTTTGTGTTTCTGATAGTGTTTGGAGTAAAGTGTAATCAAGTTTTCATGTTTATGTGTTACAGGCTGCTTATTCGTAATTTTTCAGACCAAAGGTGTTCATGTGTTACACTTACGCATAAGGGGTTTACAGTGGGACTACGCGTATCTTGGAAAGATATGCGTAAAATGGGATGTTTAAGCCTAAGCTTTACTCTTACGAGTTAAACTTATGCGTAACATTTTGCTTAAGCTTACGCGTAAGCATAAAAGCCTTTGGACTTGTTTTGCGCGTAAGAATTTCTTACGCCTAAGACATGGCGTTACGCTTAAGCTTACGCATACGCCTAAGCTCCTTCTTTACGCATAATACCATTTGTTTATGCTTAAGACAACTACTATCTTTGTAATGAATTTGTTACGCATAAGCATACCATTGAATTGTTACACTTAAGTCAAAAAACCAAATGTTACTCATAAGCTCACAAAAGTTAATATGTTATGTTTTTAAGTGAAACTTTGGACTTTAAAACTTCAAAATTAATTCGTTCACGTAACTTATCACATTAACTTCAAACAATTGTTCTAAAGTGACATTAGACTTGTAACAATCATGAAAATGATAACCTCAAACAAGTAATTGGTCAATAAATCAAACTAAGACTAACACAATGTGTTTCCATATGTTTGTTCTTTTGTCTAATAACTTTCATATCACAAAATGACTATCAATCAAGAAAACATCGATGCCCCAATTGAGCTCACAATGGCAAATACCTTCCCACCCGGTTATGACAGGATCATTGGTAAGAACAACCTCAGAGTCGACTTCAATAATTTCACCTGTGCTGAATCATCCTGCAGAATTGCTGGGGACGTCCTTCAGCATCATCCATTCAGACCCATGCTTACCAGATCAGCGTTTATTCCGGACTTCTACTTGCACCAGTTCTGGTATACCATGGAAAGGACTGCCGACGATCATGTGTTCAAGGTTAAACTAGACACAAAAGAGATCATGGTGTCCGTAGATGATCTTCGTGTAGCTCTTCAATTTCCAACCATTAACTCTGAAGTTGATTATGTCAACATTCGTGATGAAACAGAGATTCTGGAATTCCTGGTAAATCTTGGTATGATGAGGCTTCTCGGATTATCTATACCCATTCAAGAGTCGATGTCAAGAATATCCCTCAACCTTGGAGAACCATCTACCAAATGGTCGCCAAGTCTGTCTCCGGGAGGGATAGCGACCATGAACACCCAAAACTCATGCACATGCAAATCTTCTGAGGATCTGTTCATGCACATCACATTGACTTTGCTAGCCTCATCTAGGAAGATATGATGCAACATCTAAAGAAGCAAGGTCCTAGGATTCCCTTCGTTCATTTCACCAAGCTGATCATCCACAACATCCTCAGGAAACACGAAGACATTCCAAAGCGCCTTGACGACCCCAACAAACATACCATGATCAATGAGCCTACCCTCAAAGAAGTAAGGGTCAAGAAGACAACTACCCGCAAGCAAGGTGTTGTTCTTCCGGACTGGTTACTCACCAACAAGGTCAAAGCTGCCACTTCATACATTTATTACACTGAGGAAGTCAAGGTAAAGAAGGTTGGGTTCTTAGATGAGGTAATTGCTCCAAAACCCAAGACCAGAGCACGAAAAGCTGGAAGTACTGGAAGCTCACAGACTAAGTCCAAGAAATCTTCAAGGATAGTCAAGAGAAGGATTCATGCTAACATTGTCAAGAAGGAGCCTTCACCTGAGCCATCATCACAACCCGATGATGACTCGGCAACCGAGTCTGATGAGGTCACTGTGTACTCTGAGGAGCATACTGAGGACACAACCGTCAAACAAAGGAAAGAGGACAAGGATGATAGTTCTTCTCTTGAGGACCTCTTCCGAGATATCGATGAGTACGACTCCCTAGATAGTAAGACCAAGACAGACAAAGGGAAGAAACCTATGGATGAACAGGAATCAGATGATGAAAAGTATGACTCAATGGATGAAGATGAGCAATTCAGGAAAACTCTGAAGCAGAAAAGACTTGAACACCAAGCCGCTGAATTTTTTCTTCAACAAACTAAGACGACCCCAACAAACATACCATGATCAATGAGCCTACCCTCAAAGAAGTAAGGGTCAAGAAGACAACTACCCGCAAGCAAGGTGTTGTTCTTCCGGACTGGTTACTCACCAACAAGGTCAAAGCTGCCACTTCATACATTTATTACACTGAGGAAGTCAAGGTAAAGAAGGTTGGGTTCTTAGATGAGGTAATTGCTCCAAAACCCAAGACCAGAGCACGAAAAGCTGGAAGTACTGGAAGCTCACAGACTAAGTCCAAGAAATCTTCAAGGATAGTCAAGAGAAGGATTCCTGCTAACATTGTCAAGATGGAGCCTTCACCTGAGCCATCATCACAACCCGATGATGACTCTGCAACCAACTCTGATGAGGTCACTGTGTACTCTGAGGAGCATACTGAGGACACAACCGTCATACAAAGGAAAGAGGACAAGGATGATAGTTCTTCTCTTGAGGACCTCTTTCGCGACATCGATGAGTACGACTCCTTAGATAGTAAGACCAAGACAGACAAAGGGAAGAAACCTATGGATGAACAGGAATCAAATGATGAAAAGTATGACTCAATGGATGAAGATGAGCAATTCAGGAAAACTCTGAAGCAGAAAAGACTTGAACACCAAGCCGCTGAATTTTTTCTTCAACAAACTAAAGGACCGAGAGGTTCTAGCGGTGGTGTTCTCTCTACACCTGTTCCTGATCCGGTTAATCAACCCGGTAAAAGAACAGATGCCACCACCAAGGAACCTTCAGATGAACAACAGCAAAAGGATGAAGAAATGGTCGAACATGGAGATGACGATCAAGATACTGATGAGCGAATCATTGAGAAAGATATTTTGGAAGCAGAAAAAGAAAGGGCTGAAAAAGCTAAGAAGGCTAAAGAGGAACGCATTCGAAAGGAAACCGATGCATACATTCGTGAAAATCCTGACCATAACCCTGCGAAATCTTCAGAACCACCCCTTGAAACCTCCAAAACCGAATCATCTTCTCACTCATCACCACCACCATCAAAAGAAACAACAAAATCATCGTCAAGATCAATCTAGAAGAAAGCAGATACCTGGGCATCTCGCACTAAAGCTAAGATCCAGAAAGCATTGCTTCAATCATGAAAATGGAAACAAAGTCTTCATGAAACAAGATTGAACATGCTAGCCGACAAGGTCATTGATCTTTCAAAGCAGATGGACCAGTTCAAAGGAGAAAGAGAACAGATCAAGGCATTTCTCACCAGGGACGTCCAAGGAGAAATGAATGAACAGATCAAGAACTACACTCATCACTTTCTTCTCAATATGGTTCCTGGCGTCACCAAAGAGATGTTCAAGAATCAGTTCTACCCAACGCTCAAAACACTGGTTAAGCAGATGATTACAACTACACCGGTGGTCATGCAAACCAGACCAATCCAGCCTCTAGTTGTTACTGAAGATGAACTGATCTCTCAGTTGGTACTTAAGATGTCTCCTCGAGCTCCTTCTTTTACACCAGATGAATCGAAGTTGTATGAGGTACTTCTTGCACATCAATTGAAGACATTGTGCAAGGAAGCTGTTGGTCTGGATAAGAGACCAAGAGATGATGATGACAAGGATCAAAATCCGAATGCAAAATGTCAAAAGAAAATTGGCGGGTCATCATCATCCATGCCACCACCACCTGCTAGAACCCCCTACGACACTTGCACAACAAGGAACCAAACAACCACCATCATCATCTGAGAAACCTCAGGATGCTGATTCTTCACCACCACAGCAGAAAACCGGTGATCATTTCACTTATACTGGTGGTGAGAGTCATGACATTCCTGAGCCCCAAAGTCAACCATTACCTCGACCATCACCTCAACCAGAATCATCCTCAAGGACTAAGAAGAAGAAGCAAGGTTCTGTTGTCTCATGGTTGGACGAAGACGACACTGAGGAATACGAATGTTTTAGCAATTTGGTTGATGCTACACCCAGACTGCCTGAAGGCCAAGAACCGGTAGACGGTCGAACCATGGAGCAGGTCAAGATTATCCAGGATGAGTTTAAGGTTAAAAAGATGATGAAACGGGAGCTGCGCAGGATAAAGAAAAATGCATTCAACTTGTTGAAAGATATAGTCTACAGTGCAGTTGAGCTCGAATACCACTTGGACAACATTGCCCATGTAATGCCCAACAACATCGATTGGCTCAACCCCGAATCAAACATCGACATAACAAGGAAGGATAATACACCCTACTACACGGATTGGACCTAGCCTCTACCAACTATTGGCAGACCCGAACAACAAAGGATCCCTTACCGTTTCTTCTTCAGCAACGATCTCGAGTTTCTTCAATATAGAAGTAGCGTCAACAAGAAGTATGCTACCTCGCTCACCTTTAACATTCCACCTGCAGTATTCTCCGACAACATAGCCATTGAAGAAGACGCCATCAACCTGTACGTTGACAATGTAGTGGAATACGACATTGATGCTAAATATGGCATTCACCATTGGCCTGAAAGGAGGAGACTATACTAGAGAAGCTGCCAAGTAAGAAAATCCAACAAGAAGGTGAAGAATGAGAAGAGAATAGTTGTTGTGATGGGGGTAACACTGGAAAAAAAGTGGGGCTACTCATACTTGTCCAAGATCAAGGTCAAAAGACAAGCTGAAGTAGAGTATGATTTCACCGAAGCTAATTTCTCGAAATTGTCACTGAACGACGTCAAAGACATGTATCTTCACAAAGGTACAAGGCAGGATGCGACAGTTCTCTATGGAAATTTAACTCCAATTCATCATTGCCCTACTAGTCTTCATCCGCAGCAAACTTATTCAAGAACGTGTTGAAGACTTGCAACTTGGGGTCGAATCATACCAAAAGCCAATTAATCTTACCAAACCGCTGCTGCACTTTCCCGAACTTAATCAACAAGCTTAGTACACCATCATGCATAAACCAAAGTTTGGAATCGTCTTCCGCAGTGAGCATCATCACACATGCTTCATGGCATTTGACAAGATCCACAAGTTCTGTGATGCAACGTTGAAGATGGTTCGTGATGGGTTAGCTTATTGGTTAAAGGATATTGAAGCTGGTATTATTCGGAAGAAGAGATAAAATTCAGAAGATCGCAAAAAATTTCGCAGGTTTATCACCAGGTTGGATGAAAGGTTGTTCCACCAGGATCAGATGAGACGTTTGGAGAGCTATGTGGGCGGAAGACAAAGCTTCTCTATCTTGACATTCCAATGTGAAGATAAAGTTCCTGGTCATGTGTAATCGTTTGGGTACTCTTTAAAACACTCTTGATTATATTTTGATATTTGATTTAATTATTTATAATGGTTTGTACATAAATAGCAGTGTATAACCCGATCTTGTATTGAAAGGACCCTGTGGTACGCTTCAGTACCACAATCCTTATAAAAGGAGCGAAAGCTTCTTACTTTTGAGTAAAATTTATCAAACTTTCAATATTTTCAAAATTTTCTCAAAAGAACAAGTATTCCCTCTCGTGTTTTCAAAACCTCAAAAGTTAATATCACTTGTTGAGGGGGAGTATTTGCGAACAAATTTGTTCAAACAACGTTCTTTGTGGAAATCTTCTTGCAAAATTCGAAATGGTCATATTCGATATCAAAATTTCATCAAAAATAACATTAAATATGCCATTTTTTAGGGGGAGAAAAATTGTGTGATACAAATATGTTAGATTCTGTTTGAATCTAAGTGTGCTAAGACTTAACTATTGAATTGACAAACTCTAAACTGTCATAAATCAAAAAGACTTGTCCGGAACGGGTAATAATTTCAAACTAGTTCGCTAATGATGTAAACGTGTCTCACAAAGGACTAGTCTTAGTAGAATGTACCATCTGAGAAACTCTTGGTAGACATGAACCTTGACGGGTCTAACCTGTTCACCAAGGAGCAGTGTTGCAAAAATCGGCCGAATCGGCCGATTAATCGATAATCGGCCATACACCTTGTAGAATTTTGAAAATCGGTCAGGTAAAAAAATTGGTCAAAAATCGGCCAAATCAGTCAAAAATCGGCCGAATCGGTCAAAAAATTGAATCGGTCAGCTTTAAAAAAATCGTAATTTCACTTACAACGCACAATGGGGATCGTTTATTTCACTTATAACGCACAATTGGCCTCATAATCTAAATTGGAGCCTTTTATTGAGGTTTGGAAACATAGTAGGCTTGAAATCAGTTTAGATCTTTAGTTTTGTCTCCAGAAATACCCAACACTTGCAGTAAATGCCAATCCGATTAATCCCGCCTTGACCGATTACTCGCTGCAGGGTGGTCGACCGCCCGACTACCGATTCGCGATTTTTGCAACATTGCCAAGGAGTGTTTACAACTTCAAGTTGACCTAGTCAGTGATGTAACCGTGTCTCGTGGGGAATTGTCTATCTATAGTCAATCAATTTAAAAGTGTGCGCTCTACCCTCACTGTGTAGATTTAAGTCAAAACTCATAAGCACATGTGGAGGGAGATTATTTCTGAAAATGAAAAACTCTCTAAGTGTTACAAACATGTTTTCATTCATAAACAATTTGAGGATTTTCATGAAAATGGTTTTATGGCAACATAGAATACTCATGGAGTTATAAGCTGACTAAGTTTAGGAATAAACATCCTATGATCCGCCAGAGCCGGAGGGATCTACCCAAGGACATCACCAATAGTTTTATAAGTCCTTAGGTATGATTTAATAAGAAAAATGAGAAAATGAGAATCGGAGAAAGAAGGAGTTGAAGAATTAAAAAGAAAAGTTAAAGAAAAGGGTTAAAAGAAATAGGCCTCCAAATTATTCAACTTAGGGCAGACACCGGGTTCAATTCATATGCTACTAGATGTCACAAGATGGCACCGGTATTGAAGACAAAGTCGTCATGGACCCAGTGATGCAATGCACTAAACCTTCTTCACCACTCAAGTTCTCTCAAAAGAGCTTGCTTCATTCTCACTGGGAAACCTACATAATCTATTGACTTTCTCTTAGAGATTGTTGGTATTGAAGAACTAGACCATCTCCCTAGTCTCCGCTTAGGAAAACCAAAGCGCACTATTGAGTCTAGAGCCATGAGATTCATCAAAATATCTCTTAGGAACACTTGACTTTTCATCACTTATCGTTCAACATTAAGAACGCAAGTGAAACATTCTAGAGTCCTTCACAGATCCTAGCAATCTGCCGAGAACATTTATGAGGGGAGTCACAATTGTGATCCTCAGTGATTGAATGGAAACTCCTGTCAGGGTCAACATCAAACAGCCCTGACAGTAGGTCACTTCGATAACTCCTTGTGGGTTACGCTTAGTGTTCGCGGTGGTTTCAAATGGTCTACAGTCGTGGAGTGATACTTTGGTATACTCCAGCGACTCACAAATGACAGAGTAACGATACTGAGCATGGGGACATGCCAATGAACATTTCGGTTTAAGATTCGTCTAAGACCGCGCCAGCGAATTGGGATATGCCTGTACGAAATATCCAAACTCTTATGTTAGGAACTTTATTGCTAACTGTCTACATGCAGGATTGGAGATCCAAAGTTCCTGGGAGAAAAGATCGTGCTCATTCTCCACATGCTCATGCCAACAACTTCACAAACTAAGTTCTCTCAAAATCAAAGGCAACTCAAAAGTAAAAATGATTCTTCTTTAAAGCCAAAGAATCTACAAAGTTTAAAGACTTGAGAACTACATCACATCTGAAATCCAAAGTCAAAAGACGTGTGAGCATGGTGGAGAAAGACGTGGAGACACCTGAACGACAAAGCTGACAAATGGCAGACAACAACATACTTTCACAATATCCACAAAAGAACAAAGAACAAAGAATACAACGACATCAAAGTTGAAAATTTCAAAAGAAACAAGATCCCGAACAAGGGGAGATTGTTGGAACCTATAGCATCTCTACTCACAAGAAAGAAGAATGCTAGAAGATGTCAAGCAACTCTATTACTTCATTACTAACACTTAGGGGGAGATTATTGGAATTACTCCTAAACAGTATTATCAAGTACTAGTTAATTCCTTGTAATAGGTTGCGTATTTATGGCTTTAATGTTTGTAATTAAGTGCTAGGCTTATGTAGAAAGCCCATGAGCCTATGCAAAGGCCTATAAGGCCAAGGAAGGGACTAGATGTGTTTCCCTAGCTCCTTTACCCTATAAATACATTTTAACCTCTCCTTGGAGAGGTGTTTTTCTCTTTAATACTATGCATAACCTTTCTCTATCCATACTTGTGTTCATTTAAGGTGACCTAACAGAATGTTAAAAATTAAGTCTATCGGTATTTTAACATCCTAAGTTAGTCTATCTAAACCCAATTCTAACGCAGCAAAAGGTTTCAGCTTGAGAGACTGTGTTGGGTCTAATATTTGAGTTGATAAGACAAAACATGTGAAAGATGAAGGACTAAAGAAGAAAAAGGGTGAAACTTCAAAAGGAAGAAAATATTACAACAAATCTTTTATTATTCTAGGAATATCCTTTGTAACCCTAGTATCTCTATTATATAAAGAGATACAGGAAATTAGTTTTTGTGTGTGTCAAGATGTAATACCAGTAAATGTATGTGTTAGGCGTAGTGTTCTAAACGCCTAAGGTTTATGTGTTTTAGCCTCAATGTAATCAAGGGTTTCCTTGATCCCTATTACTGTTAGAGATAGGTAGTCATACTACCATTGATCATGTAGTATTGAGGCTTTTGGTTTGTATTGTAGCTGTTAGAGATGATGACGAAGAACCTTAATAATAACAATGATGTTTTCTTTAATCCGTTGTGCATCTTATTATCGTTGTTATTGTTATCCCTAGTGCTCTAAAAGATCTTCACAATTGGTATCAGATCCTGGTGGCTCTGGATCTTGGGGTCTATAAGGTTTTTCGAAGAAAAAGGTAAAAATTAGAATTTGGAAACAATTTTTTTATCCTGCTGCAGGGCTGTTTGCAAACAGCGATATCTCATTCGTTAACCATTGGATCGGGACAAATTTTTTGCTGGAGGTTCTCTATATATCAGGCTAACTTTTCACCTGCTTCAGATATAGGCTGTAGAAAACTGCTGTAGAAGGAGGTAAAAATTTTTGAATTTTTAGGGTTTCTTGGATTTTTAGGGTTTGGGCTTCAAAAGTTACAAGTATTCTTTGATTATGATTAATTACTGATGTTAATCTGTAGTTGGTTGAAGATAATCTCCCACATGAAACCCTAGAATCACAATAATTCTTGTTTTTGCTTTGTGACTTTGGTTGCTACTGTTCACGATCATCATATTCTCCTTAAAGGAAACCCTAGGTTGGCATGGAAGTCATGGGTTGAAGGTGAATGGCTTGAACGTATGTGTATGCTTTGTTTGCTATGACAAGTTGTTAATTAGAATATATTCGGTAAAGATTAATCTTTCACGATTCATAAGTAAACCCAAAATTTGGATTTATTGGTATTACATAGGAGGTTGTAACATGGATTTATGCGTTAAAAAGTGCTCTCAAGACAGGTAGGGTTTGTACATGGATCAATCTTGCATCACTGATCTGTTCGTTTTTAAGACTGTTTAGGAATCAAGGGAATCAAAGTGTCTTAATTTGATTCGATACGAGAATGAACAAAGGTGGAAAAGATGTTGGTGCGATAACATTTTATGTACTCTGATAAAACTGATTTCGCTGTAAGTTTGTATTGCTCGTGTTGAAGGTTTGTACTGCTAGACGAATTTGGTACTGCTCGAACACTTTTAACACTTTTAGTACTGCCTTCGTTCCTTTTGTACTGCCAACATTTTTAGTACTACTTAGTTTATGTTGCTACTATGCTCGTTAGTACTGCCTTTGGAAGGTTAGAACTGCTATGTTTCATGTTAATATTTTCGGTTAGAACTTTGTAATGCCAAGGTGATTTAGTACTGTTACGTGTTATATTAGTACTGATGGATTAAGCTGTTCGACACAGTTAGAGTTTGGATGAATTGAATTTGTTTGCATGCATAACCGACCAATCTTCTCATACATTGAGATCTCGTACAGTATTTAAATGTGATTTGGTGGATGCTGCATTACTTCCAAACCTTGTTCTGTTGTTTAAACTTTCACATGGGACGATGCTATTAATGGAGCATGGTGACTATTATATTAAGGTTTTGAAATTGCACTTGTATATGTGCATGATATATTGGTGTTACTACAATATTATTTGGTCTGTTTATATATTGTAGCATGGTGCATGATTTTGGATAGAAGACACACACATGGGATATTGGTATATACACACATGAGATTGGTATTGTAAAGTAGTTATCGTGTTCACATTAAGGGGAAGTTTTTTACTTTCTACATGGTTTCTACTGCTCAACAAAAAAGTACTCTTCATTGATTACTACTTCGTCACAAATACTATTGTAGTCATTCTTAGTAAGCTACTTGGTGTTCGTTCATTGATGGTACTACATGGTGTTCGTTACTATGGTGGTTAGTTATTTGAAAAGTTCTTAGGGTGTTTGTTAACCATAAAATTGTTTTACATTGTTTACTACAACTTGATATCGGATATGTTGAGTTTATAATACATGACATACAATAAAACATGTAGACATCAAGAGTACACAGCGGAAGACTTAAGATCATAACAAATAAATAATTAACTGAAAGTATGCGTAACGTACCTCTTGCGAATGTCAGATCTTTTAAACAAAACAAAGAAGTGGTTTAACGAGTTGTCCCTTACCATTTTACAACTCAAACCAATTGGTGTAAGAATAGTATCTTACAACCACGTTCTTGTACACACGAATTAACCAACGAATCAAGCAATTGCTAGATCTAACACAAGTCCTCGTTTTAAGGAAAAACAAAACCAAACTCCCTAACAAGGGGGTGTTCAGCCGAGAATTGCAAGAGAAAAGGAGAGGAAAGATCTAGGGTTAATTCAATGCACAAAGTTATGAAAAACCCTAGAACCTAGCCTTGTTTATATAGTGCATGGAAACCTTTGGGAACAAGTTAGGTTTTGGGCTTGGAGAAGCCTCCCTTGGCCGGCCACCCTAAGAGAAGAAAAGAGATTCGAAATATTTTCCATTTTCAAGATATTCACCATATATTCTCCCATTTAACATTTAACGGTCGTTAGTCATTTCCGTTAAATACATAACGATCGTTAGACGGACTTTATGTGTAATAATTAATCGTAAACATTAACATTAATTATTTAACTTAAATTCTCATTCGCTAATGTGTGCAATCCCGTGGTCACGAGTTCGAATCTGGACATTTACGTATTTATAAATATATACATTTCCAACAGCTCCCACATGGATATGTTTATAAAACGTGAAATGACATTGGTTAGCGTCTAGCAACACGCCAATGCCCCCGGTACAACTCGTGTATGGTTTTCTGGAGAAAAACCAAGTTTTGATGATTCATCATCATATTCATCCTTTTGTTTCTAATACCATGTTAATAAGAATATGGATCTCACTCATTTCTTACTTAACTATTCTGTTTCTCGTTTTATATGATTGATCAAGATTACCAACTCTTCTGAACATATTCCAGAAGACCTTGGGCATGGCCATGCAAACATCTTAACAACCCTACGAGGGGCTCATCAGTATTATACTTCAAAATAAATTTGAAGGAAACAAATCCCGTTTTGACTACAAGCAGAAATCATAAATTTCGCAACACTTCTGAAAACAACCCTTATAACTACCAGATACGTATAGCGTTAGATTGCTTCACAGAAATGCACTACATCCATGACATATCTCGGTATCTCAAGTCGAGAGGATAAATATTCATGATGTACTTAATGACTAAGATCCATAAAGTATCATCATGTGGGTGGGATAAGTCATATACTCAATCCATTGAATATCATCTGAAACTAGTCATGCTACGCATCAATATACTTTCAAGTATATTCTAACTAATACTCAGATTTGTCTTAATTCAATATCATTCCCATGTTATTGATTGACAACGGACTATTTAGAATAACTTAAGTTATTCAAGGATTTAAACATGCAAATACAGGACACAATATTATAAATGAAATTAAACGTATACCTTACTTTAATTCATTATAAATAATAATTGTTTAACATCCTTTATCCAAATACTAAATAGATCAGTGCATGATAATACTAGTTAATGAATTTTGCCACAAGTCATGAAAATCATACTTGTTGACAAGGCATAATTTCAATTAACTTTGATCTATAGGAATTTTGAGAATACTTATTTCAAGAATTCAATAAGTGAATTTCTTGTATATGTTTACACATATCTTCATATTGTCATATCATTCCATAAGGTGCGTGATAACATGAACTACCCTTTTATGACAATTATCTTTCAAAACTTTAAAGTTTTAATGTATTCTTTATTATTTAATGTATAATGCAATTATGCTCTTAGTTGAGCATAACTAGTCAACATGGTCATCATCAAGGATACCATGACTAGAATTGAGTGTCATCTCAATTATACCAGCATCATTGTGTACAACAATATGCTCTTTAAACATCCGTAAACTTTGAATATTTATTTGTTTGGTGTCATCCAAACCTCAAGTTTGTTGACTATGACAATTACACAACACAATTGTTGTATAGAATGGGAGCAACTCGGTGAGGAATGCAATTCTAAATCCAAACATAAATATTACAATGTTGTTAAATCATCTTGTAATCAAGCATGATACAACAACCTTATACACAACATGATGTTCATGATGAATCTTCAAGTTAGACTTTAAGATCTCATTCATATACTATCTTGTCAAAGATATGTACTCATCATGTTCTATTAGACTCATTTATTTACCGCATATGTTTATAATAATAAACATATATTCAAAGGTTGTATGTCTTATTTCCAAATCTTTCAAATGAAGTTTCATTCCCAACTAAAACTTAATTTAAGTGGAATGTAGTTGCCCATACAACATATAAGATTTAAGAAAATAAAAAATAATACTCCCACTAGCTTTCAGGAATATTTATGAGCAATCTTATTTTAACTATTAAATCAAACATGGATTTAATTTTAAACATAAGAATCATCTCCTAGATGCATGCATATATCCATTCATGGATTCTTGCAGTCTGTACATATTTAAATATTATTTGAATTCATAAAACTACTTTGTATTACTTATCGTCCTCGCAAAAATAATTCCACAATAAAGAGTTTTTTATATTCATTGTCAAAATTTCATATCAATGAAACTAAGTATTATAATCTTTATACATCTATTTAATGTATCTAGGAAAGAATATTCAATCATAGTTAATTGCTTAAGTATGATTAATATTATTATCACTAGACATGCATTAAATACGTGTACAATATTGTCCATATGATTTCTACACAAAGATTTAAACCACTAGGGTTTTTATCCTTTGAAGAAAATCATCTTCATTATAGATAAAACCAAGTATCTAAAATTGATTATCTCTATGGACAGCATCTCTACATTCATAGTATGATTGATTTACCACAATTCAACATTTGGTAAATTCATCATTATGATTAACATGCTTACCATGATCCTGTAACTCATATTCCTCAACATATTAAATATCTGAGATATCCTTGCGGATCTATGAATGACAATTCCATCATATTGAGGTCTATCATATACATGTTTAGCCTCATCATGATATTTGCTAGTGCATTTTAGAAGATTGTGTATTTTGTAATTCAATCTTTCAAGATCTAAACAAAACTCCCACTTGCCTTTAACAATTTAAAGATTACCTTTAAATAGTTTAGCAAGTAGAGCAACAATACATTGTTCTCTTTTGGAATATTACAAAAAAAAACATTGACAGTTCCTGACATTAGTTTGTTACAACCCACTTTACAAGTAGTTTAACAAATTCAGAACTTCATTATATGACTTAATGTGATTCACCACATTCCATAAAAATGGTGTCTTATTAATCTTCTAGGTTGGAGTCTTATTGAGTATATTCAGTCTATACTCAATCTACTAACCTGGATAACATATGGAAGAAACTATAGTTATCTTGAATCAAACATGCCAACAGATTTTGATTCTTCTAACTGAACATACCATAAAACTATGGTATTTTCTTAGAATTAATATTGTAAGAAAATCTAACAATATTTAAGATAATCATCTACTCTTTGGCTTACCTATTTACCAACAAAGTAAAACTTAATGGTATAATAGAATTACCAAGTCAATTGCATGCATTATAACACAAGTATTTTTTACCAAGTCAAAAGACATACTAGTTATAATCCCACTATACGTTATAAGTCATTTGATCAACTCATTGACTTCATGCATATGTCTTAAAATATAGCAAGTTAACGTCTTACTTTATATTGTAAGTCTTGTATTAAAAGACTTCATGTTTGTGACTTTACAAAATCATAAAAATTTATAATTAAAGTAATTATGAACACCACCTCGGGTTTCAATTAATATTTCAAGTTAATATTTACTACATATATTTAAGTCATTCAACGAATACTTAAATTCAAAGTAGTATTAGATTACTTCATTTAATTATGTCATTCCATGAAAAGTTCAACGTAAGAAACTGCAAAATCATCCATGCTCGTTCTCACGACACGTGGATATTTTACCTTGGGCTATAATCTAGTTCACGTTCTCACGTAACATAAATTGTAACTACAAGTGTTTCTTAAATATTGAATGACATAAATATTTAAAATAAAGTAGTCTTTGTTATCATCTTGACACATGTACTTAATAGGGCAATCATACATATTTAAATGTATACTTCCTATTAGAACGTTATTCTCTTACTTTACAGTCAATAGAATCCATTTAAATCATACTAATATGTGTTGTACCTTGCACACAATAAAGATTTCTCCCACTTGTGCATGGAATAACATCATGTAGCATATAAACAACACGATACACGTTCGTTTATTTGATTAATATGATTTGTGTCATAGATATAACTAGTAGATATAGGACTATATTGATTAATAAGGAAATGCACATGACAATCCTTAAAAAAACATAAGTGTCTACAATTGGAAAGTAATTATCTACATGATATTCAAGAGATAATTTGAATTACTACACAGCAAATAAGGCTTGTAGCTCCCACTGAATTAGAAATCATTTCAACAACTTCTTATTCAGTAATGCAACACAAATGCTCCCACTGAATTTGACAACATTGTAAGTGTTTCATAACCAGTGAAAACAACTTGCTTGCTTTTTACTTTCCTACACCTTTAAAGAACCATACGTAATCATTACTAAGGTACTAAAAGGTGTATTATAGTTTATGAATAATGGAATATCCATCAATGTTATTAACTCGAAAAATTTGGTATGAAATTTCTTCCTTAACAGGCCTACCATGCCCATAATGGTATATAGCACCTTTAAAGGTTAAAGGAAAAAAACTAGACAAAAAATGCTAGTTTGCCTTTTACCAATTTTCGCGGTAATTAGTCTAGCTTCTAATTTAGTAACTCATATACATGTTTTCCAGTTAACCAAATGTCATGTTTGTTGCAAAAGGATTCATTCACCAAATGAGGGTAATGAAATCTTTATGGAAAATATGATGTGAAATTCATTGTTATGAGTTACATTAGAATTTAGACAATTCAAATGTTCATATTATACCTTTCTCATTCATGAAAAGGAATAGGGTTGAGTCTCATGCTTTTCCCATGGAAAAGAGACTTCGTTTGTCTTTTCGGTAAATTATTCTCGATCAAACATTTGTTTGAAAGCAGAATGGATCAATTTACTAATCAAAGACTAAACCACGTTTACGGTTAAATGTTGCATTTATACATTCAAAAGAATTACAAAATTCAATTTTAGTATTTTCGATAATTAACCTTTTCAAGAAAATTAAATACCCATGGTTCATAAACATATAACCATTTAATTTTCACTGAAAACTAGGATCCAAATTGACATAGTTTCATCACATCAGTTGATCTGCTAGTAATGAAATTATTCAAAATGGTACGAGTCGAACCTCAATTGCCAATTTTCAAATTGCAATTCCTAGATTTATGGGATTTACATTTAGCCAATATCAATTGCCATGTAAACATGTTTTATCCCCATCTTATGCCTTGAGTTGCCAGTTCTCACTACAAAACTCAATTAAGTTGTCCAAATTAAGAAACTGAAAAATCGTCCATGCCCTCATGACACGTGGACATTTTACCCTTCGATTAAGATCTAAGTCACGATCTCACGCAAATAAAAAATAATCTTAGGTGTTTCCGTTTCGTTGGATGGCATATAACTTAAACTAAAGGGTAATAATTTTGATGTCAAATCAAATATGTACAAAGATGTCATGCATTCATCTTCGTAACATAGTTTTTATTAAAACATTTATATCTTGTTTTAATGTATAAGCTTTTCATCATCAAACTTTAATTGAGGTATTGGATTCACCAATCAAGGAATTTAGTGTTAATTATCATCCATTATACCGTACTTTTGCATAAGTGTAAACACTTAGTGTTTCCGGTAATTACCACCGAAATGGCGCATGGAATTAAAACTAATTCGCCCTTAAGATGAGATTGCACATTTTATGGCTTACTAAGTAGCTCCATTCGAACTTACAGGGGGCAGAGGACCAGATAAGCTAAAAGCATAACCTTAGACATCCTTTCAGTGTGACGCACTTCTTTATTAACCCCTTTATAGTTCATTCTCATAGGTGAGCCGTTCAGACCATTTGTACCAAAGTCACCAATCAATTAAATGATTATGATTACTATGCTTAAAAATACATGTTTCACCATTGTTTAGGTCAGTTTATTTTTCTTGTAAAATACCCTTGTTACACATAACAAACAAGCAAGTATTTAAAAAATAAACATATAAACAATGAATGCATAACAAATAAAAATCATGCATATCAAATAGCCACATGCAAACCTTTTGATAAATCCTATTAATAATCAATTCTAGATCTGTCAATATGCACATATTTAATTAAGACTTTCACCCGTTTTCATCTATGTACAAGGTGAGCCACATGCATCGATTCATCGATTGCGTAAGTCAAAATTAAATACATACCACATAGCACATAATTGATTGAATTAATAATGATTGAGGTCTTCCCCAATTTTAGATCTATCATAATTTAGTGTATATCACTTAAACAAGAAAGACATACAATAAAAGCAGATCCATGATAAAACATGCAGATAATTATCATGGACATAAAATTACACTTAACAATTAATGCAATTAAACAGAGTTGCGCAATACACATAAATTGCATGCATCATAGGGTTTCTAATCCAATTAAAACTTTAGTTTACAAGACCCTAATTAGGGCACCAAAAAATGCCCCCCCTAAAATTAGGGTTTAGGTTTTGCAAACCCTAGATCTACGCATACAAATAATAACACAACATGTTTATTTTATTTATGTGTTTCAGTAATTAATTACTTGTTATACAAGGCTCTGATACCACTGTTGAGTTTATAATACATGACATACAATAAAACATGTAGACATCAAGAGTACACAGCGGAAGACTTAAGATCATAACAAATAAATAATTAACTGAAAGTATGCGTAACGTACCTCTTGCGAATGTCAGATCTTTTAAACAAAACAAAGAAGTGGTTTAACGAGTTGTCCCTTACCGTTGTACAACTCAAACCAATTTGTGTAAGAATAGTGTCTTACAACCACGTTCTTGTACACACGAATTAACCAACGAATCAAGCGATTGCTAGATCTAACACAAGTCCTCGTTTTAAGGAAAAACAAAACCAAACTCCCTAACAAGGGGGTGTTCGGCCGAGAATTGCAAGAGAAAAAGAGAGGAAAGATCTAGGGTTAATTCAATGCACAAAGTTATGAAAAACCCTAGAACCTAGCCTTGTTTATATAGTGCATGGAAACCTTTGGGAACAAGTTAGGGTTTGGGCTTGGAGAAGCCTCCCTTGGCCGGCCACCCTAAGAGAAGAAAAGAGATTCGAAATCTTTTCCATTTTCAAGATATTCACCATATATTCTCCCATTTAACATTTAACGGTCGTTAGTCATTTCCGTTAAATACATAACGATCGTTAGACGGACTTTATGTGTAATAATTAATCGTAAACATTAACATTAATTATTTAACTTAAATTCTCATTCGCTAATGTGTGCAATCCCGTGGTCACGAGTTCGAATCCGGACATTTACGTATTTATAAATATATACATTTCCAACAGGATATTGTTGTTGTCATCTTTCAAACCTAATGCAAAATTAGGATGCTCATTCATGGTTGGTACAACATGGTGTTTATTGTTATTGTTGGTTAGTTATTTGACAAGTTCTTATGGTTACTACATGCATCATTCGAGGGGAAGGTTTTTACAATTTCTAGTCATTATTGCTACTTCTGGTTTAAGTTTCTTTTGTCTTGAGTTCATTTATAGCAAACTTTTGGTATTCTTCATGGACGGTAATTCAAGACATTGGAAGGTTAGATTGGTAGAGTGATATTGGTTAGTGGTTGTCAAAATCAAAGTTGCTTATATTCCTGGTTCTCCTAGTAGAGTATGATAAAAAGGGAAGAAGGTATTACATAGAAGATTTGCAACTTGCAACTTGAAGATCCTTAGTGATTTCATGATTAAGAGGAAGTCGTTATCTTTCATATATTTTAGCTTCAAGGGAAGTTCGTGATTATGTGGTTTTGTCATTATCAACTAGGGAAAGATTGTTGGGTCTAATATTTGAGTTGATAAGATAAAACATGTGAAAGATAAAGGACTAAAGAAGACAAAGGATGAAACTTCAAAAGGAAGAAAAGATTACAGAAAATCTTTTATTATTCTAGGAATATCCTTTGTAACCCTAGTATCTCTATTATATAAAGAGATGCAGAGAATTAGTTTTTGTGTGTGTCAAGATGTAACACCGGTAAATGTGTGTATTAGGATTAGTGCTCTAAACGCCTAGGGTTTATGTGTTTTAGCCTCAAGGTAATCAAGGGTTTCCTTGATCCCTATTACTATTAGATATAGGTAATCATACTGCCATTGATCAGGTAGTATTGGGGCTTTTGGTTTGTATTGTAGTTGTTAGAGATGATGACGAAGAACCTTAATAATAACAACGATTTTTTCTTTAATCTGCTCATCTTATTATCGTTGTTTGTTAGGAATTGGAAATTCCATGAGAAAGTGTCGGTCACCCCAATTATGTTCTAGCATATATTAGCTCGTAGACTTGTAGTTTGTTACGTTATTTAGTAGTTAATTAGTTAGTTTGTAGCGTAGTTTAGTGTAGTGTAACACTGTGGAGGAAGGACGGGTCTTTACCCACTGTATGCCTGATCCATAGTCCGACAGGAGGACGTATCTTATGTAACTATAAATACCCCTTCCATCTATGGAAGGGGTGGTGCTTTCTCAATCTAACCTTTTACATTTTACAAAGCAACTCTCTAGCAAGAAACACCCTCTCTTTACTTTCTCTCTCAAAATGTCTAACATGTATTTCCATCATCCAAGACCACCCGAATCATCAAACACAATAAATATTGGATCCTATCAATTGGTATCAAGAGCCATGGTTATATTGTTTTGTTGATTTGTGTGGTTCATACCATGGTGGTTGTGTTGTTTTGATATGTTGGTTGTCTGATTTTATATGTGGTGTTTGTGTGGTCATTTCTTTTTCACGATTACCATGTTCAAAACCAGTTTTTACTTGGTCATGTATTGTTTTTAAAACTGATATGGTTAAACTTGTTCATGTATTGTTTTTTTAAAAAACTGATATGGTTAAATGGTTCTCTTATCAAGTTTACACAGTTTTAAACATCTTTTATAACAGTGTTGATGGTCTTTAATCTGGTTTTAATGTTAAGTCTGTGAATGGTCATGACTGTTTTGTGTCATCTGGTCACTGTTAAGGTCAAAACAGAAGAAGTTTTTCTGGGTTATTCTTGTTAGCGAGTTGTCACTTGCTTGTTCTTTATGGCGAGTTGGTGACTATTTAGTCACCAGCTATTGCAACTTTTAATGAACTTGCTAATGTGTACTGATACATTGAACCTTATTTTTAGCGACTTGGTGTGGCGAGTTGTGTCACTAATCTGCCTAGCGACTTGTATTTACAAGTCGTAGCGACTTGTCATGTGTGCTAGCGACTTGACTATGCTAGCAACTTGACTCTTGGTAGAGACTTAATACAGGAAGGTAGCGACTTGTGTGTTTTGGAAAGGGTTAGCGACTTGTGACAAAAGCTTAGCGACTTGACAGTTACAGAAATGAAGAAGAAGATGTTATGACTTGAAAGACTGTGACAACAACCACAATACAACTAGACCATGACCACAACAACCAACATACCATATACCATCATCGACCTCAGTCCATGGCTTGGTAATGCAACTGATTCGACTCCAATCCAAAAACACTTAACAATCATGTATCAAAAGGTTAAATGAAAAAGGATCTCAGTTTTCATTTCATGGTTAAAATTTCTCAATGATTCTTTCAATTACAATCAACCACAAACGTTACATCATTGACCACCATTTTGAAGTATACACTTCCTTGAATATACGAATCATGAAGGATTGAATCTAGCAATTATACTACCTCAATTTCTTCGAATCAGAAAATAAAAAGGAAAGCCATGACTTAAAAGTAATATTAACTCTACAAAAGTGATCTCAAATTCTTCTCAAGGTGTTTAGAAATCTCAAAGACCCAAACAATCTCTAAAAGTTAATCATCATTAATCTTGTTTGCTTATGTCCAAAGTAAATGAAATGATTTTAACAACCATGTTAAATCAAATCCTTGATTCGGTAAGTCTATTATTGAGCATATTTGAAACCTTGAAGTGATTTTAACAATTCATGTTAACTCATTTTTCATTCGTTCGTTTATACAAAACTAAAACAAGATTGTACAAACCTACCTTGAACCTTTTGTGTGATGTCGAAGGCTGCCTCAATAACATAACCATCCCTGTGGCTATCCACCACTGCTCGTGCCATCCCTGTGGCTAGGTCATGTAGTACAAAAATATTCTGTGTTGACAATACTCACGACATATGATTGGAGCAGCATTTTTATGAGTGATATATGTGGGTGCTACTATGGAAGAGATTAGAGATAATAATTGTGAAGTTTTTTTTGGTTGTTGCGTACTGAAAGAAGAAAAAGGAAGGCGGATAATTTTTGTAAAGTGATTAGGGTTAAAGGTGAGTCTATATGTTTTAAGTGGTGTTAAATACCAAAATTTTAGGGTTAGTCAAGATTGGGTTCGATTTGATTATCGATTAGATATGGGCCGTGTATTATTGTGATCTCATTGGACGGGTAAATAATTCACATGGGCTGGATATCTAGATTTTCGACCCGAGATCATTAATGGTACTGTTAAATTGGTAACTTGGCTTGCACTAGAACTGTCTCAACTTGGACCATAAGCAGAATTTGCACTTTCTTGGATCGGATATTGTGAAGATTTTGCACCTTATTTGTGATATGTGAAGATTATTTTTGATAATTTGTGATGAGTTCAAGTACTACTTCTAATATTAATGGGCTTCATGTGCAATATCGTGTGGTATTGGGTGTCTATATTGATCGGACTCAATGATTTGGTATTTATATCAAATTTGATCAAAACGGATATTGATCGGGCATATTTTATTGCTAGTAACCATGTTTAGGTCGTACACATGATTGAGTCGATTGGGCTTCTCAAGTGAGTTGATGAGTTATGAGATTTGATGATGAGACTGGTTGTGTTATGTGATTTAAGTTGTTGTTTTGAGTCGTTGAGTTGTTGTTATGGGGCTTTGGCACTTTGGGATATACATTTTCACGAAAGATATTATGTCTCGGCTTGGATTGATATTGGAACAACGTTGACTACGTGGTTGTTTGAGTTCGATATTTCTTATGTGGATTTGAAGTGATGTTTTCCGGGCACGTTTACTTATTTCGTCTTCTTTCTTTCTACCCTTCTGCGAAGATGACTTGTTTGGGCATTTATGGAGTGTGATAAAGACTTGGCTATATAGTTACGTGTGTGATTGTTTCTCGCTTAACCCACAACATAGCTATCACTTCGGTGTCTCACTCAGTTGAGAATGTCAAGAGGTTTTGTACATTGGATACACCGTTTCTTCTTCACAAGGATAAGTACAAGTTTAAGTAACAATTCTAGGAAATTTTACTTCATGATCAAGTTTGGTATATCGGGCTTACTTCACCAGGAGGTCACAACATTAACCGACAGAATGTGTGAATGATGTATTTACCAAAGTGTTTATTGGATGGTTGATGATGTTGGATAATGAATCGCTGATGAACCACTGCATATTCCCCTAAAACAGATATTCACCGAAACCAAAATTGTCATAACACATTCAAGCTAACATTGTTTACAGTTTTGTCTTGATTTTGTAAAATCCCGTGAAAGAACCTATTTCTCGGTTTAAATCATAGACTTGTAAAATCCCGTAATGATGGAACCATCCTGGAGAAAGGAAAGTGTAATTCTGGATCTTATCTGATGCTGGTGCTACGGTTTCTGTTTCAAAGAAGGGATAAAAGAGTGTACTTCATGAATTGGGTGTGTGTTTGGGTTGTCTTCATGGCAGTTTGGTTATTACAAGGTTTTACGAGGTTATGTGCTTTCAACCATGGTCAGGATGAAAACCATTATCATAGTTCACTTAAGGTCAAAGGAGGCTAAAATTGAGCTTTTATCTAGAAGATGTGACAACGGGGTTAATTCACTATTATTTATTTGAGGTTGAAGTGAAATATCACGGGCGAGTGTACTTAGTATCTGAAGGTATCGGGGATGGATGAATGAAGATTCTTCAAGATCCTTGTTCAAGCATATTATTAAAAATGAAGACTTGGAAATCTAGTTATTTTTTGGTGACTTTTACCTTTTCTTTTACCACTTGGGGGAATTAGGCTCTTATCACCACAAAATAACTATCACTTTAAGGAGTTACGTTGTAGTGCTCAGTGTCACATTCAATTGTGGATTTTCAAGAGGTAATGTACGTCTATTACTTGATGGTTGGTTGGTTGAAGAGTATAGAGTACTTAGAGATTCAATGGTGGATGAAGTCTCGGCACCGCTCTTTGTTACATATGTGCAAGTTTAAATCACGAGTTCGGGTTAGTTTACTTCAGGATCAAATTCGTCATATTGGGTTTTCTCCATCAGTTGTCATGACAAAAGGCCTACAGAATGATAATGGGATTGATTACATGTTTTGCTAAGAGATTGAAAAGAGAGAGATTATGACGTATGAACACAACAGTTCATGCCTCATTCTCTAAAGAAAAGAAATGTGTACGTTTCAGTGCGCATTATCTTATAAAGAAGAGAAATCTTCTTATGACGTATGAATACTACAGTTCATGCCTCGTTCTCTAAATAAAAGAAAAGTGTACGCGTCAGTGCGCTTTATCTTCTGAAGAAGAGAAATCTTCTTATTATGACCACTCTCATCAACATGCTTCATACTTTTTCCATGCGCTTTCAGTCATCAAGTGAACCGGGCTGCTGTTGATTGTTTTCTTATTCCACTTTCTCAACTATAATGAAGACGGAGACATCATGTGCTAATGTTGCAGGGGAGAAGTGTGAATAGACTACATTTGGATGATTTTCACTTGTTTAATCAAAAATGGAATCTCCGTATGCAATTCTTGAGGGGGAGAAGAAGTATGATAATACTGCATGGTTGATTGATTTCTGAGAATAAATGGTCAAACGGCTCCAAACTCATGTAAGAACCGATCTTCTTCTTATCGGGTCATCGTTACATGGAGTTTCTTCTATGAGCCGTTGGTTGACATCTTCACACAGGCTGATATGATTATCGACAAAGTGCTTCCGGTTAATGCTTCACGTACACATCAACATGATGATTCCGAACAATCTCTCTATTCTTGTTTGATGTGATTGGTAGTTTGGTGTTACCATTTCGTGTGTTCGCTATTGGGTGATTCTGATTTCCTTGATGAACATCTTTCTATTCTTGTTTGATTGGGAGGGATCTTAATTAAGGGGATTCGCAAGATGTAAGTTAATTGGGATGCTTTTTGGTGTGTTGAAGATGTTAACTATCTATTTCCCAACTGGACAATCTTGAAGAAGGTCGAGTCTACAGTCGGTTCTACATTTTCTGCTACATGTTAGAAGACTAAAGACGAGTTGCATTTGATTATCTAAAGACTTCTTCTTATTCAAGCATTCATCATAAAGATTGTCGGTTTAGGGGAGAGCACTAATTGGGGGAGGGTGAAATGTCTGATTTAATCCCAATTAGACTTGCTCACATTCTTCAGCAAGTTGATTCTCACAAAGACTTTCAAGTGTTCTTCTCAAAAGATTTCTAGTATACGGGCTTATAGTGTGTTGCTGATTATGAAGTATCAAAACCAGCAAGGGGGAAGGAGACAAGCACCTAAACGCGAGTAAACTTGATGAACTTAATACTTCTAATTAATTGAAGATATCCCGGGAAGACAAGTGTTATTACCGCAGAGAAACTCAAGGTTTGACTCATGGCGAGTCAACTTGATGAACTTAATTCTTCTAAGTGATTGAAGATAACCCGGGAAGACGTATGTCATGACCGCAGAGAAACTCAAGGGTTTACTCATCAAGGCGTTTAGTGTTATTATTCCAACTACGTGGGGGAAGTGATGTTAGAGAAAGTTTCTGAAGATATAAGAGGTACACAAGTGTGTGATGATCTCGATGTTATCGCAATCATCGGGGGAGAGAGAGAATTGTGTACATTGGGGCGCCACTGTCTCACTTGAGGGCTTAATTAGTGATTCGAGATATAATCACTTATTCGGAGTTGACATCCGCAGAGATTGTCATCCGCAGAGATAATCAGTGATTCGCCTGCTTCTTCAATGTTATCGGTTGTTCTCTCTTTGGGGAATGTGTGTACTTCGGTTCCTTGAGCTTCATACACATCATCGGGAAGAAAGCCATTGTTTACCACAAACATTGGGGAGGTGTTTTCTCCCGCATGATGTGTATTCGGGAGAGTTCTTGGATATTGGTGTACTTCGGGTTCTTCAGCTTCATACACGTTCATCAGGGAAGAAAAATGTGAACATGGGAAGGTGTTCTTCATTCCCCGCATGAAGTGTATTCAGGAGAGTTCTTGAGCATTATACTAAGAGACGGACTGCATCATTTCAACTACACGGGGGAAGTGGTCTCTTGACAACTTTTTGGAATGGATTGCTTCAGACTTCAGTGGTAATGAAATATGAGAAGAAATTTAAAGAGTGGGATGATACATTGCTGTTCTTGTTGATGATATTACCCCGAATGGAGATCCTCGATTATCGTTTTTAAATGGAGCAGCGGGATTTACGATAATGGTGTGCTTCTCTGTGCACCTGGCTAAGGCAAGCTTGAAATAGAGCTTCGAATCTGCTCATCTAATGGATTTTCGGTTTGGAGGGAAGCTGCCAAAGTCTCTCTTTCTCAAAGGCTCGTGTTCTTTCTTCTATCTCGGAGCCTTGAAGCTTTGGTGGTGGAAGTTTAAGAGATGACTAATTCTATCTTCTACGACGTGCTGCTTGATATCCTTATCTCGGTACTCGTATCATCATCTTCTTAAACTATATCATCTATTCTATCTTTGTATATATTTTTCAGAAAAGCAAAATACAAAAATATAAAACCAACAAAAAGAAAATAGAAAAATATAAAACCTTCAAAAACCAATAAAAATCAGAAAATTTAAAAATACCAAAAATATGTTTTTTCAAGACATTTCTTCTGGTATCGATAACATCTACGGTCTTAGAAATGTCATTCAATAATGGCACGGGACTTTAGATGAAGTTTGAGCAGGAGGTGTAAATATTTCTTTCTAAACATGTCTCTAAAATGTGGCTTACAGTTATTTCAGACTGTAACCCGCGCTTCAAAAAAAATGCTTGCAATTACTTGAGACTGTAACCCGTGCTAAAACCATGGTTTACTATTATTTCAGATAGCAACCCGTTCTTCAAGAAAGGAAAGTGCTACGCTTAAATGTTTTTCACAAATTTTGTGCACTTATCCTAAAATCAAAATGAGGAAAGTATGTCGAAGGACTGCTGTTCCTACACAAATGTTTTTCCGTCAAAAATTCTTCAGAAAAATATTTGTTGTATTAAAAAATGGTGAAAAATGAGTTGCTTGAAAATCAATCAGTATCAGTGTTTCCATAAAAATTGAAAACTCAATCAATGACTTCAGCGCTTTTAAACTTTTCAGAAAATAAGTCATTGATTGAGGGGGAGAATGTTTTCAAATTTATATCATCTATCAAGCTTATCTAATTATCCTATATGCTTAACTGAAAAATGATGTTAACCTACGTTGAAGGACTAGGTGCCTAGGATATGACTGTTAGGATTAGATGATTAGAGTTTGATAAACACATTATTCCCATGCTTTATATGATCTGATTGAAATGTTGAATTGACTTTTATTAGTCGATTGCTGTTTGGGTGATGTCGACCACCATATATCTATTTGTATGTCTACTAACATATGCAGGTATATTGGTATAAAAGAATGTTCCCGATCTGGATCCCACTAATGATGATGATTGGATGCCGAAAGGAAAGGGTAACTATATCTTGGGTTGACAAATGAAGAAACGGAGCTTAATTGGACTTCTATGGAGAGTTGGCATGGAAAAATGCAATGTAAGAGGTCTCACTGCATCAGCAGATTGTTTTCTTCATTAGCAGACGGTTTTTCTTCCAAGCCCTACAGCTACAACCTAAGCTTCTCAACCACCTAACGTATCTTGTGCAGGAAAAGTAGTGAATGATACCATTTTTCAAAATATTTGATTAAATTGTTTTGAAAATGGAAAATATTGTTTTGAAAATTAATTGGACTTAATTTTGAAAATCACCGGACTTTATTTTATTAATTGAGGGGGAGAGTGATTTAAAAAAAATATTTTCAAACGATATTTCTTCCTAAAAAGTCCGGTTTGTACAACATAAGTGGTGATCTAAAGATTTAATGTTATGTCATGGTATGATTTTCTTCAAAGGTCGAAGGTCTTTTAAAATGAAATTTTTTTGTTCTTGTTTGATTCTGAAAATGTTTTATTTTACCTAAAAAGATCTCTTAAAAATTATCATACCTGACACTAACAATCTTTTAATGTCTAAATCTGTTCGCATCGAATTAAATTAATCTGAACACAGTTTTCTCCCATGTTTTCTAAACCTATTTAAATCACTTGGGATCCAAAATCTCAAAGGATTTGATATTTTTGATCGGGGGAGAAAATGTGATTTAAATATGAAATCTGATAACAAGTGATCGTTTTGACTCAAAGTGCAGGCAGCTCTCCCATATGTGCTAAAACGCTTTCGAATCTCGAAGCACATATTAGGGGGAGCATTTCTAAAGTAATTAAAATATCAAGGTACAAAGGTTTCAACGTTTTATCATATGTACATTGATTGAGTTTTAAATGGTTTCTTAATGGATTTTGTGATCGTTGATGTACTTCAAATGAACTCTTTCCTCTATGTGATAAAATGATTTCAAATATCCTATGCACATAGTGAGGGGGAGAATTTACCAAAGAAAATTAAATGGCTTTTTCTAAGGAAATTGTGATCAAGAAATTGTTTCTAAGAACTCTTGCCTCCATGTGCTAAACAATTTATAAATCATATGCACATGATGAGGGGGAGCATTTCTAAATGATCAAAACAATTAAGGTACAAAATGTTTTGATTTTATATCACAAGTACCTTGATTGATTTTCCAAAATGATTTTTCAATTCGTTTCAAGGAAGAATGAACTGTACCAAAAGACCGACCATTTTACTTTATGCATGGAGTTATAAGGATGGTTAGGTTAGGTATTCGTTCCCACGATCCGCCAGAACCGGAGGGATCTACCCAGAGACAATCCACTAGATAGTGTAGAGTCCTTAGGTATATTGAAAAAAGGAGAAAAAATGAGAATATGGGAAGAGTGCCGACTGAGACAGAGCTAGTACTAGAACTAACCCAACAAGGTTCTAGTTATGAAGTCTCGGTAAGCACTGAAGGGGTTGAAGAATGAAAAAGAATTGAATGTGAAAAGGGTGAAAAGAAATAGCCCTACAATAATTCAACCTTAGGGCAGTAACTGGGTTCAATACATATGCTACTGGTGGTTACTAAGTTAACACTGGTATTGAAGACAAGACGTCATGGACCCAGTGACGCACTGCACTACAACTTCCCAAGCTACTCAAGTTCCTCTTAAAAGGGCTTGTTTCATTCTCACGGGGAACCTACATAATCTATCGACTTTCTCTTAGAGATTGTTGATATTGAAGAAGGAGACCCTCTCCCTAGTCTCCGGCATAGGAACCAAATGTGCACAATTGAGTCTAGAGCCAAGAGATCATCCACAATATCTCATTAGGACACAAAATTAATGAAGACTTGCTGTTTCACACATTGTGGAAAGTAAGTATATATTTAGAGTCCTACGCATTATCCTTGTGGTATTGCCAGAACATCCGAGTGATATTGTAAAACCTAAAAAATCTAAAACATGAATAATGACTAAAATACCCTTGAAATCGAAATTATAAAATACGTAAAATACATTTATGTTCATTTAACGAAATTAAAATCTAACTTATGAATAATTAAAACCTAACGAATATATTTAAGAAATCGACATTGTATGACGAAAGTTAAACGTCGAGCGTAAATAGTTGGGCCATTCGTTTGGGCCTCGCCTTTTTGTTTATTTATGATCCGATGGGCGTGTGTTTTTGTTCGGTTGGATCAAGCCGAGAGCCCACCCCCTCAAGCCCTAACCGATTGTACCACCTATAAATACAAACACATTAACACAAATTGGAACCCTAGTTTGCAAGTTTGGTATTTTCTTTGCCTCTTCTTTTTCTTCTTTCTTTCGGCCGACTGTCCCTTGGTGTCGAAGCTTTGTTTCCAACGAGCAAGGCAAAGGTATAAACATATTCTTCTCGTCTCACTTTGATATACCTAACGTTATTATATGTTGTAACATGTCTTGTTTAATCGGAGCTTGTGTTTTTGTCGAGCCACTTAAAAACCGAACCACATATATAATAAAATCGGCCAAGGTAACATGCAAACGTTAATATGTAAAGTACGTAGAGGAGTTAGGGTTTGCGTAAAGCATGGAAGCCGAAACATATATATTAGCCGAACCATATGAATGTTTGTAAACGTGTGTTAAATGAGTAAAGAACATGAAAAACCTAAACCCTAAGTGATGTGTGAACCGTGTATTATGCGCGTGTGTTGTGAGTCAAAGGAGCTTGTCTATATATAAATATATTACGTGTTCGGGTCTTTTATGAAACCATGTGTATGTGTGTGTGTCGATGTGTATCTAATCCGGATGGTGAGTGACTTGTGTTGTCACATGAAATCATAAACGTGCATGGGTATAAAAGTCGACGTATAATATGTATATAAGTAACATATGGTTAAAGTCATGAAGGTGTTGAGTAAATAAACAAGAGTTAATGAGTTGTGTGAGTCGATTTGAGTATGAGTAAGTGTTTGCATGTGTGAGTTATGACTTTTAAACTATTTTCACACTTAACCCTAAACTCTAATAAATGACATGATGAACCCTAATCTACGATATTGATTATTAAAACACTTAAGTCTCATTTAACTATAAAACCCTAAAGTATTAAGATCATTAAATATACTAAGTATGAACACTAAATATTAAAAGATCATTTCGACGATTATGAAATCATAAATAACAATGTACGACCGTTAATGTGTATAGGTTCTGTGAAGAAGGAGTGATCCTTTGCTTTCCGTATTTTTGCTTTTTGGTCATTTGCTTTGGAATAAGGTACAGATATTCGACCTTTTCAGAAAGGTTCCTTATAACGTTTTCTTTTCGTTAGCTTTTATATTAGGGTTTCCTAAGCCTTTGCTATGAACCCCATTCTGTTTGTTTGAGATGTTGCTTATCTGAACTCGATTTCGAATTATGAAACATCGATTTTGAACTATGTTGATATGAAAACTCGATTTTGAAAATATGATTTATCTTCGATAAAGTATGATCTGTGTCAGTTATGACATTCTGATTTGACCTAAGATAGTTTGACACATGAGCCAAATATTTCACTAGTCATGGGGGTTCCATGTCCGTGTCGTGATGCACCTCGACATGACTCTAGGGCAGTAGAGTGATGTTCGCCACGCCCCTTATCTGTTATCGTTATGAGCTCAAATTATGTTATATGACCAATATCTGTCTATGGGGCGTATGGATGCATCCTAGATCTGTTATCTGTTATCTATTATATGTTATCTGTTATCTGTTATCTGTTATATGTTATCTGTTATCTGATGATTGATGCTACGTGCATGCACGTCCTTCATAACTCTGGTAGGTCTCCCCTACAAATGTTGCCTTATGTGAATATGATTATGATCTGATATATGTTTCTGGGCTCGTGGTAGTTAACTATAAACCTTATCCGATAATTCTGATTTATACTCTGAAAATGATTATGATTTTGTTATCTTTCGTTCACTATATTCCGTATTCGATATCGTTTCGTATTTTCTTTGCTTTTATATCTGTTCACTGAGCTTTTGAAGCTCAGCCGCATTTCTTTCTTCCGCTGGTATCTAAGCAATGGAGCTGGGTTTTGCTTTGGGATGAGTGCATGAGTGGACTTACCTTAGAGACATTTACCTTTGATCTTATGATGCCATTTAAGACTTTACTATTTCAGATTATTTCTATTGGAATTTATCTTCCATTGGGACCTATGTATTGAAGTCATGTTGACTTGAATTATTTCAGCATTTATGTTAAGACTTCTTTTGGATATCTATGTTTGCTTTGATATGACACCATTATTTGTGATTCCTTTACCCTTATCGGGTCGGGGCGTTACAGATATGTTAAATATTCACAATGAAGATGGAAATCCTTCTAGAGCCAACATCAAACAAGCTCTTGGTGGGTGACATGTGAGATCTTTTCTAAAGATCAAGCTTGTGACAACTGGATTGAAACAATGGGGCGATTCACTCTTGAATCAACCTTGGTCCAGGAATGGAATTTACGAATACTTTTGGAAAAACCGTTCGATGTGCAAATCTTCTTTTCTCTAGCACATCGAATGTGTATTCATGTTTTCAAACACAAAAAGTATCTCTGATTGAAAAAAAAATACTTTTGGAAAAACCGTTCGATGTGCAAATCTCTTCTTTTATCTAGCACATCGAATGTGTACTCTTTTCAAATATAAAAAGTATTTATGATTGAAAATTGATCTTTCTCATAAAACCTTCGTCGTATTGCAAAACTCTTTCTTCTAAGCAATACGCGATTGTTTTCAAATCATTTTCATCAATCGCTGAATCTCAATTCGCTGGTTCACTCACTCCGTGTTGTCTTCTTTGAGACGTTCTGGTTTGAGAACGGCAAGAACATTGCTGAAACCATGTCAAGGAGATTCTTAGGAATCCTACCGATCACAGCAGTACTTGTCGATCAACGGGAACCGTGGGCCGTGTACCTCAATTCAACGAAAGTGATCAAAGACACTTTCTTGTGTTTTATTGCTAACTGTTGTTTGCAGATACATTTGGACGGTTGCAGTGATCAGAATTGAGGAGTCAATCCAAAGCCGCATGCTCACAGCATCCACACTTAATTAAAGAAATCATGACTGGTGTATATCTACAGAACCTGGCTCAGATATTTCTATACTATGCTTCTGCTACGCTGCTGCAAATATCTTGAACCAGCAAAAGCTTCCGCTACTCTGATGGAAAGATGTCATGATCCAAAAGTGTGAGCATGTCGGTCCAAAAGTCACAACATCACATGAAGGCAACACTACAAAGGTGATCCAGAGATTTACCGTGGCTGATGATCTCAATGAAAGCTCGAAGATCATCAAAGATGTGGATCAGTTAAAGGCCTCCACTAAAAGTACAAATCTTTGCGGACTTTAAAGAATCACTGCTAAAGCACAAAGATGCAGAAGTTGAAGAATTCAAGTCTACGAGCTCAAGACTAAAGACAAAGATAGAATGCTAGGATACAAAATGTATTTCATGGGGTGACCTCCCTTAGGGGGAGATTTTTAGGAATTGGAAATTCCATGAGAAAGTGTTGGTCACCCCAATTATGGTCTAGCATATATTAGCTCGTAGACTTGTAGTTTGTTACGTTATTTAGTAGTTAATTAGTTAGTTTGTAGCGTAGTTTAGTGTAGTGTAACACCGTGGAGGAAGGACGGGTCTTTACCCACTGTATGCCTGATCCACAGTCCGACAGGAGGACGTATCTTATGTAACTATAAATACCCCTTCCATCCATGGAAGGGGTGGTGCTTTCTCAATCTAACCTTTTACATTTTACAAAGCAACTCTCTAGCAAGAAACACCCTCTCTTTACTTTCTCTCTCAAAATGTCTAACATGTATTTCCATCATCCAAGACCACCCGAATCATCAAACACAATAAATATTGGATCCTAACATTGTTATTGTTATCCCTAGTGCTCTAAAAGATCTTCACAGACTGGCACAAGATTTATATTTAATAAAATGGTAAATGAGAAAGACATACACAAGTAGAAACACATAAGATAAAGAAGAGGTCAAGCTGATAGTAAGGAAAACGTATTAACCATGTTTATTCAAATAATAATGCTAGATTTTTCTACGCGTGCAATGATTGTACTACTTCCTTAGGTGGTTTTCTAATAAAAGCTAGGCGGTACTTCTTCCTAAACTTGAGGTTCGTATCTGATTAATCTTGTCACAATTAGCCTCAACACGCATAAAGTCTCACTGCCGATTATAATCTATCTTGTTAATACAAATAAGCCGTAAAAATCTTTATTTATATTTTACGATCTTCTAATGTTTTGTCGATAACAAACGTAAAATCATTTTAACGAAACAAATAAAATACGTAAATGGTTTGAGCCAATAGTTTACTAACACACTTACATTTTCATATAAAACACTAAACAAGTAATAGTGTTTACATCTTATAGAAATACATATGTATAACAACTAGTATTTACATAATATCGAAATGTGTATATATTGTAATGGGTAATATAATGGGTAAAAATCTTAGTACTTGACCCATTGACTAGATACATTGAACATTGTTGGGTAAAACCCAAAGTCCATGACCCATACCCATGGAGCTTGATCCATAACCCATGACCCATTGTATGACATCATGCATGAAGTCATGTTG
This sequence comes from Chrysanthemum makinoi, assembly GCA_910596185.1. Classification (NCBI taxonomy): domain Eukaryota; kingdom Viridiplantae; phylum Streptophyta; class Magnoliopsida; order Asterales; family Asteraceae; genus Chrysanthemum; species Chrysanthemum makinoi. Next base: position 97,036,368 of record OU343219.1, on the reverse strand, counting down.
GGTATTATCCATGCTCCATGACCCAGGACCCAGGACCCAATGTCTAGATAAATTGCATCTTGTATAACCCATTGTTCATAACCCATAACCAATAACCCGGTTGCAACCCAAAATCCGGACTTAAGCTGACCCAGTTGCCAGATCCCTTGGATTGCACTAGCCGGATCCCTCTAGGGAGGGATCCGTGAGAACCGGGGAACAGTAGAGAAAATTGCCTATAAATAGTGAGCCATTTCTCTCTTGCAACTCACCTCTTTTTACACATACTCTCTCTTAGTATTGTAACCTCTCTAACCTCATATCCAAAGGATCTTTCTATGCAGATTTTGTTTGTGTGATTCTCTCGGTTCCTCTTAAAGGCGAGATCACCACCTCTTGGAGACGTGCAAGCTCAAGGTCATGAGTTTCTAAGCTTCGCCATCATCAAGACCACTAAAGTGTCTCTTGTTGATAGTTCTTCTCTCCCTCCATAGAAGTGTTGTGTTAAAGGCATTAGTGAAAGGTGCCGAAGGGTCGTGTCGAAGGCATTAGTGAAAGGTGCCGAAGGTACGTGTCGAAGGAATTAGTGAAAGGTGCCGAAGGGTCGTGTCAAAGGCATTAGTGAAAGGTGCCAAGGGTGTACATTCGATATGGTGCATCGATGTACAAGATAGTTAGTTTGGGTTAAAGGATAGTGATATCCTTATGATGTTGTAACAAGGAGTGTGTCTCCTTTGGGGTTGTCGTGTATTGGTGTAGTGTTGGGTAGTAGTTCCTCCTTTTTAATGAAACTCGGTATCTAGCCTTGTACTGGATAAAGTGTAGGCAACGTTGTGATAGGTTTGGTTCTACCTCGTGGAAGAACCCGGTGTCTAGCCTTGTACCGGATAAAGAGTAGGCGACGTTGTGAAGGCTTCTCCGCCACATTAAGAAGCTTGTGTTGTGTATTGCTTACGAACTCTCGAGTGGGGAACTCGGGGAGTGGAGTAGGGCAAGGAAGGTGTCCTTGTATCCGAACCACTCTAAATACTCGTGTCTTGGTTTTGTATTCCTTACTCTTTGTTTTTTCATTACTTGTGTATATGCTTATCTATCATCATCCAACACACACATTAAATAGATTGACATAAGTCAATCTAAATATATTAAAACAAAGTTTTAATCGGTAAAACTATTCAACCCCCCTCCCCCTTCTAGTTTTCCACAATTGGTACCAGAGCTGCGTTACCAAGTTTCTTAGAGTATATTGTACTTTAAAAACTTGATACGATCCGTGTATATTTGAAAACTACAAAGAAGGATATTTCTTAAAACAAAAATTCATGTTTTAGAAATCTTTACATTTTAAGTGTTGGATAGTGATACATCATTCTAACATTTTCCTTTGAGAAATCTTCATGCTAGGATTCTTTGAATGACTTCGTTCTATCTGAGGAAAAATGAAGTTAACACCCAATGAAGAATCAAAAGTGATCACAACTTGCTTTTCCAAAATACGACTAAATATTTTAAAAGCTCATGAAGAAATTTGTGTCTATGGTTTCTAAAACCATAAAAAGGGAATATAGCAAAGGTATGTTCTCTTAGTTACAATTAGTTGATCATAAACGTGCTAATTGCTTGTGGATAAAATGGTGATATATGTTTCTCTCTTATAATAAGCATAATATGAAAAGTGTTTTGTTGATTTTTTTTCTTTGAAGTTTTGTTGTTAGATATCATATTGCTCAAGCTTGAATAATGATTAAAATGGGTAATATAAACTCACTAAAAAGTCTATAAAGGTTAAACCTTTTCGTCTGGTCAAAATAAGTATTTTTGTAAATCTTTGTCAAATCCACGGGTCCCTCTGTTATCAAAGGCCGGATCCATTTTGTAAAGGATCCGGCGGATCCGTCTGTGCAGAGGACAAATTTGGTTAAATGTCAAAAATTCATAACTAATTAACCGTAAGTGCGTAGAAGTCGTGCCACCTATCGTTTGAAAGGTATTTGAGTATAGTTTCATATAAAAATGATTTCATAAACTGATTCAAAACAAAAATTTACAGAATCATTGATTTACAACATAAAGTCATTTTTTCGGTCATAACTTTTGGTCTAATTGGAGACGGATGTTTTCGTCTTTGAATAACAGTGTGTCTACTTTTGAAACTAAGGTTTTGATCATAAATATAAAGTAAACTAATCAAGCTTGGTATACATGTTTGTGTTTAACACAAAGCGATGAAAAGAACTTTCGTATGCTATGCTAAATGATTAATTGTTTTACCTTGTATTACTTGATTATGTGCTTATCTCAAATAGTTCTTATGCTTGTTTGCTTGAATAACATATGTGGTTTCCACACCTTGCTATTCATTCTCTTGTTTGTCGATTTAGTAATATTTTACTAATCAATGTGCTATTTGAAGGAGTGTTTGGAATAACATCTAGTTGTGTCAAAAATGTTATTTTAAATGCTTAGATAAGTCATATAAGTTGAATAATGCTTAAAACATGTAATATACTAAAAGATCTCTTGTTGAGTTTGTCATGTGTGCAACATAAGTGTACTATGTTCTTAGATGATTTCTTGATTTCATCTTTTCTTTTGTCATTTTCTGAAATGTACATCGGATCATAACCAACACTTGTGTTGATGATGTACTTTCCAGTTTTCTTTTCTATGATCGCTTTCCAAGATTCATAGTAGGATTGACAACTTGATTATTTCATCCGAGATACTCAAGTAAATTATTTTCCAACGCAAATATAATTGATCATATCCGAAAATCCAAACTCGAGCTTTCCAACAACATATGTTGAACTCGCTCATCCATACTTGTTCTCCATATTTGTTCTCCAGACTTGTTCTCCAGATTTGTTCTCCATATTTGCTCCATTTTTGTTCTCCAAATTGTTCTCCATATTTGTTCTCCATACTTGTTCTCCAAATTTGTTCTCCATATTTGTTCTCCATTTTTGTTCTCTAAATTGTTCTCCATATTGTTCCCCATATTTGTTCTCCATTTTTGTTCTCCATATTGTTCTCCATATTTGTTCTCCATACTTGTTCCCCATACTTGTCCTTTATACTTGTTCTACATATTTGTTCTCCATATTTGTTCTCCAGACTTGTTCTCCAGACTTATTCTCCATTTTTGTTCTCCAAGTTGTTCTCCATATGGACTTCTTTAAACTTCTGTGGTTAACATAAAATCTTCGTCACCTTAGGATTACTAATCAAACAAGTTGTAAAATTGATTTTTCTTTTGTTAGTCAATCACAACCACTTTCCTCATCAAGCGATTATCTTGCTTTGATCGAGAAGAGCTACTTGACTTCAAGGATGAAGTTCATTATATGCTAATCACCATCCGTAATGACTATACTTAGTTCATTACCTTCACTAACCAAAACAACCTTCTAAACAATTCACTTTCTTAAGGACCCATATACATGTGTTTCTTACTCTTCAAATACCAATACATAGGTAAACATCTCTTAGCTAAAACCATCTCACAAAACTGTACTTGCTTCAAGCCCTTCTATATCCAACACTTACTCTTCTAAACATAACTCCTTCATTTCCACAAACAAATAACTCCACCTTCCTGATGAAGTATAGGATTTTCTTGAACTAGCACCTCACAACTTTATTGTCTTGAACACTATCAATTACTCTTTTCTTTCTTGACACATACCTTGCACGCCATTGTTAATACAAACGATTTACTAATCTAGATTGTAAATATGTTTTGAGCTTCTTGAATAGTGCTTGTTAAGTTTGATAAACCTCTGTGTTATTTGTATTTGATTGCTTATGTGCTACTCTTACATGCTATCATTGCTATGCTAGACTTGTATACATATATGCTTGCTGTAGAGATCATCGGTTTCAAAATTCAATACTTAGAGCAAAATATTGCACGCTCACTGTTAAGAAAAACTTTCCCAGATGCCGGAACCCTAGTTTGTAACTAGCCGGATCCCTCAAGTGAAGGATCCATGGGATTCGGGCAAACAAAAGAAATGTTTTTTTTTTCTTTTATTACATCAACACAACCTTCCATACCTTATTGAACTAGTTTAACATGTTTCATTAGGATCAATTTAACTATCCTTAAGCTCAGTTGATCTCACACTCACTCATGAATGACTTAGGGTCACATTTAAGGTATTTTTGATTTATCATTCCTTCAAAACTCACCATCTTTCCGCTCCAATGTTCACACGTTGCTTCTCTCATCTTAAGACACTTAATTTGATATTTCTCTCAGTTTTAGCAAATTGACTTTAGTCATCTTTATCTCAAAATAGGCTAAAAACTAGTTTTTTATTTCTTATATTTTTTAAGGAATTTTCTAAATTTTCCTTAGATCATCATCTGATCTCTAGGATCATTTGACTACACTTGACACCCTCAAAATTCTTAGTGTCATCTTTGATCACCCATTGGTGCTCATAAGAACCCCATTTCCTTTCATGTAAGACAATCATTTCAAACCTTCTTTGTTAACTTAAACACTCCACATTGTCTTAAATGACTTCCTAGATCAGTACAACTCTGTAGGTAAATTTTGTGTATGCAAATCATTGCAATTTGAAGGATTTTAGTGGCTTAAGCTTTAATCCACTTACCCAATCTTTCTCTTTATAAACCTCTTTGTTAGAACTTCCTAATCACCATTCACACACTCATTCTCAGTAGCTAAAACTCTCTTTTCACACCTTCCCTCTCTACCACTTCACCATGAGGAAAGCCCCTAGTGTTAACTCATCTACTAAAGGACCTCCCAAGAAACTTGCTCGGGTTGTTCACGAAATCTCTTCAACCAAATCATCACCCGTTGAAACCTCAAACACTAGAACTCCCTCACAACCAACTCTACCAATCAAACCAATTCTCAAAAGGATTGTTCTCACAAAACAAACCTTGCCAAAAACTACTATACCAAACACCCTACTTCCACTAAACCATCACCTCTAGTACTTAGATCTATCTCTTTCACCACTCCACTCTCATCTCTACACCTCCACAACTTAGAGGACTTGCCTTATAGACCATCTCATCCACCACCATTGCCAACATTTTCCTCAAATGAGAAAACGGTGAAACAATGATGCACGTTTTACTGACCAGGTCTTAATATTTATAGTGTCTCGCTATACCTATGGTTTAACCTAATGCACTAATGGGCAGTGTACCCGGTCGTGTGTAGTGTAATAAATGGTAAAGTCGAGGTCGTCCCAAGAGCTATGTGTGTCGGATAATTATTAAGTCTAATTGTCACAGAATATTAATGGTTTGATAGGGTTTTAATTAATTAAACTACTAATGCAGAAAATGAAATAAAATCAAATAAATGTGTGAAGGGAAATCAATAGAGGAATAGTGGTGCTAACCTAGTCAACCCTCCTACCTAATTATGTTTACGTCTACCTACTTCCAATTACTTCAGGTGGGGTCAAATTCGAGAGGACAGCATTTGGTCAATTCGCCCTAACCTATCAGCAAAGATGCCACCATAGGAGAAATCAGGCGTACCGTCATAAGTCCTGTTGTTCCTGGTCCCATAAGCCGAGTCATTAAGTATCGCTACATGCTAGATTCTAAATAGTGAGTGCCCGGCCGTTAGGAACTTAGACACTACACCCCTCAATTCTTAAGTTCATCCAAACGATAGGTGATCAATTAGTCAAATCGCACAAGTAGAAAGGGTCGTCAGTTGGTCATATCTTACCCTTCCCGTCTCAGTCCGCTCACCTAGGGTTAGTTGGTCATATCTCCTAGGCAATTGGCCTCTATCGCCATTCAAAACTACCGAACCAAGGGTGACTACCAAAGAACTATGCATGCATACACTTAGAAATAATTTTCCGGAAGTAAAGGTAAACGCAAACAAAACAATTAAGGAATCATAACTAGGCTAGCACCAAAGGGTGCTTAGCCGCTCATATTAATCATGCAAATCAATTCAATATTTAAAGGTATGAAATACATGAATTGAAAGTAAAATAAATAATAAACGCTAAAGCTTATCGTAATGGTGTGACTTCTCCCTTGGAAACAGCTCCGTATGCTTCCCTAGACCTCCCTTGAGCTTTTTCCCATGTTCTCAGAGTGTTGTGTGTGGAATGGGATGCTTTGAAATGCTGGAATTCGTGGGGTATTTATAGGCCAGGTCTGGGTTACGGCGTAACCAATAGATGAGTTACGCCGTAACCTTCTATTTCCTCGTAAATGCACTAGATCTGCTGGTTACGGCATAACCTTATAAGGGGTTACGCTGTAGTCTTCAATAAACTCGGTTACGTCGTAAGTGATGCAGTAGTTACGGCGTAAGTATCAGCGGCGTGTAACCTCTTTTGACCTAATAGAGTTACGTCATAACCTTTGGGAAGAGTTACGCCGTAACCTATTGATAAGTTGGACTTCTGGGCCACGCAATAGTTACGGCGTAAAGTGAGAGACGAGTTACGCCGTAACTTCTTCCAAATAAGCATACTATGATAAATCTTTAGTAATGTTTCTATTTCCGCGTCTCTTTAGCTCCAATGCTCGTAATTTACCTGAAAGTGGAGAACAATGGAAAACAATCGTAAATCCATATAAATGATATAAATAACGAGCATTATCGGGGGAAATTGACACTTAATATTCAGGACTATTTGATGTTATCAAATATCCCCCCACTTGAACTCTACTTGCCCTCAAGTAGACCTTATTAGATAGATTCCTAAAAAGATGTCTCCCAAAACCTGGAAAATATGAATTTACAAATCCCTTATGCTAGAATAAAACAAAGCCGAACACCTCATGAAAGAGGAACAAACACTCAAATCTCTCAACTATTCTAAGTGTCAATTTCGGGGTGATCACTCAATCGCACAGTCATAGCATGTATTCTATCATAAGCTTGGCGGTTACACAAATCTCCACCACTAGAGTTAAGGGCTAAACAATTCTCGAAGGCAATATGGGTAGACACGACAAAGGTTAAGTGGTGACTCGTCATTACAAACATGTCACGGCGAAGTGGACAAAATCAATGATACATGACCAAATCCATGGCCAAGACACCAAAGATTGCTCACTGCATCACCTAGACACGCTTCATGACTAAAGGGTAGGATAAGACATGGGATATATAATTGGTGTAAAATGAGAAACAAGCAGGTAGTCTAAATCTATAACCAAGTCATCATCACTTACCGTTAGCCCAAAGTTCAAGCTTAGAAGTCTAGAGACCGGATCATGAAATGCAAGTTAGATGCGTCATTAGAGGACGTCGTGATGGGCACACTACCTTTTCTTCTTCAGTTGGTATTCCTCCAACTCCAATCTTCTAATGTGACTGAGGTGGCCTCCTCGATACTAATCAATAAAGCTCATACTATAGTGCTTATAACATCGCACTTTACATGAATCAATCAACTATTTTTTTATTTTTTTATTTTTTTTTTATTTTTTTTTAAATAACATAATAACATAACATCCCCCCCACTTGAGATGGGAATTGGGGGGTCTTCAATGATCTTCATAATTATTGTCGATGAAAGCGTGATTTCCAAACCTTTCCACTCGAACCTTGAACTTAGGAAAATAATGACTTCCCAATTACAAATAAAGACTACAGGGTAGGCTAAGGTGTAAGGGTGTAACGAAACAATATATTGGGTTGATAAAATGAAAGGAATGGCTCAGAAGGGTGTATCTAGGAGTATCTTGCACTAAAGGTGAGTGCAACAAAAGGGTTTAACATGGGGGTCGAAAAGTCGAGGTGACTCATCGATAGACTCACAATGGTAGGTTGTTTGGGTGATAATCCTATAATACTGCCTTCTAAAACTGAAAAGTCCAAATACATCGAGCTAACTCAACATACCTCGTCTATGGTCTCGAAATGATGCAAAGGCCAAGTTCAAAAGTTTACAAGCTACCGGCACACTCATAATTTGGTGGATTTGGGGTAAAATATTGGAAACAGATAAGGCTAATCTCACCATGTAATGTCAAGGGTTGTATGTGCTCGGCTAAGGTCTAATCTAGTTAGGTTAGGAAAAATATGTCAAAATTTTCAAAATGGCATAATTTTTCAAAATAAACTAGAAAAATGAGGGCGAAATAAAGTTCAAGATATAATTCTACTCCCGTCCCCCCACTTGAATTGTACAAAGTCCCTTTTGTACTAGGCATTAAAATAAAGGTGAAGAGAAAGGTAGAATTAGAGTGAGAACTTCCCTGAAATTTGCTCCAAAAAGAAGAAGGCCCACGAGAAAGAACCGTGCCTTCGTTTAAGCATCATGAACAAACTTCCATCCCTGAAATCACAATACCGACAAGCATAATTCTAAAAAAAAACCTAACTCACTTTCGTAGGAATCACGGTTGCATTTAGCGAATGCAACAAGCCTTTTAAACCACTTGGTGTCCCAAGTGGACGAGTGAAGTCTCGTGAGGGTTTACAGGGAACACACCCACAAAGTTCATTTAAAAACTAATACAAGGTTACTGTGTTTTAAAATGAAAGAATTAAAGCAGAGGAGAGTTACGTCGTAACTCCTATTAGGGAGTTACGCCGTAACTGGCAAAACCTGGTAGGAGCTATGAAGCGAGTAGTTACGGCGTAACCACAGAGATGGTATTACGCCGTAATTGGTAATGCGTCAAGATTTCTGCTGCTAAAATGTCGGTTACGGCGTAATCACCAAGATGAGTTACGCCGTAACTCTGTGCAGATCAGCAACTGCAGCATCAATTAGTTTCTCGTTTCCTGCAAAATGGTTAGAAAACACAAAACCTAACAAAAAGGAAATAAAAACAAAAGAAAGGGATAATTCGGGTTGTCTCCCGAAAAATCACTTTTCTTTATTCACGAGTCTTTAAGTTAGACTCAGAGCCGCGGACTACCAGTGCTTGTTTGTCACCTCGTGGGCTGGGCAATCTCCATGTTGAAGCCAGCTGATCAGATTCTCATCCCGCTTGCATCCTTCTCCAAGTTCTAAACACCCTAAGTAAAAAATTTTGATCTTTTGGTAGGGGTGATTGAAACCTTTTGGCTTATCTTCTTCACTAATACCAAGCAGCGGCCGAGCATAACTTAACTGTTTTTTAGTCCAATTTTTAAAATTTTTGACGGTCCTTGGCATTTTGAAAACAGTTTTATCATCACCAATCTTCAACCGAACCAGTCCTTCTTTCTCGTTTTTATCAAGCCCATATATTTCTTTAAAGGGTTTTCTGAAAATCACCCCAGTCTGCCCATCTGATATGAACTTGCTAACATCATCCAATACCACAAAGTCGACTAGAAATGAGTGAGTTCCCACAAACACACGTATGTTTGTTGCAATCCCGAGGAAGTTGTTTCCTTTGTAATCAAGCTCCTTTTCCATAACCTGGTTGTAGCATTCCTTAGAGACAATGTTAACTGGGGAATTTGTGTCGATAAATGGGTGAAAATCAATGAACTCGATTTTGCATGAGATTTTCAAATAATAGGGATTCCTATGATGGATCGTGCCCCATTTCATAAAACTGTGGTTGGTCCGATTGCACAAATGTTTTTTCAGAGTTATCTTGCCAATGGATCATCTCGACATCACTTGAGAGGTCTTCAGCACTTAATCCTAAGTTATCCTCTTCTTCAAAATTCACGAAAACATCAAAATCCTTCCCCGAGTCAAGCTCTCAAGGATCTGGGGGGTCGCTAAGAAACTTTTCAAGGGCTTCACCAAAATCCCCCACTGGGTCAATTGCACACACCTTCTCCGGGGTAGACAAATGTTCATTAGGTCCTAATGTGGCGATCTCACCATTAGCTTCCAGAGTCAATTTTCCGGCAAAGACATCCACTTTAGTGTGAGCAGTAGCAAGCATGGGTCTTCCTAAAATGACAGGTATCCTGTTGTCTTCCGGGATATCAAGAATCACAAAATCTACTGGGAAAAGGAATCTCTTAATCTTCACTAATACATTTTCAACAATTCCTAATGGCGATCGCATGGATCGATCGGCCATTTCAATTTTCATCTTGGCCTGTTTTAAGCTGCCAATTCCTATACGCAAAAACATCGAACGAGGCATTATGCTAATACTAGCTCCAAGATCTGCCAGGGCGTTACACATGTTTAGGCTCCCGATGTAGCAAGGGAGAGTAAAACATCCTGGATCTTTTTCCTTTTGTGGTAGCTCGTTCCTTAAAACCGCTGAGCATCTTTCGTTGAGGCAAATAGTCTCATCATAACTTAATTCCTGCGTAGTATCATGACGATTAGTATTATCAGAATCATTAGTAGGAGGGTTTACCAGCAAAGTTTGGTCCAAAAGTGATTGTTTCTCCATGCTGATCCGTCGCTTAACCTTTTCTGAAAAGGTCAAAGGTTCTTCGAGGATATTTTCAATAGTGTGGACAACTTCTTCCTCCCGAGCTGCTAGGTAATCAGAGATGGCTTCTGAACATGAATTAACACTTTTCTCTAATCTTTTTATCCTATCATCATGAATTTTAATAGAAGAGACTGTATTATCCACGAATGCTTTCATCATCTTTTCTATCCTATCGTCGCGCTCTCTTGATTCTCTAATGTGGTCAAGAATATTTTTCTCAAGATTGTTCCCGGTATTGGTCTCAAATACACTTTTAACTTTCTCAACCCTACATGCTTCAGCTTCTCTTTCCAACCTTCGTTTTTCGAAAATTTCCCCGTAATTGTATCCTTGCTTCGTTATTGTCTTCATTACCTTATGATCGAAGTTATCTCTCGGTCCGTATCCTGTATCCATGTACCACTTGTAGCAATGTTCGAAATCCTGAATACATTCCAAGGCCCGATCAGGAGTCATGCCAGAATAGGTCTTGGTGAATCAAGGAGTTCTCGTGTTTGCGCATTAATCCCCCGATAAAAGACGTATACGATCTGATGTTTGTTTAAATCATGAGTAGGGAATCGATAGAGAAGCTCATTAAATCTTTCCCATGCTTGGTACATCGTTTCTTCTCCAACACCGCATCAATTGGTAGATTTTCGAGAAGCCTAGCCATTTTTAAGGAGGGAAAAATTGCTGATCGAACTCCTTTCTTAGTTTTCCCCATGCTTCTTTACTTTCACTTGGAATTTTGTTATACCATCTTTTTGTTGTTCCAGTGAGAGTCATAGGAAAAATCCTTGCAGTGACTGAATAACTTGGAGTACCCTGACGTTGAAAAGAGAAGATAAGTGGAGAACTTCATCTACGTGATCCTGAACGTTCTCGTCTTTGTCTCCAGAAAACTTAAGCTCATGTAACTCTCGAGTAATATGATCTGGGATGGAGTATTTTTCGGTAGGAGAATCCTTAGTGAAGCTTCGTTGGCAGTTATCGTTTGGTTGGTCCAAATACTGCTCCAAGGTTAGGTCATTGATATTATTTTCATTGATGACCTCTGGTTATGTGTCCGACTGGTCCGATTCGTAAAATGAGAAGATGTTGTGAATAGGAACCGGAGAATAGATCCTCTTTTTCCGAAATTGCTTCTCCGTGTCAACAAATGGGGTAGCCAGAAAAGGCCTAGAGCTGCGAGTCATGTATCCTGACATTATCAAAATGTAAATTAAAAACAGACTTAATATGAAATCCTAAAATAGCTCCCCGGCAACGGCGCCAAAAACTTGATGCAGGTTTTACTGACCAGGTCTTAATATTTATAGTGTCTCGCTATACCTATGGTCTACCCTAATGCACTAACGGGCAGTGTACCCGATCGTGTGTAGTGTAGTAAATGGTAAAGCCGGGGTCATCCCAAGATCTATGTGTGTCGGATAATTATTAATTCTAATTGTCACAGAATATTAATGGTTTGATAGGGTTTTAATTAATTAAACTACTAATGCAGAAAATGAAAATAAAAGCAAATAAATGTGTGAAGGGAAATCAATAGAGGAATAGTGGTGCTAACCTAGTCAATCCTCCTAGCTAGTTATGTCTACGTCTACCTACTTCCAATTACTTCAGGTGGGGTCAAATTCGAGAGGACAGCATTTGGTCAATTCGCCCTAACCTATCAGCAAAGATGCCACCACAGGAGAAATCAGGCGCACCATCATAAGTCCTGTTGTTCCTGGTCCCCTAAGCCGAGGCATTAAGTACCGCTACATGCTAGATTCTAAATAGTGAGTGCCCGGCCGTTAGGAACTTAGACACTACACCCCCCAATTCTTAAGTTCATCCAAACGATAGGTGATCAGTTGGTCAAATCGCACAAGTAGAAAGGGTCGTCAGTTGGTCATATCTTACCCTTCCCATCTCAGTCCGCTCACCTAGGGTCAGTTGGTCATATCTCCTAGGCAATTGGCCTCTATCGCCATTCAAAACTACCGAACCAAGGGTGACTACTAAAGATAGCGAGACACTACTTAATATGAAATCCTAAAATAGCTCCAGAACAACGGCCAAAACTTGATGCAGGTTTTACTGACCAGGTCTTAATATTTATAGTGTGTCGCTATACCTATGGTCTACCCTAATGCACTAACGGGCAGTGTACCCAGTCGTGTGTAGTGTAGTAAATGGTAAAGCCGAGGTCGTCCCAAGAGCTATGTATGTCGGATAATTACTAAGTCTAATTGTCAGAGAATATTAATGGTTTGATAGGGTTTTAATTAATTAAACTACTAATGCAGAAAATGAAATAACAGCAAATAAATGTGTGAAGGGAAATCAATAGAGGAATAGTGGTGCTAACCTAGTCAATCCTCCTAGCTAGTTATGTCTACGTCTACCTACTTCCAATTACTTTTGGTGGGGTCAAATTCGAGAGGACAGCATTTGGTCAATTCGCCCTAACCTATCATCAAAGATGCCACCACAGGAGAAATCAGGCGCACCATCATAAGTCCTGTTGTTCCTGGTCCCCTAAGCCGAGGCATTAAGTACCGCTACATGCTAGATTCTAAATAGTGAGTGCCCGGCCGTTAGGAACTTAGACACTACACCCCCAATTCTTAAGTTCATCCAAACGATAGGTGATCAGTTGGTCAAATCGCACAAGTAGAAAGGGTCGTCAGTTGGTCATATCTTACCCTTCCCATCTCAGTCCGCTCACCTAGGGTCAGTTGGTCATATCTCCTAGGCAATTGGCCTCTATCGCCATTCAAACCGAACCAAGGGTGACTACTAAAGATAGCGAGACACTACTTAATATGAAATCCTAAAATAGCTCCCAACGCGCAAAAACTTGATGCAGGTTTTCTTGACGGTCTTAATATTTATAGTGTCTCGCTATACCTATGGTCTACCCTAATGCACTAACGGGCAGTGTACCCGGTCGTGTGTAGTGTATTAAATGGTAAAGTCGGGGTCATCCCAAGAGCTATGTGTGTCGGATAATTATTAATTCTAATTGTCACAGAATATTAATGGTTTGATAGGGTTTTAATTAATTAAACTACTAATGCAGAAAATGAAATAAAAGCAAATAAATGTGTGAAGGGAAATCAATAGAGGAATAGTGGTGCTAACCTAGTCAATCCTCCTAGCTAGTTATGTCTACGTCTACCTACTTCCAATTACTTCAGGTGGGGTCAAATTCGAGAGGACAGCATTTGGTCAATTCGCCCTAACCTATCAGCAAAGATGCCACCACAGGAGAAATCAGGCGCACCATCATGAGTCCTGTTGTTCCTGGTCCCCTAAGCCGAGGCATTAAGTACCGCTACATGCTAGATTCTAAATAGTGAGTGCCCGGCCGTTAGGAACTTAGACACTACACCCCCCAATTCTTAAGTTCATCCAAACGATAGGTGATCAGTTGGTCAAATCGCACAAGTAGAAAGGGTCGTCAGTTGGTCATATCTTACCCTTCCCGTCTCAGTCCGCTCACCTAGGGTCAGTTGGTCATATCTCCTAGGCAATTGGCCTCTATCGCCATTCAAAACTACCGAACCAAGGGTGACTACTAAAGATAGCGAGACACTACTTAATATGAAATCCTAAAATAGCTCCCAGGCAACGGCGCCAAAAACTTGATGCAGGTTTTACTGACCAGGTCTTAATATTTATAGTGTCTCGCTATACCTATGGTCTACCCTAATGCACTAACGGGGCAGTGTACCCAGTCGTGTGTAGTGTAGTAAATGGTAAAGTCGGGGTCATCCCAAGATCTATGTGTGTCGGATAATTATTAATTCTAATTGTCACAGAATATTAATGGTTTGATAGGGTTTTAATTAATTAAACTACTAATGCAGAAAATGAAATAAAAGCAAATAAATGTGTGAAGGGAAATCAATAGAGGAATAGTGGTGCTAACCTAGTCAATCCTCCTAGCTAGTTATGTCTACGTCTACCTACTTCCAATTACTTCAGGTGGGGTCAAATTCGAGAGGGCAGTATTTGGTCAATTCGCCTAACCTATCGCAAAGATGCCACCACAGAGAAATCAGCGCACCATCATGAGTCCTGTTGTTCCTGGTCCCCTAAGCCGAGGCATTAAGTACCGCTACATGCTAGATTCTAAATAGTGAGTGCCCGGCCGTTAGGAACTTAGACACTACACCCCCCAATTCTTAAGTTCATCCAAACGATAGGTGATCAGTTGGTCAAATCGCACAAGTAGAAAGGGTCGTCAGTTGGTCATATCTTACCCTTCCCGTCTCAGTCCGCTCACCTAGGGTCAGTTGGTCATATCTCCTAGGCAATTGGCCTCTATCGCCATTCAAAACTACCGAACCAAGGGTGACTACTAAAGATAGCGAGACACTACTTAATATGAAATCCTAAAATAGCTCCCAGGCAACGGCGCCAAAAACTTGATGCAGGTTTTACTGACCAGGTCTTAATATTTATAGTGTCTCGCTATACCTATGGTCTACCCTAATGCACTAACGGGGCAGTGTACCCAGTCGTGTGTAGTGTAGTAAATGGTAAAGTCGGGGTCATCCCAAGATCTATGTGTGTCGGATAATTATTAATTCTAATTGTCACAGAATATTAATGGTTTGATAGGGTTTTAATTAATTAAACTACTAATGCAGAAAATGAAATAAAAGCAAATAAATGTGTGAAGGGAAATCAATAGAGGAATAGTGGTGCTAACCTAGTCAATCCTCCTAGCTAGTTATGTCTACGTCTACCTACTTCCAATTACTTCAGGTGGGGTCATGTAAAACCTGGAAAATCTAAAACCTGATTAAAGACTAAAATACCCTTGGAATCGAAATTTATAAAATACGTAAAATACATTTATATCATTTAACGAAATTTAAATACTTAACTTGCGAATAAATAAAACTTAACGAATATATTACGTAATCGATTTTGGTACGACGAAGATTCAATGTCTCGTTTAATTAACTTGGGCCGTGTTTGTTTTTGTGTCGTGTGGGTCAAGAGCCGAAGTCCACATGGGCTTGGGTTTTGTGTGTGTTCGGTTGGGCCAAGCCGAAAACCCAAGGCTTTCCTAAGCCCTAAACCGAAAATATCACCACCTATATATACACTACATAATCACAAAAGTGAAACCCTAGTTTATTGTTGCCTCTTTTCTTTTTTTTGCTCCATTCGGCCGAATACATACAACCATTGGTGTCGAGTTTTTGCTTCAACCAAGTTAAGGTATAACATGTTCTCGTCTTCCTTTGTTACACCTTACGTATATTTATTGTATCAAGTTTGTTTTAGTCGAGTTTGGTGTTTTCTTTTTGTGACCGAGCCGTGTGAAACAAAACAAGGCAAACCCTAACGATTTGAACTTGATAAGTATTAAAGAGTATGTTACGTAATATGTATTATTGAATCGAGTCATGGTTATGTCGAGTTGTATTTAAACCGAACCCTATGTAATTATAACCGAACCATGCATATCATTCGACTAAGGTATAAAACATGATAATTTGAATATGTGAAGTACTTAGATAAGCTAGGACTTGCGTAATAACCTATTAGCCGAAACCCTAAGTTGAACCGAACCACATATGAGTTTTAAAAGTATATTAAGTAAGTAAAGGCCATGTAAACGTAAAACCCTAGTTTGATATGTGAATCGAATAAGGTATGCCAAACCCTAATGGTTTGTGAATCGTGTCTCATATGTGTGCGTAATTATAAGTCAAGTGAACTTGTAAATGTGTAAACGTGTAATTAATCCGAGTAATAAGTAACTTGTATGTCACATAAAATCATAAACGTGTATGGTGAAACATAAAAGGAAAGATTATTTTTATGACGTGTTAGGTTAAGTAACGAGTCATTAAAAGACGTAACATGTAAGTAAATGCATATTAATGAGATATTAAAGAATGAGAAAACCCTAGAACATAAATGAGAGTCGATTAGGGTTTGAAGCTAAGTATATTAATTCGTTATTTTATGTGTGAGTTATGACGTTTAAACTATTTTCACATTTAACCCTAAACTTTAATTAATGACATAATGAACCCTAATCTACGATATTAATTATAAAACACTTAAGTCTCATTTAATTATAAAACCCTAAAGTATTAAGATCATTAAATATACTAAGTATGAACGACAAATATTAAAAGATCATTTCGACGATTATGGAATCATAAATAACATGTACGACCGTTAATGTGTATAGGTTCTGTGAAGAAGGAGTAATCCTTTGCTTTCCCTGTTTCTTCTTTTCGATCATTTGCTTTGGAATAAGGTACATATATTCTGACCTTTTCAGTAAAGGTTTCTTATAACGTTTTCTTTTCGTTAGCTTTTACATTAGGATTTCCTAAGCATTTGCTATGAACCCTAATGTGTCTATTTGAGCTGTTGCTTATCTGAACTTTGATTTTCGAATCATAAAACATTGATTTTGAACTATATGATATGAAGACTTTGATTTTGAAAACATGATTAAACATTTGATAAAATATGATCTATGTCAGTTATGACATTCTATTTGACCTAAGATAGTTTGACATCCGAGCCAATTATTAACTAGTCATGGGGGTTCCATGTCCGTGTCGATAATGCACTTCGACATGACTCTAGGGCAGTAGAGTGAAGTTCTGCCACGTCCCTTATCTGTTATTTGTTATGAGCTCAAGTTATATTATATTATCAATGTATGTTTGTGGGGCGTATGGGTGCATCCTAGATCTGTTATATATTATATGTTATATGTTATATGTTATCTGATGATTGATGCTGCGTGCATGCACGTCCTTCATAACTCTGGTAGGTCTCCCCTACAAATGTTGCCTTATGTGAATATGATTATGTTTATGATATGGCATATGTATTTGGGCTCGAGGTAGTTAGCTATAAAACTTATTCTATTATCCTGATTTATCTTTTGAAATGATTATGATTTTGCTATGTTTCTTTCACTTTAATTCGTATTCGTTCTCGTTTCGTATTCGTTTTGCTTGTATATCTGTTCACTGGGCTTTTGAAGCTCAGCCGCACTTTTCTTTTTCCGCGGCAGGTATCTAAGCATTGGAGTTGGGTATTGCTTTGGGATGAGTGCTGTGTGGACTTACTTAGAGATTTTAGCTTTGATCTCATGATGCCATTTAGACTTTATTCTTAGACTTTTCGTTTGGAGTTAATTTTTCCGCTGGGACCTATGTATTGAAGTCATTTTGACTTGGATTATCTCAATTTTATATTGAGATTTCTTTTGGATATTTATGTTTGCTTTGATATGACACCATTACTTGTGAGTCCTTTACCCTTGTCGGGTCGGGGCGTTACAGGTCAAATTCGAGAGGACAACATTTGGTCAATTCGCCCTAACCTATCAGCAAAGATGCCAACACAGGAGAAATCAGGCGCACCGTCATAAGTCCTGTTGTTCCTGGACCCCTAAGCCAAGTCATTAAGTACCGCTACATGCTATATTCTAAATAGTGAGTGCCCGGCCGTTAAGAACTTAGACACTACACCACCCAATTCTTAAGTTCATCCAAACGATAGGTGATCAGTTGGTCAAATCGCACAAGTAGAAAGGGTCGTCAGTTCGTCATATCTTACCCTTCCCGTCTCAGTCCGCTCACCTAGGGTCAGTTGGTCATATCTCCTAGGCAATTGGCCTCTATCGCCATTCAAAACTACCGAACCAAGGGTGACTACCAAAGAACTATGCATGCATACACTTAGAAATAATTGTACGAAAGTAAAGGTAAACGCAAACAAAACAATTAAGGAATCATAACTAGGTAAGCACCCGCTCATATTAATCATGCAAATCAATTCAATATTCAAAGGTACGAAATACATGAATTGAAAGTAAAATAAATAGTAATGGTGTGACTTCTCCCTTGGAAACAGCTCCGTATGCTTCCCTAGACCTCCCTTGAGCTTTTTCCCACGTTCTCAGAGTGTTGTGTGTCGAATGGGATTCTTTGAAATGCTAGAATTCGTGGGGTATTTATAGGCCAGGTCTGGGTTACGGCGTAACCAATAGATGAGTTACGCCGTAACCTTCTATTTCATCGTAAATGCACTAGATCTGCTGGTTACGGCGTAACCTTATAAGGGGTTACGCCGTAGTCTTCAATAAACTCGGTTACGTCGTAAGTGATGCAGTAGTTACGGCGTAAGTATCAGCGGCGTGTAACCTCTTTTGACCTAATGGAGTTACGTCGTAACCTTTAGGAAGAGTTACGCCGTAACCTATTGATAAGTTGGACTTCTGGGCCACACAATAGTTACGGCGTAATGTGAGAGACGAGTTACGCCGTAACTTCTTCCAAATAAGCATACTGTGATAAATCTTTAGTAATGTTTCCATTTTCGCGTCTCTTTAGCTCTAATGCTCGTAATTTACCTGAAAGTGGAAAACAATGGAAAACAAGCGTAAATCCATATAAATGATATACATAGCGAGCATTATCGGGGGAAATTGACACTTAATATTCAGGACTATTTGATGTTATCAAACAACAACCTTCTCACTAAAACTTTAGTGTTGAAACAACACTAGCACCCGTATCCTTTTCTCCATCACCCTCAAATGATCCATTTTGGATTATGAGGAATCATCAAAATCAATAACCGGGTCATATGGAAGTAGATATCTCTCTACCGCCATCATCAACACATATTCCACAACCTTCACCCTTAGTTGAACCACCTCTAATCTCATCCTTTATGGACCTCCACCTTCTTCATCCAACCTTCCACCTCAAACCACTCTATTCCTACCACCACCATTCCCTAGCAATGATAAAGATTATTATCATTATCAACATGTTGAAGGCTTAGTACATGAAGTACGTGACGAGCTACGTTTCATGTTCTATCACCTCCTCGAACGTTTCGATGAGGTAAACAAATCTAATCATCCTAAAGCATAGGAATTCAAGTGGTGTCCTCTTGTTAGGTGTAACTTAGACTTGCTAGGAATCATACTTCTTGTTTTGATCATTTTCTTAGTTTTAGAGTTATGTACATCATTTCTCTCGTTTTATTGAATGATATTACATGTTGTGTGCTATACGATTATGAGAATATGTTTAGTGCCATAATACATAACTTGTCTAGATGATTAAATATCACACTTCACATCTACATTGCTGCCATAAGAATGCAAGTATACGGATCCCTCACTTTTGCCTAGACGGATCCTTCACAGGGAGGAACCTTGAGATCCGTGAAACAGAAACTCATTTTTCACTAACATGAATCTCATTTGCAGGAAACTATGCTTCATATACTTGCTTTCTAACCCTTGTTTTGTAGATTTTCAAAATACACATGAAGACTTTGCATCTTCAACTAGGGGGAGCTTTCCGTCAAAGCAAAGCAATTGCAAAAAACGCTTGCAATACTTTTACTTAGGATTTCTTTGCTACTTGATATCCTCCTCAAAAAGGGAGCACTCGTCAAGGGGGAGCATTTCGTCAATTGACGAAACCATTTGCAAACATAATTGCAACACACTCGATTAGTCTTCCTAATTACTTGACGCCCTCAACAAAGGGAAACATCCGTCAAGGGGGAGCTAAGACAAGAATCATTCGCTCCTCTTACTCTCTATTTTTCAATTATTACTTTTCATACGTTTTTCCTAAAAACAATGTGTTAGTTTCTTTTCGACGCTCTTTTTGTTTCGACAAAAAGGGGGGGAAGAGAGTAAAAACTCCAATTCAAACTTTTATGAATTTTAGTTTTTCCTTAAAATAATCTTATGTTTTGTCATCAACAAATACAGGGAGATTGTTAATACAAATAAGCCGTAAAAACGTTTATTTATATTTTACAATCTTCTAATATTTTGTCGATAACAAACGTAAAATCATTTTACGAAACAAATAAAATACGTAAATGGTTTGAGCCAATAGTTTACTAACACACTTACATTTTCATATAAAGCACTAAACAAGTAATAGTGTTTACATCTTATAGAAATACATATGTATAACAACTAGTGTTTACATAATATGGAAATGTGTATATATTGTAATGGGTAAAAATCTTAGTACTTGACCCATTGACTAGATACATTGAACATTGTTGGGTAAAACCCAAAGTCCATGACCCATACCCATGGAGCTTGATCCATAACCCATGACTTATTGTATGAAATCATGCATGAAGTCATGTTGGGTATTATCCATGATCCATGACTCAAGACCCATGACCCAATGTCTAGATACATTGTATCTTGTATAACCCATGGTTCATAACCCATAACCCATAACCCGGTTTGCAACCCAAAATCCGGACTTAAGCTGACCCAGTTGCCGGATCCCTTGGATTGCACTAGCCGGATCCCTCTAGGGAAGGATCCGTGGGAACTGGGGAACAGTAGAGAAAATTTCCTATAAATAGTGAGCCATTTCTCTCTTTCAACTACCCATTTTTACACATACTCTCTCTTAGTATTGTAACCTCTTTAACCTCAGATCCAAAGGATCTTTTATATGCAGTTTTTGTTTGTGTGATTCTCTAGGTTCCTTTTAAAGGCGAGATCACCACCACTTGGAGACGTGCAAGCTCATGGTCATGAGTTGATAAGCTTCGTCATCATCAAGACCACTAAAGTGTCTCTTGTTGATAGTTCTTCTCTCCCTCCATAGAAGTGTTGTGTTAAAGGCATTAGTGAAAGGTGCTGAAGGGTCGTGTCGAAGGCATTAGTGAAAGGTGCCGAAGGTACGTGTCGAATGCATTAGTAAAAGGTGCTGAAGGTTCGTGTCAAATGCATTAGTGAAAGGTGCCAAGGGTGTACATTCAATATGGTGCATCGATGTACAAAATAGTTAGTTTGGGTTAAAGGATAGTGATATCCTTATGATGTTGTAATAAGGGTGTGTCTCCTTTGGGGTTGTCATGTATTGGTGTAGTGTTGGGTAGTAGTCCCTCCTTTGTAATGGAACTCGGTATCTAGCCTTGTACCAGATAAAGTGTACGCGATGTTGTGATAGGTTTGGTTCTACCTCGTGGAAGAACCCGGTGTCTAGCCTTGTACCGGATAAAGAGTAGGCGACGTTGTGAAGGCTTCTCCGCCACATTAAGGAGCTTGTGTTGTGTAGTGCTTACGAACTCTCGAGTGGGGAACTCGGGGAGTGGATTAAAGCAAGGAAGGTGTCCTTGTAGCCGAACCACTATAAATACTCGTGTCGTGGTTTTGTGTTCCTTACTCTTTGTTTTTGCATTACTTTTTTATATGCTTATCTATCATCATCCAACACATACATTAAATAGATTGACATAAGTCGATTTAAATATATTAAAACGAAGTTTTAATCGGTAAAACTATTCAAACCCCCTTCTAGTTTTCCACATATATGCTTTCGTAATCACTGCCAGGGTGAACTACGAGGGCTTACATTACACACTTATGCCCTAACTTTATTACTAGTAGCCTATTATTCATAGCACTATTTGATCTAGTTACAAATCCAAGTAATATGTGATCCTCCCGAATTAATGATCATCATCCATTTTACGAGTTTATAATGAGGATATGACTTATTAAATCCCAGCCTATCATCCATTTTACACTAACAGTGAGGATATGACTTATTGATAATCCTAGTCTATCATCCATTTTACGTGATAAACACGAGGATATGACTTATTGATGATACAAGAAACAGTTGAATGAATAATTGCATACACATAAACATAAATCAAGTGATAAACATTTTCAGCAAACAACGAAAGATTAGACAATCGACATAAACAAATCAACACACCATATTATCATAAACATGGCTAATACCTACATGTATTAGCCCATAGTCACTAAATCATACACAAAATCATAGTCATACGATTAAAATAAGAGTCGAAAGGACAAATAGGCTAACCGAACAATTATAGCTCAATGTAACGATTACAATAGTTTTCTTATGGAATTGTAGCACAAAAATGACCTTCTTGGTCTTCTTTCATCTACTGGAATTGTACTTGGTGGTTTCTCCTCCTTTGAAACCGGAATTAGGTTTCTATTTATAGGTTTTCAAAAATGCTCGATATGACGTATTGGGTTGACCAATACAACGTATCAGGGTAACTTCGCGTGGGATCCAAGATTAATATATTCTGGAATATTCGTTAACCACGGCGTATCAGTTTTTCTTTATCTTGGATATCTGGTGAAATGATCTTGATGAATACGTCGTATCTTATGAAGGTGATACGGTGTATTAGGACTAAAACAAGTCCGTTCTTTTTAGTTGACCAAAGTTTCATATATGATGTATCCAATATTTGGATATGGCGTATTCTTCAAAGTCAGACAATTGTCTTCGTAATCGTCCAAGTTTTGGTATACGACGTATCTGTCTAGAATGATACGACATTTTCCTTTCTGTTCAACGAACTTTCTCGAACTTGATCCATTTTTCTCCAAAACACATCAATTATTTCTCACTTTCACCAATTGCTCCATAATAACTGAGATTTACAAAAGTAAGCGATTAAGTATCAATTTTTATATAAAATGATATAGAATGAGCAATATACATAGGATAAATGAAGCTATAAATATGTACTTATTTGATGTCATCAGTCACCATCGGTAGCGATTGAGAAAAAGATACCTATAGAGATGTGGTCGGACATCCAGGTAATTATAAGATTTTGAGGATTTTTGGTTGTGTCACATATTCACACGTTAAACAAGGAAAGCTCGAGACGAGAACGGTAAAAATGCATTTTTCTAGGGTATCCTGAGAGTGTGAAGGGGTACAGGCTATATAGGTTTGATAATGAATCACCTAAAATAGTTGCTAGCATGAACGCGGTCTTCAATGGAAGTGTCATGTACAAAGACATGTTGAAGGATTCTGGTGCAGGTACTGATAAGTCTGTTGAGGAATTATAGGTTAAGGTGGAACTACAAGGTTTAAATAATCATACGCTTGAGGAAGATCAAACAGATCAGGAAGATGGCGATGATGAAGATGCATGAGATCAAGAATCTAACCAAATACCGAATATCACATATTATTAGTTGGTTCGGGATAAAAGCCAAGGACGAGAATGAAACCTTTGAGGTTTCGGGATGAAGGTGGTATGTGTGAACTCACATACCTTTTATATATAAAACACGGACTCAAAAGACCAAAACATGATCAGAAATGCCAAATATATGCTTGTTTTTGTGTTTATGTATGTGCAGATAACGGATATAAGAAAATGACAAAAAGAAAGACAAAACGGACAAAAACGAGCCCGGGATTGGAAAGAGCGTGGAAAGCCAAAGCCGGAGATGAATTTCTATATTTTGAATCGAGCCTAATCCTAAAATTTCCAAACCTAATCCCTAATGTTAAATCTATTACAATCCTAATCCTAATCTATAGTTTTTAGCTTAGTTTTCAAAGTTTCCTAGTCTTAAAACGGTTTTATCAGCTTATTTTGATTAAAACTTCTTAAAAGGTTTTTAGTGGTAAGTTTTGTGTTCTAAGTCAGTCAATAATGCAAATTTCATCTTCTGGTAAAGTGTCATAAAGTTTTGAGTAATACTTTTGAGTCTGCAAAGTTTTTGAAAAAGTCCAAAAATCCAAAAACAGTAGTGTAATTGACCCTTTTCACAGATTATTTTTAAGCTAAAAAATAAGTTCAAAATCGTTAAAAATTGTTTTATGTGTTCTTTGGTAGGTAATCTTTAGCTGTTTAGAAGTTTTAGCTTGTTTTAATTAGCCTTTAGTAGCTTATTTTAAGTTTTTAAAGTAGTAGTTTAGCATTAATAGTCAGAAAAGTTAAAAACAAAAGTCTCCATTAACCTGTTTTATCAGCTTATTTTTAAAGCTCAATTTAAGCTCAAATTGTCTAAAATTGATTTTGTGATATCTTTGGTCTATAAGCTCTGCTGTTTTAAAGTTTTTGAGGATTAGCTTATTAGTTTAGTAGCTTATTTTGTTGCTTAAAAATGCCCCTTTAGGCTGCTTTCATATCAGTTTTTACTTATGAGATTATCTGAGATTTTTAAGTTTATAGCTTATTAGGATTGCTTAATTTAGATTATATTTGCTTTTTAAGTAGCTTTTAGGCTTTTCATAGCTTATTAGGTTTAGAATAAGCTTATAGCAGCTTATTTGCTAAATCCGTTTAGCCTTAGTTCTTAGCTTTGTTTAGTTAGTAAGCTGCTGAGCTAATCAGCTTATTTCCAGCTTATTTTAAAAGATATAAAATGTTTGTCTTCACAATTAGCTTATAAACAAGCTAGTTTCAAAAATAATATTTGCAAAATAAAAAGCGTGGAAAATTAGGAAGCTAAGGGTGAGCCAGGCTCGAACCCCTGACCTCAACCAATCTCAACCACGCCTTACCACACACACCCTTAACCAACTGCGCCCTAGGGACTTACACTTCTAAGGGTGCAGTGGTTATTATTTAACCACCTTTTAACCAGTTTGTTTATTTCCACTTTTTAGCTTATTTCTAGCTTATTTCAATAAGCTGGACTTTTAATTTTATTTTTCATAGATTCTTAATAGCCTAAATTACTTTTTAGAATTTTTCATATTTTTCTCAATTAGTTTAATATTTTTAGATTAAAAGCATTTTTAATTCATAATAAATAAAATAAATTTATTTCCACTTTTTAGCTTATTTCCAGCTTATTCCAATAAGCTGGACTTTTAATTTTATTTTTCATAGATTCTTAATAGCCTAAATTACTTTTCAGAATTTTTCAGATTTTTCTAAATTAGTTTAATATTTTTAGATTAAAAGCATTTTTAATTCATAATAAATAAAATAAAATATAAAAATGTAATTCTTTTTTCTAAAATTATTTTTAATCATTTAGGACTTTTAAAAATTAAAATTGCACTTATAGGGTTAAAATTTGATAATTTAGGTTTTTACGCTCGTTAAGTTCCCGTTAAGGGCTCATTTTGAGTTTAGTTTGCGTTAAAATTTAATTATGCTTTGTTTTCTTGATTTCTGTGCTTATATTTGCTTTTTAGTTTATGAATTCTATTTTAAGTACCAAAATCCAAAATATCTCGACTATTCAATCACCCAATCACGAACCGAATCCGATTTTCTATTTCACACTTCGTTGGGACATTAACGACACGGGATATCAATTACTTCCGAAAATATATATAGTTTGACTTTATTTGACCATTTGGGATTTTCACTCTCGGTTAGAGAGCGAATTGACTAAATTGGTCGGTTAAGTATTGCTATCATATATTATAGTATATATTACTTGACGAACACTAAAGGTAATATGGTTGCTTATGTGTTTGTTGCAGCAGTGGAAGAAGACACTCATGAACCATTGACATACCAGGAGGTTGTTACTTATGAAGACAGTTCTAAGTTATGAAAGAAGAGATGGATTCTCTAAGTAAGAACAAGACCTAGAAGTTAGTAGATAATGTTAGCCTCGCTCTTTTATAAAGATAACGTCATATACGTGAATTTGACTAGATTCGTAGTAAGTTGCACCCGTAGGGACTACTTATGTAAACGGGGCAAAGTAATAGTTAGATGAGCCTATAATACCCTTCATGACTCTCCATGAGGGGTGTGGCTAAGCATTAGGTTTGTTCATTATTTCATCTTATCAATAAACTTATCTTTATTTCTCCTCCCTCTCTCTACTTTCTCTCTCTAGAAAAGATGAATCTCTTCATCTTCTTTCACCAACCTAGACCTCCCAAAACCACATAAATCTATAAGTTTTCTGATCCTAACAAGTGGTATAACGAGCCAAGGTTGTGTTTTGATGATTTGTGTGGTTTCTTAGATTTGTTTAAGCTGATTTCACATCATTTTTTGTTGGCCTGGAAAATTTTTTTTCCTACTTTTTAGTGATATCAGTTTTATACAAGTTTCGTGTATCTTTTTGGTCAAAATCCGTCACAATAATATCCAGTTTCATAAAAACTGTTCTTGTATCTTGTCTTTGTCCAAGTCAATTTTTGTTCATTTTTAGTGACGTATTTGGTACCAAACTGTGAATCTTATATGTCATCTGGTCAGTTCTTATGGTCAAAACAGGTAAAAAAGAAGAGTTTTTATGCATTTTAAGGGTTATATGAATCTGGTCGGAAAAGTTGGTCGGAAAACTGACCGGAGCGAAAAGTCAAAGGGTCAAAACCCTTTTCTTACGCCTAAGGTCGTTTTTTACGAGTATGACCAAGTTTTTTACGACTAAGAAACAAGGTTACGAGTAAGTCTGCACTTCTCTTTACGAATTACTTGGAAAGTAATTCGTAAGGTTCTTACGCATTAGACCAACCTTACGAGTAAGGTTAGTTATGAATAAAACTACCTTACGAGTAAGAAACTCTTTACGAATAAGAAACGGTTACGAGTAACTGCTCAATTTACGCATAAGAATGACTTTACGACTAAGAAAGGTTTACGCGTAAGACAGGTTTAGCCTGAGTAATAGCTTACGAATAAGAACAAGAAAAGGTTAAGCGTAAGCGCATATTTTTGTACATAAGCAAATGGTTACTCGTAAACCAAAGACCACATACCCATGACCAAGACCACTGACTCATGTGACTTCAGGTTCCAAAACCCATCATCAGTCCAAGAGTCCTAAACCAAAATCAAAACATTCATCCTAATCTAGACTCAACCCAAGACCCTCACAATCTCTCCTCAACTCTCATTCAAATAAGACTCAAATCGAAAAGAATATCATTCAAGATCTCAGATTCAATTCAATATTTTTTGCAATCTTTTCAAGATTGTTTTAATTGAACCTTCTCCATCATAGATCCTTTAGAAGTTTACCTTAATTTCTATCTGAACTATTAAAGAACGATTGATAAATTTTTTTGTTATAATCATTCTTTTAATTCGTTAAGACTCATAAACTCAAAACAAAAAGAAGAAAAAAAACCTACCCAAGACCCTTTCTAAGGATTTTGATGATGACGCCTTGATATGTACAAGAAACAAATTTGTTCAAGAAGCACCGGTGCTAGGGCTTACTCAAAGGATTATGAAATTGTTGTTTCTGTTTCTTTGTTCGGATATAAGTGGTATTGATGAAGACGGATCTGAGATAAAATGAGCTGTGATGGGTAAGAGAAATTAGGTTAGAAACGTCTAAGATGGGGGCGGATTTTAAGATGATGTGTGTTTTAGGGTTAAAAGTGAAATGAGATAATAGGGTTATATTATATAACCGATTAGTAAAGGGTGTTGGATCAACTATCTCATGCATTCAGACTGGGCTTATATCGGTTGTACATCAATAATAGGTTAATTGGGCCAATGAAATTTGAATTGAAATGGGCTCTATTACTACTAAAAGAGTGAATTGGTTATTTGTTATCAACAGATTAATGAGTTGGGCTTATGATCCAAAATTTATCAAAAAATAATGGGCTGCTAGAATTTATTATCCGATGCATTTTTAATGCATTGTGTTAAAATTTTGATAATATTTGGTTTGCAAGTGGTATTTTGGTATATTATTCACGGAGGATACATTTCACGGCTTAAGCTAAAATTTGAGAAAAAATGACTACGGGGTTTTTGTACGGTATTGCTTACGAGGAATAGAAGTGACGTTTCACGGGTGAACTTCTTTATCATTGAGAAGTTGGTTTGTTGATTACATGTCTCAAGATAACTTGTCTGGGAATTTTTCATAAGCGATTATGACTTGTAAATCTGGTTATAACTTATGTAAGGAGTTATGTTGTAGTGCTCACATTGTATAACTATCACTTTAAGGAAGTTATAGTACTTAGTGTCACACGGAGTTGGGATTGTTCAAGAATACAAAACAAGCAGTAAGTCACAAAGTTGTGATGTTTACTTCCTTTTCAACTTAGTCGTATTGGGTTATCTCCATATGTGGTCATTACAATTAGCCGGTGAATCAAAAGGAGGTTCGATTTCAGGTTGGTTTGAGAGAATTATTGAGAATATTTTTGCGACATATTCTCCAAAATTATGCTCAAACTAAGGATTTAAAATTGCATCAAGAAAAAGGTAATACGACATGTACGCAACATTATGATGATTCCGATAGCTCGCAACCATCAGGAGGGAGAAGTTGGTGTTTCATCTTTCGTGATTGGATTGACGAAGGGAATTGTGCTTAATATCTAAGAATGAGAAGTACTGTGTGTACATCGGGGCTTTTTACCAACTTGGATGCAATACTAAGTGAGATATGTTGTTATGATTTTCCCAGAACGACAACCATTGTGCTACAATCAAGAGTCTACTTTCTCCGCTGCGTGTTGGAAGAGAGTTGTCGATTCAGGAGGGAGCAGATAAAACAAAAAGGCTCACTAGTTAGGAGGGAGTAATAACCTAACTAGACCGTAACAGTTGAAGTTCAGAGCTACAAGGATCAGTGCCAATGACCAAATTCCGAGATCATCGGAAGAAAGAACTTCAAGTTTGCCTCAGTATCTAGACTACAGAGACTCTGCGCTTCAACAAAGTCAACATAGT
Organism: Chrysanthemum makinoi; assembly: GCA_910596185.1. NCBI lineage: Eukaryota > Viridiplantae > Streptophyta > Magnoliopsida > Asterales > Asteraceae > Chrysanthemum > Chrysanthemum makinoi. The sequence continues at coordinate 97,007,565 of OU343219.1, read as the reverse complement.
GTATTATTATTGTAATTTACTTTGTTTATGTATTTATAGGTCTCATTGTAACCATTCACGTATGACGATATCTTGGAGGGAGATTGTTAGCCTCGCTCTTTTATAAAGATAACCATACGTGAATTGGACTAGATTCATAGTAAGTTGCACCCGTAGGGACTAATTATGTAAACGGGGCAAAGTAATAGTTATATGAGCCTATAAATACCCCTCATGACTTTCCATGAGGGGTGTGGTTAAGCATTAGGTTTGTTCATTGTTTCATCTTATCAATAAACTTATCTTTGTTTCTCCTCCCTCTCTCTACTTTCTCTCTCTAGAAAAGATGAATCTCTTCATCTTCTTTCACCAACCTAGACCTCCCAAAACCACATAAATCTATAGGTTTTCCGATCCTAATAGATAATCTAGCCGGGCAAAAGCTGGTGATCTGCAAATGGATCTCTACTTTCTCTCTCTAGAAAAGATGAATCTCTTCATCTTCTTCATTCGTTATCAAAGTTATCCGCTCTAGTATCCAGGTTGTTAGTTGATCGCGAGCTAACATACTTTTTTTTAAAAGAAAAAAATCTTTTAGCATGATAGGTTATAGACTACGAGTATATACGTTAAGTCATTGTGATTTAAAAGTTAGGCTGCCCCCAATAGAAGTAATCGTATGTCGATCGAGTGTGAGGTGGCGATCGAGTAGTATCGATCGTATTGATGTGGTGAAATCGATCGCCAACCAAAATGATACAAGTGAATCGTCTGGCCGATCGAATTGATTATTAATGTTACCGTTTCCAACCGTTGCATGTTCAAACAAAAAAAAGAAAAAAAAAATACTACTAAAACTACCCAATAAATACACAACATATTTACACACTAAACTCACAAATCTCACAATCCTCTCAATCAAAAATCTCATAATTATCTCTATCAAAATGTCTATGAAAACACCACAAACCAAATGCCGAAAATCCCGTTTGGCACAAAACGCCCCACATATTTTAACACCGGATCCGAATTTCCGGTTAACCGGTGTCTCACCAAGAATCAATTTCCAACCCCCTGCTTTCGAATATCAATCCCAACAAGCTCCACAACAACAAAGTAACAATCCATTTTTTATGAATCGTCCATTTGTTCCACCACATCAAAACATCCAACAACAACAACAACAAAGCCACTCCCGTCGAAGCAACCAATCTATGTATGGGTCACCCGAATCTGTGTACCGTCCAACAATGGATTCATCAACGTCTTCATATTCAAATTATCAAGAATATTCTCCGGTTAACCGTATCAATCTTGATGGTTTTGATTTCGACGAACAATTATACAACAATCCTGCTTTTTTTGTTGGAACCGGTTTGGGTTATCCGGCTCAAGAGTATCACGGTTCGGGTACCGGTTCGGCTCATGGATCGTATCACGATTCGGTTAACATTGATGACGAAGAAGAAGAAGAATGTCGAGAAGAGACGTCACCGGTAAAACCGAAGAAACGAGCTACAAAGGCGAAGAAGAAGGTTGTCGAGAAAGAAGCCAAGAATGATTCGTCGCTTTGGTCAAAAGAAGAAGAGATTTCCTTGTGCAACGCTTGGTGTGATGTATCCGAGAATAGTATAACCGGAAACAACCAAAATGCTAAAGGATTTTGGCAGAAAGTCATTGCTTACTTTGAGAAGGAGGTTGGTGCAGAAAGAACGTACAACTCTATCATTACAAAGTGGAAAAATAGGATTCGTCCTAGAGTTGGTCAATTTTGTGCCATTTACAACAACGCTCACAGGAATTACGAAAGTGGTGAGAATGACCTCACTGTTTATACACGAGCGTGTGATGAATACCAACTAGTGTGTAATCATCCGTTTGTTTTGGAGCATTGTTGGAAGATTTTGAGGGACCATTCTGTTTGGAAGGATAATGAGATGCCGACATTTTTAAGCCAAGATGAGGGTCGCAAAAAAGCAAGGACTTCAACCGACTCGGATGTGCACTCGGATGTGCCTGCTAAACCAATTGGTCGTGATACCGTAAAGTAGAATAAAAAGAAATCTTCGGAGTTTTCGAAAGCTATGATTATGGAAGGTGTTGCCGAGAAATGGGACAAGATCAAGTCCAAGGCATTCGGACAGAAGAAGGAGCTGGCAGACGGATACTATGATTTGAAGAAGAAAGAGCTAGAACAACGGCAACTGGTGTTGGAGATGGAGCAAAAGAGAGAAGAAAGGGAAGACAAAAAATTGGCACTAGAAGAACAAAAACTTGAATTTGAGCGACAAAAGAAATATGATACAGATCTCATGTTCTATTGCACGCCAATCGACCAATCTTTGCCCGCAGTACAACAACAAACAATGCAGAAACTCAAAGACGCGATCAAGGCACGCCACAACCTAGATTTTTAATAAGTGTTGTAATGTTTTAATAAGTTTCGTAATGTTTTAATTTTATTTGAATTATTATGTAACGTTTTAATTATTAATGAAATTTTATTTTGTGTTAAAAATGTTTAAAAAAAAAAAAAAAAAACTTGGTCGCCCTTACTGGAGCACCTAATCGCCTAAAGGTCGCTAGAGAGAGAAAACTGACGTGGCAGTGAAAAGTAAGGGGATTGAATCCCGCTACTGGGGCAGCCTTAAAACCAACAACGTAGGTTTACTACATGTTTGATGTCAGTGTCAGTAAAAAACCAACGCACGTATAGTCCAAACGAATTAGTTTAAAAAGATCGATTTTTAATGTTAATATCGGATGCAACGATGTTGGCCGGCTTAGTTAACTAGTCATGCATGTGTGCTACATTGGACCAATAAACCTTTAAGATATATATACTCATAGGGATATGCTGGCCAACCTTTATTTACACAGATTAAAAAAAATGGGAGATGTTGTAGAGCCGTTGACAGACGTGGCCGTGTGATGAGAAACACGCAGGTGTTATTCAAAGACTATGTGAAAGGATACCCAACAAAATCTGATATGGTTGTGACCTCCGATGGCACCATCCGTTTGGAGTTACCTAAGGATAAAGATGGTGTGATTCTGATAAAAAAATCTTTATTTGTCATGCGACCCTTACATGAGGGGTCGCATGACCAAAGACAAGAAAGGAAGTTATGTCGCTTCTTTCACTCCTGGTTCGGTATGTACCTCACCAACTATAAAATGTATGACTTCTTTTAGTCTTGACAATCGGCTACCTTTTATATGCCGTTGTATGGCATATCTAAATTTTACATGTTGCGTCATTTAAGTAGCAACTTATGGCTTATGCGATTAACTATGTTAACTTTTTAATCTAAGACAAGTTGTTATAGAACCATTGATATTGAAGTGTTGGACTTGAAAATAAACAGGTATATTAGTGTAGTTCATTTCTGTATTAAAAAGGGAAATGGATTCATGTTCAAACCAAACTATTATTTTCTTCAGCCTTTAGCTGGCTATGGAGTCGCAAAAGTTTTAGAGTCAAGTCACCCCGACTTCAAGAAAGGCGATCTTATATCAGGACTGACTAATTGGGAAGAATATAGCTTGATAACGGATCCACAATCATTAATAAAGATTCAACATACTGATGTACCTCTTTCCTACTATACTGGAATCCTCGGTAATTTTATTTACCATGATGTTATATCTATATGATAATATAGATAGGTATATCCTTGTCAGATTTTGCGTGCTACCCGCATTTGGGGATTGTTTAGGTATGGCCGGTATGACTGCTTATGTTGGTTTTTATGAGATCTGTTCACCAAAGAAAACAGACACTGTGTTCGTGTCTGCAGCATCCGGAGCCGTTGGTCAACTTGTTGGTCAATTTGCAAAACTCTTGGGTTGTTATGTTGTTGGAAGTGCTGGATCGAAAGAAAAGGTGAAAACGTAACAAAGACAACCGCAAAATATAAATCAGTTAAAATATGTTACCTTAATTTTCATTTGTAACCACTTAATTATTACTTGTAGCATATATTGTTGACGTGAATTTGGCATAATTTCCTTCGTATGACAAGGTTGATCTACTTAAGAACAAATTCGGGTTTGATGAGGCTTTTAACTACAAAGAAGAGGGAGATCTTGATGCTGCTTTAAAAAGGTCAGGATTTATACTGTATAAATAGATGTTGATTAATATCAAAAGCATTATCAGGAAAATACCAACACTTGGAGTAGCTTAAAGCAAAAAAATTGTGAAAAATTTACTAGAGTATGGGAGGAAACGACTTTTTTACTAACTAATTGTTCTTCAAAAACTTATTTACCATTCTATGGCTTGTTCAAAAATATTAACTATTATATAGTGTTTCTCTTGACCTTTAAATTGTGTCCCAAGTTTTGCCTCGGTGTTTTTTAACGTACCATAATCAACTTTTGTGTTTTTTTTACGGAAGTTTTGCCCATGCGTGTATATCATTAAGAAAATGGTTCATAGTTACAATTGTCACTTTATTTCATGGTGATACTATTACTTTATTTTATATCAACGCTACTAAAGTGTTCATTAGTTTGGTTATTGAGCTGATCGGTTTATTCGGTTCGGTTACATTTTTTCTAGATAAACCGAATAACCCGAATTACATTATTTTAATTATTTATTTTTTAATTATATAGATTTTTTGAAAAAAAAAAAAAGAAACTTAAAAAATATTATATTTATACTGTGAAAGAGTTTTAATGTTTTTTTGAATATAAATATATAATTAATATATATTTATGTGAATTCGGTTTGGTTTTGGTTCGGTTTTCATTTTGCCAAAACCATAGCCGAACCGAAAACCAAATATTTAATTCGGTTCGGTTCGATTTTGGCAAATTCGGTTCGTTTACAAATTCGGTTATGATCTTTCGGTTTAGTTCTGTTTTGTTTTCGGTTTTTTTTTGAAACCCGCACACCCCTAACACTACTAAAAACTGTTATAGAACTTGACAAAAAGTGTATTTAAAAGTCATCAAACAAACTAGTAGATTTATGTACAATATCAAGATTACAAACCAAAACAAATTAAACTCAAAACACGCATGTAAATAAAATTGTACCTTTGTTTATAAAGACTAATTTAAAGATGATGATGCACGTACATGTAGTGGCGAAGGGAGTAGACGTAGTTTTTTTCTTCTTCTTTTGATTTTACAGTTTTTGATTTGTGTTTAATGAAAAAAATACATAAAACTAACTTGTATTATTAAGATTGGAAAGTGGCACTATACATTAGTCAATATTTTTGTGATACCCATACAATGGTAAATAAGTTTTTAAAAGACAATAAGTTAGTCAAAAACTCTAAACTATGAAAGATTTTGATAATGTTGTTGTTTCAGGTATTTTCCGGACGGTATCGATATTTACTTTGAGAACGTTGGTGGAAAGATGCTTGATGCAGTACTAAGCAACATGAATGTGCATGCTGGCATTGCTGTTTGTGGGATGATTTCACAATATAACCTAAATCAACATGAAGGCATAAACAATCTTATGTTCCTTATCTTGAAACGTATTCGAATGGAAGGGTTCTTAATTACCGACAACTATCACTTGTATCCAAAGTTCCTGAACACGGTACTGCCTCTCATTCAAGAAGGAAAGATAACTTATGTCGAGGATATTGTAGATGGCCTCGAGAATGCTCCAGCTGCACTGGTTGGCTTATTTTCGGGCAAAAATGTTGGAAAGCAAGTTGTTGTTATAGCTCATGAGTAAGGATTTATTTCTTTTGTGCTAAAGAAAATCTTCATAATGTTTATCAAAGATAATGAGGAGAATACTCATCTTGTAAAATAAATCGGCTTGTATTGATGGTTGCATATGACGATACATGTATTGTTGGGTGAAGTTGAGTCACAAACTTTGGTGTTATGATATCTTACGTCTTTCTTATACCAATTAACTGGGGTGCGTTTGGTTTGTAGATGGGGTTGGAATCGGATTCGGTTTTGGGATTGGTTTGAAAGAAATTAAGAAGAGATAAAATATATAATTGTATAAAATATAATTATATTTAAAATTATTAATGAATTAAAAAATATTATTTAAATAAAAGCAAGTACACAGAAATATGCTTTTAAAAGAAAAGGTACAAAGTTTATGGTTGGAAATTATGGAGAGGCTGACATTGTCAGGACTTTCATCCACACCTATCTTGATGTAGTGGAATGACTTTCAGAGGTAAACCATATTTTTTATTCCTGGATCCATAAACCAAACTGTGTATTTAAGGAATCATTTGATTCCAACAGTGCAATACCCGTAAAACAAACGGCCCCTAATTCTTTCTTACACCAATTAACTAATTATCCAAGGTTTTTGGTATAGTGGTATATGAGTTGTCCACTAACCTAAGGTTATGGGTTCAAGTCTCTGGAGGCATTTGTGAGATATGTGATATAGAGCGTGGAAAATTTATCGTTCAGAAAAAAAAAAAAAAAAAAAATCGTGAATGTAATAAGCTTTAAGGGTCAAGTCGAAGCAACTATGAGATAAATAAATGTACCGAATATTGCATTGAAATTTATTTCAAATTTCTTATATAATCATAATGGATTATATTATATTAAATTTAAACAAGTTGAATAGAACATATGAGAGCAATATGTATGATACATTCATACACTTGCTTATCAATGTTGTCACATCAACATCACATCATTATTTTTCTTTCATCACTGACATTTGACTATACTTTATTTGTTATGCCTTAATGGGAACCAATGCTAACTTTTTCCACTATATCACTCACACACACACATAATTCTTTATAGAAAAAAAAATGTTGGTTACGCTCGTTGTCTAGACGGACTCACTCAATTTGTCGAAAACTACTTAAACAATGTGTTAACGCGCTACAGTTGTCACTGCTAATAGCTGGGTACTTCATGATGCTTTAACCAATCCTTCTTGACATCGTCACGAAGTGCCAGGTTTAACATATCAATGTTCAACAGCAAACGTTTTTCCAGTAGGAAAACAAATAAAGTTAAAAATTCAAAAACCATCTTGGAATCTGGATGACAAATTATGGGCTTCAAATCTACTTAATCCAAAATAAAAAGGCCCATCTCTCCAATACTTCCAAATTTTCATTTTCATTTTCAGTTTGGCGCCCCAAATTTAAAATACATTTTATTAAAATCCAACAAAAAAATTAAAACAATCCCGCCAAAACCCAGCTCAAAATTACAATATAAATTTATTTGACTCATCCATTATACCTCTTTAACATTTCACACAAGGCTCAATCTTTTTTTCTTTTTTTTTGTAATGTCTGCAATTAAGAATTGCAAGAGGAGGATGCTCAATGAGGGCGACGAGGCGAAGGAAATGAAGCCACGGAAGCGGAACAAGGCTCCGGGTGTTCGCGTCGTCGGTGGTCGAGTTTATGATTCTGAAAATGGGAAAACATGTCATCAAGTATGTTTTATTTTATTTTGTTGACATTAGTTTTGTATGTCTAATTTTGGAGTTAGGGTTAATGAAATTTATTGAAATTGAGTAATGATTAGTTCGATAATCGCTCCCGTGATTAAATTAAATTGATATTGTGTTTGGGGTTGCTTATTTAACTGCTTATATACTAAAGCATTAGGTGAGAATCAGTTTGACTGGGTTTTTGTTTAGTTTCGAAGCAGATAAGCACTATAAACTAAGCAATCCCAAACACCCCCTTTGAACAATGAATATCTAGTGAAAAATGGTGTTTGAGATTCACCTTTATAATTTGTGGATATGCATAATCAGATTGGTGCCAACTTATTTTCAAAGGTTATAATTACCTTTAAGTAAGCAATCCTAAACATCCCTTAGGACAAAGAAAATCTAGCTCGAAATACGGGGACCGGGGTGTTTGGGATATCTTATTAAGCTGGTATAGAGCTACTTTTATTATTATTATTATTATTTTTTTATTTTTTATTTTTATAAATTGTAAACACTAAAAATGACTAAATAGATAGGAAGTTTATTTAAGCAATGCCAAACACCCTTGTTATGTGGAATACAAAAAACTAAGTGTACATGATTATAAATGCTGTCAAGGGAGGGCTTTACTTGGTTTTAGTCTGTGTGGTGGTGGGTGACTGGGTTCAAACCCCGTGGATTAGTCGGCCAAAAGGTCGGAAACCATGGTTACCCAAAAATGCTGTCAAGTTTATGACAAAAATCTTGTTTATTTCTAATCCAATTCACTGTAACCTAAGTGCTCATGACTTTGCTAAAAGAAATTTGCCAAATTTAACGGTTCCTTAATGATGTTGACACTTATACAAATTACTCAGAAATATGGCAATTAAAACAGACCTGATGATACTTAGAATGTAGAAAGACAGTGGTAATAGTTTTTCTTAGCTTTTTTGAAGGTGCATGCACGGATTATTACAGATTCCGGTGGATACTAATTGTGTTTTTAAGTTTCGGGAAGTGTATTAATCATAGGCAGTTTATAATTTCGTATGATGTTGAGAATGTTATGTACCACTTTGTTATTTGCTACTCATCAATTATATGAGAAGAATATGAATAGGAATTAGGAAGGCAATGAGGTGATGAAGTATATTAGTTTATCAAATTACTGTACATTGTGTGACGGACAGATTGTATTATAATTTCATACTTCTTGCTCTTAGCCTCTTAACAATCTATGCCGCTTAGTTAATGTCATTCAATACCATGACCTGTGTCCAATTTGGTTGGCTAATGCATCTCAAATTTGCATGATTTCTCTTAAGTGCCGACAAAAAACCTTGGATTTCACAGCTGACTGCAAGAATAGTGCGAAGGGAAAGCCGTGTACTCTAAAGTACTGTTGCACATGTCTCATGAACAGGTTAACTTTGTTGTATTTTGTTAATTTATCTGTATAAGTTATAACACCCAGTGCAGGGACTTCTGAATTCTAAACTTTGTTACTGATATGTATGTTTTCTGTTAGGTATGGGGAAAAAGCAGAAGAGGTGGCAGCTCTAGAAGATTGGAGTTGTCCTAGGTGTAGAGAGTTATGCAATTGTAGCTTTTGCATGTAAGTACATTACTTTTACTTACTTTATTCTTATTGCTACAAAAAGCCTTTATAATTTGCATGAAATCATGTGGCGTGTGCAATCCAACAGGAAGAAGCGTGGTCACAACCCGACTGGCGCTCTTGTGCAAATAGCAAAGGTAGGTGGATTTTCTTCTGTTTCGGACCTGCTTCATGTCAAAGGTGCAGAAAATGTTGGTAATTACAAGATCTCAACAAGAATAGATGCTTCACCAAGGAAGCAAGCAGCTTCAGAAGAGGTGTGATAACCATTCTTTGTACGCATATTGTTTTTTTTTGTTTTTTTTTTGTTTTTTTTGTTTTTTTTGTTTTTTTTTTAAATACTAATTAGTTTCTGATAAGTTATTACTCCACAAGTTTTCAAACAATAGCTGCTCGATGAATATTTTATAAATCACACGGGGAAACCATGTTATGAGTCAGTTTAGTGATGTTGCTGAATAATGACTAACAATCTACGTGTCTGATCTATAAGTTTGTTGCCTCTTATTTTGAATAGGGAAACATGATTACTTCAGCTAAGAAGCCGGGGAAGGAAAACATACTTGATGGCAAGAAAGATCTGAACGTCATTCCTCCATCTTCAGTCCAGAACCCTGTTGAGGGGAAACCCAAGAAAATGAAGCGGAAAGCCTTGAAGGTTATACATGATGTCAATGGGGTTAACGTTGCTTCACCAAACAAAGCTACCGGTACCCTTAACGATACACACCTGAAGGATCTAAAAGGTAAAGTGTTGACTCAAACACACAATACCGTGGTGTTAAAGGAGACTAGTCACTGTCCTGGCAAGAAGAAACTTAAGAAAATGAAGATAGAGGGATTTAAGGAAATGCCCGAGCAAGATGCTGATACTGTTTGTAAAGATTCAAGTGGGTATCCTAAGAAAGATATAACTAATGAAAAGGTTGATGCCGGTATACAACAGGATGTAAAGGCTTCTGAGATTATCATTCATATAGACGAAGATGAACAGATGGATAATCTTCATAAATGTAGCAATGCTTTGGATAAAAAGAGTGATCAAAACACAAAGCCATGTGTGAATACTAAGAAACATCAAAACAATGATATCAAGTTGCATGAGAAATTATCTGAGGCTGTTGCCCCTTTGCCAACTGGGACTGAGTTAGTGAAAATAGCTGGCGTTGATATTCCAAAAGAAGATGCTGGTAACGCGCTGCAATTCTTGGAGTTTTGTGCTACTTTTGGAGAGGTAACTTCATTTCAACGTCTTTACACCAAGGTTTTTAGAAGTTTTATTTCTGCATCTGGCTTACTTTCATTATTTATTTTCAGATTCTTAATCTGAGAAAAGGCCAAGGTGAAGTAGTTCTCAGAGAACTAATAAATGGGCGAAGTGCACGCCGTGGAAAATCATCTGTGATTGTACAATTTCAAGTTCAGTTGCTTTCTGTTCTACAAGAGGACATTGGATCAGAGTATGCTTCGTAGTCTTACTACAAATATCTAATATTTACATTTTCACGTCATGATTGTCATATTCTCATCATCATATTTCAGGTCTCAAAACAGTGATATGTGGTTGATCGCTCTTAGAAGTTGCATTCCTGATTCCAAACATACACAGGAGGCTTTTGCTTGTATAGATAAAAAGGGCGGTGGATACGATCATTTAAATTCGTCTATGAAGCTTAGGCTCTTAAATTTTCTATGTGATGAGGTTCTTGGGACTGAGTAAGTTTAGCATAAACTCATTTGTACATCATAATAGTGGGTTTAACTGAACTTGGTCTCCTAATGTTTGAAATTTTTAACAGGAAAATAAGAAACTGGATTGATGATCAAAACGTCAAGTTTGCTGAACAGAAAAAGGAAGCAAGAGAGAAACTTGCAGCTGCAAAAGATAAGGTATCATGGTTCATGGAACAACAACAGTTGCCTGCAAAGTATTAATCCAGTCTGTATTAATGCCGTATATTTCCAAATTTTTATAGGAAAAATGCTTGAAGCAGAAGATGCAGGATGATATTGCTAAAGCAGTTATAGCAAAAAATGGTGTTCCTCTTACTATCCAAGAACACGAATCCCTTGTTTCTGAAATCAAGAAAAACACAGCTAAAGCTCATGATGAGATGCTTGAATGCAAAAAATTGCTTCCAATTGGTACAAATGTTTTCATTACTAATCTAACGATCATTTCTGAGATCTTCCTTCAAACAATTGTTACTATTTCTTGTCGTCTATATAGATAACAAAAGGCCTGATGCTGTAAGAACAAAGCCGATCTTCAGGGACAATAAAGGGTGTGTTTACTGGAGATTAAAAGGGATTTCTGACAAACTGGATGTTCTACTTCAAGGTGAGCTCTAACTGCAGTTTTGTGAAGGAATCCTCTTTGCCATTAAAATGTGGCTTTTGTCTGTGCTTATTGCTGTTCATCATGCAGATATAGGAACTGGGGATGATACAATTGAATCAAGTGAAAGTTGGTTCGAGTTTGATGCTGAACAGATGACTGTGATCGACAAGCATATCAATGCTTTAAGGTAATATGCAAATTCAGTTATTAGTAAACAAGCTGAATCCGGTTCTATGAAGTTGAGGCCATGCATCTATCTATGCAAGAATGACATAGTTTTGACCCATTTCATGAACAGAGACCCTTTTATATTTACATGGAAAATCAAAAGGTTGGTTGACAGTTCAGAAAAAAATCTTGGATATGTGTTTGGTGCATATTCTTGGAATGCATGTCGTAGTTTCTTCAAACCATTAAAACGAAGTACTTGCACTGTTTAGACCAAATCCCAGAGGTGAAAATTTGACCCACTTACTAACAAATAGGTCGTTTTGCCCAAAGTGCACTTATAAAGCATAAAACCATTAATATCCTATATCTAAAAATTCTAAGATTATTTAATAATACAATTTTTTATGATCATATTTGACAAACTATTAGTGTTAAGGTCAATTTGGGTTAACTTGTACTAAAATTTACTTGGTTGGACTTGTCTATTTAATGTGCCACTAAATGTTTAGACCAGTGAGCCCTTGTTGATTCACATTTATCTGCAAGTCAACTTATTGAGTGAGTTTCAGCATGGTTTTTACAAAAAGATTGCATGAGAATACATGGGTGAACATCAAGATGAAGACTTTATCCTTCCACTCACATTTGAGCTTGAGTTTGAGCTTAAACCCAAGGATATCATATTTCCCCATTAGAATATATATATATTTATTTATTTCAATTCAAGTTCCAAACTTCCAATATCTTTGGTGGTCTGAATGTGTTCCCCTCCTTTCTGTTTACTGCAGAGAAGGAAGATTTAGGCCTTGAGGATGATGCTCACAAGGCATTTTTTTGGTGGTCTGAATATGTTCCCCTCCTTTCTGTTTACTGCAGAGAAGGAAGATTTAGGCCTTGAGGATGATGCTCACAAGGCATTTTTTTGGTGGTCTGAATATGTTCCCCTCCTTTCTGTTTACTGCAGAGAAGGAAGATTTAGGCCTTGAGGATGATGCTCACAAGGCATTTTGTATATCTGTCTCGCTCTTGAAGACCTTTTACTCGAGACACATTAGGATATCTCTAACTTACTAAATTAGTTCTGCTTGTGGTTCACTTAATACCTTTTGTTATCTAATTTGTTGATGTTTACAATTAAGGCAGCAATGACAATATGTAACCCCCTTTCCCTTTCAAAGAAAAAACAAAAACAAAAACAAATTGCAACTCCTTTTGAGTAGATGAAAATTTTGTTTTGCATAAACACCACTCATATATTGCATTTTAAACGCATATATCTATCCACAGAAAGCCCCGACCTGACATTCATTAGTTTCGAATAAAGAGTGCCCTGCCGCACCTACTCCTATCAAAAAGCGAGACTTTACTAAACAGGAAAAGCCCCTCCTGTCTTATTAGTAAAGCGCTAACACATGCCTTGCAATCAAACTAAAGTTTCACCTTGATCGATACGACAACCATACTAATAGAAAGGGTCAAAATGCTTTGATATCGAAAAAGCTAGATTTTCTACATAAATGTTACATGCATTGCCAGAAACTGAAGTCTATGGGGAACGAAAAAGATGTGACAATATGCAATGATTGATATGGTGTATAATTATGCACATGACACTTTGAATTTTAATGTGAATAAATGATACTATAACGAAGGCACTTCTGTAACGGAGTAAATGTAGTTTTGCATATTTTGGTGTTACTGAGGTTTTGGACCAGAAGGTGAAGGAGTTCAATTTTCATTTCAAGACTTTTTTGGTTAAGGATGATTTGGAGGAATTTTAAACAGGTTCTGTTAGTTTTTGATGAAAAAATTACCTTTTTACTGCAAAAGAGAGAACATGAAAAATTTACCTTGTTATAACAACAATTATCTGCCTATTCTCCACATCCATTAAAAAAAATCAATGACCGAGATTAAAAACATTTTATTATTTCACCTATTTTATAATTTTAATATCTATTAAACCGTAGCGAAAATATTTACACTGTCGCGACGAGCATTTAATTATCTTTTTATATACGGACACTTTGATATACTTTCGAAAAAAGAAAAAAAAATCGTCTTTTTCACTTCTTTTCGTCTCTTTTTTGTTTTTTTACGTTACTGAAATTTGCATGGAAAAATCGTATATGAATAAACACTAATTTGAATATCACATGTGATATTAGTGTTAAATCATTTATGATATGTAATATCATATATGATTTTACACTAATATCACATGTGATATTACATATCATATATGATTTAACACTAATATCACATGTGATATTCAAATTATTGATTAATCATATATGATTTTTTTATGCAAATTTCAGTAACGTAAAATAAAAAGAAAAAAACTTAAAAAACGTGAAAAATACGAATTTTTTTTGTTGAAACTATATCAAAATGCCTATCTATAGAAAGATAATTAAATGCTCGTCGCAATAATATATTTTTTTTCGCTTAACGATTAACAGTTTGAAAAATATTAATATTTGAAAAAAAATGATGAAAATGAGTTTTTTAAATTGTTGGGATTAATCTCATCAATTAGATTAAATAAAAATTGAGGTTAAAGATTGATCTCTTGGTATGTAAAAAACCTTTTGTCATCTTAAATTTATGAGGAGAGTTATTTTACATACCAAACTTTTCTCACATACCAAGGGATTCATCTTCACCATCCATATAAAAAGAAATCAATGGCTGAGATTAAAAACATTTTATTATTTCACCTATTTTTTATAATTTAAACCGTTAATCGTTAAGTGAAAATATTTACACCATCACGACGAGCATTTAATTATCTTTCTATAGACGGGCACTTTGATATACTTTCGAAAAAAGAAAAAAAACTCGTTTTTTTCACGTTTTTTCGTTATTTTTTTCGTTTTTTTACCTTATTAAAACTTACATGAAAAAATCATATATGATAAAACACTAAATTGAATATCACATGTGATATTAGTGTTAAATCATATATGATATGTAATATCACATGTGATATTATATGTAATATCATATGTGATATTACACTAATATCACACGTGATATTACATATCATATATGATATTACACTAATATGACATGTGATATTCAAATTAGTGTTTTATCATATATGATTTTTCAATGCAAATTTCAGTAACGTAAAAAAAACAAAAAAACTTAAAAAAAAAAACGTGAAAAATACGAAAATAAAAATTTTGTCGAAAGTATATCAAAGTGCCTATCTATAGAAAGATAATTAAATGCTCGTCGCAATGATATGTTTTTTTTTCGCTTAACGATTAACGGTTTGAAAGATATTAATATTTGAAAAAAAAATGATGAAAGTGGGTTTTTAAATTGTTGTGATTAATCTCATCCATTAGATCAAATAAAAATAGAGGGTGGAGATTGATCCCTTGGTATGTAAATAATCTTTTGTCCTCTCAAATGATCTTAAATATAAATTTATTTATATTACTCCTATATGCACTAAAGTATACCCAAATTCAGTCACAAAGTTAACCGATAGACTCTTTTCAAATAAAGCTTGAACTTTGTTTGTTTAACATAAAATATGCAAGCTTTATTTGAATGGGGATCTATCGTTCAACTTTGTGACCTAAGACTTTTGGTCTAGTGATAAGTGAGTTGCCTACCATCATTGAGGTTGTGAGTTCAAGTCTTACTAAAACCATTTGTGAGATATATTCTGAGATAGATAGTACAGTGTGTGAAAAAATTATCGTTCAAACAAAAAGAAAAAAAAAATACTAGTTAACTTTGTGATTAAATTTGGTTTTACTGTAGAGTACATGAGTAATATAAAGAGAAATATAATTAAAAGATTTGGACATATGGCATGATTAATGGTGAATGTTTGAAAAAAGAGTGGCATAACAAGCATGTTTTTAGTCATGCAATTTAGGTCTTCGTATCATTGCTCTAATATAAATAAGCAACTAATTGAACTCGATTTACTACGTATCAATGCTCTAATATGAATAAGCAACTAGTTGAACTCGATTTACTATTTAATCAAGCTTTCTTGACAAAGTCACAAAGTGAGTGGATTGTGTTTGTTTTCAGACTCTTATGTGGGTATTAGCCCAAGAACAAGAACGGATTCAGGTGAAGCAACAGGAGTTGTGATTATATGGATCCGATATCTGCATTATGAATTGCTGAATATGCCAAAAAGATATCATGTCTTCTCCTATTTAATCACCCGTTCGCTGTTTTATACTTCAAGCTCACAAAATGAAACAATGATGTTAGTGCAAATATTACGATATTTAATCTATACAGTCTCGTTTGTTTTGAAAGATATTCTAATATATCAAATCTAATAATTTATTATTTTTTAGATTACATTTTTTGCTATAAATAGAGCCCATTATCTTCTCATTATCTTCATCCCTTCCAATACACATTCTCTCTATCTTTCTTTCATCTTTTAGATCTATAGATAACCATGTAGTAACATACATTAATCACCCTCATCATCACATGATCATAATGCTTCTAACATTCATCTTTGTTGTAAGCATACTTTACATTTTGATCAACCAAGGAAAGCTTGGAGATCTAGCCGTCCTCATTCACCAAAGCATATCAACATATGAAGATTCAAGATCTCTTGATATCCTCATTGATTGAAGACTTCTTATTTAAGAAGATCATTTAGATTAGTCATTCATATCCATTAGACATTTATGTCATGGATCATCATTGTAAACATTATTGCATCATCACAACACTTTCACCAAATTAGATTAGATGGGTTATGTGTTTGTACTATAAAACACAAGGTTTGTTATGTTGGGCCATAAAATATAACGGGAGTGGTTGTACCTGGAAAGAACTCGACGTCTAGCTTAGTGTCGGAAATATTGTATAGGCGACGTTAGGTTGGTTCTACCTCGAACTAGAACCCGGTATTTAGCTTTGTGCCTGATAACATTAAATAATCCTGAATATTAAGTGTCAATTTCCCCCGATAATGCTTGTAATTTATATCATTTATATGGATTTACGCTTGTTTTCCATTGTTTTCCACTTTCAGGTAAATTACGAGCATTGGAGCTAAAGAGACGCGGAATTGGAGAATTATTAAAGATTTATCAGAGTATGCTCACTTTGAAGAAGTTACGGCGTAACTCCTCTCTCACATTACGCCGTAACTAAAGCGTGACTCAGAAAGCCAACTCATCAGAAGGTTACGGCGTAACTCTCCCAAAAGACTACGACGTAACTCTTGCATAAATGTCACAATTCCCAATTTCCAGTTATTTCTCACAACAATTCACGTTTCACAATTTCAACATTTATCGTACTTGGTTTGCTTGTTCCAAATTCGCGTAACCTTTAAGGTTTAGCGGCGAATTCATGATCATAACATCACGTACATTTCATATGGACTATGATTAGTCTACATTTCATGGACATCATGTGCATCTCATTAGTTCATTCACGACATTTCATTTCACCTTCAACGCGTAATTTTTATATTTAATAATCTTTATCGCGTGAGTTTTTATTTTAAATATTTAATCCATTACTTTCAAAAATGATCCCAAGGTATTTTTAAACTTACATTTAGTTTATAAAAACTATATTTTTAGTTTTCCTAGTGTTTCAAATTTATTTGGTATATTAATCGTTAAAGTTTAATTATTACGTCGTTTTTCTTAAAATTATACGATAATTATTTTATCACTCAAATTTCACAAGGAAAATATTTTTACAATTTTTATAATATCATTATATTCTACTTTGATCTATTAAAAATTTACTTGTATCTAAAAGTTACCATTTACCTTCACTTGTACATTTTTTCTACACAACTACTTACACATATTTGACAAATTATACACAAGTACATAGTTTTAAAAAAAAAAAAATATTATGGGGAAACATTAACCCCAAAAATCCGGCCCCCTATGGGGTTGATATTAATGGTATGTTGCATTATTACTTTGAAATTATAAGAGTGCAAGTTACCTCATTCATTTCATTAACTCTTCACAAATAATTCAAGTTCAAGAAAATTTTCTCTCCTTTGTTCTTGCTCCATAAAAACCGGCCACTCAACAAGCTCAAGGGATCCAAAAATTTTTGCAAGATCAAGTGTTTTTACAACCTAGTTATATCCTTTTTATGGTTTTGAAATAAAAACCAAGGATATTTAAGTTTAATCCTTGTTACTTTCACCTCATCACTATCACTTGTAAGCATGTTTTTATCATTTCATGTTTCCTTTTCATTTTCATATGTTTCTTTTCATTTTTGGAGCTTATATGCATGATATGTGATTTATACCATTTATTTCATGATTTTTGAGTTATATATACATATTGGTCATCCTATAATTATTCCCATGGTATTCTTTGGTCTTGATGGTGATTAGGAACCCATGACACCCTAAGAAGGTGTATGGTAGGATTAGATTAGCTTTGGAGTTGATTTGAAGGGATTAGAATAGGTTTTGTCCGAGAAAAACTATTTTCGATATGTATATTTTGAGGTTCTGTCCTTATTTCGAATTTCTGGAAAAACCTACTGTTGTTACGAAACTTTGGCCTTGATATTTAGAAAATATACTTTAAAACGAATCCGTGGCCGCTTGAACGGATAAAAACGGACTTATAACGAAGAAGTTATGGATTTTTAAAGTTTGACGGCGAAACGTATTATTTTCAGAAAATTCAGCTTTGCTGTTTTTACTTGTTCGGGTCAAAAACTAGCCTTAAGCTTCACAAATTATTTCGACTTCTCAAAAATATATTAGTTTACTTCGATACGAAGCTAAGGACATATATTATGTAGAAAACGGATTTAAAACGACAAGGATATGGCCATTTTCATAAAGTTGCCGTAAATATTATTTTCTGAAAATCTATATTATTTTTACGTTACAAGTATTTCACTAGCTGTAACGACCATGTTTGCGGCTGTTTTTAACCATGATGTGAAACTTTTTGGAACGAAATGTCTTCTAATAAAATCAAGTTCACCGGCCATATTTTTCAAAACAAAAAGCTGTTTGTCAAGCGGAGTTGTAGTCAATTATTTACGGATGTTCAAACTTGGCCGAAACTTATTTTCTGCGCACAATTAGCCAAAATCACCAACTTTAACTCTTAATATCTTTATGATCGAGACCTTTTGGACGAAAAGTGTAAATTTCACCAAAAATCATTATAAAACCATTGTAGGATGACATTTTGACGTAAATACTTATAAAGTGATTTAAGAATGGTCAAGACGTCAAAAGAGTATTTTTCGACGATAAGTATTATTTACAAAACCCGCAAATGGTATAAATAACATACGAAATGCATGCATAACATTACATTGCAACTCATTACATATCATAACATTCATTCTAGGTCGCGGATAGTTTCCGAGTCTCACTTTCGAGCACTTCATTTTGTTAGCATATCAACCACATCAGGTGAGTTCATACCCCGCTTTTACTCATTTAAATTCCTATAAACTATTTGGGGCGAGATACATGCTTATTTATCAAACATTTAAACTCTTTTGCCAAACAACATTACTTATACTTTAGACTTGATTGCGTTTCATACTTGATTGGGTTATATTTGATTTCATATGCATACTTGCATAACATACTAGAATTAGTGGCACCAAATTAAGTTGTTGGAGGGCTACTAATTTACAAACATACTAGAATTAGTGGCACCAAATTAAGTTGTTGGAGGGCTACTAATTTACAAACATGCAAGAATTAATGGCTCCAAATTAAGTTGTTGGAAGGCTATTAATTACAAACATCCCAACATGAGTTGTTGGAAGACCCTCGTGGTGACAATTATACTTTTATCTATCATATTGCGCATATTCATGATATACATACTATATTTTGGCAATGGGTTGTGAACACACAGGTTGCAAGTTTTGTATGGGCGGAACTTGGAACTGAGTGGATTTACAATGCCTTTGCTGTGCGAACATTTCTCTAAGTATTTCAAATCATTTTGTTACAAACTTATGAACTCACCAACCATTGTGTTGACACTTTTTAGCATGTTTATCTCAGGTCTTAAGGTGATAGCATTTCATGGAGCTTTTGGGTCGCATGACATACATTGAAGTCTTATGCTTTTAACTATTACCATTCGACATGTTTTGTAAACTCTTTGTGTATTATCAAACTTTGTGAATTCTCGTGGTGTAAACTTTAACTTATTTATCGAATGGTAAACCTTTCAAAACGTCTCATTATAGAGGTCGTTTTCTGTATCCATACTTTGTGCTATGACGTTACACCCCAATGACACTGTCGTTCCGCTGCGATATTTTGGGGGTGTGACAGATTGGTATCAGAGCCTTGGTTATAGAGAACTAGGTTGCATTTTATTTCCTAGACTATAACCGCTCTCACGTCGATCCTTTCGTTTCCTATTGCCTTACACACTTTTCGTGCGCATGTGTTTTCTTAAGTATTCCTTCTAGAACCACCTCATTAGATAGCGTAGTTTCCTTGTACCAATAGGGGAGTCCCAAAATCTAGTTGGGTCATCAAAGATATGGAACTCAGTAACGAGCACTTATCTAACTTAATCTCGTGACAGTTCTTGTTTGATGAGATGCGAGATCGAGCTAAATAAGTGTTACTATAAAGCTGGATAGATTTGATGACTTTGCCCGAGGATGGGAGTTCTCTTGAGGATAATTTGGGAACTGCTGGCGACTAAACCTCATAGTGACTTTAGCATCTAACGGAATTTCCTATACACTAAGTGCGACTCTTCCTAGATACCTACCCTAATTCCCTCCTTCACTGTTTAGAATCGGATGATAGACTGGCTACCTATTTAAGTAACACCAATCGCCGGGACATGTATGCTTGGTGGTATGTACACGTGTGAAATGAAGCAATTATAATTATGGTGGCCAACATAATTATAAATGCGTCACAACTCACGTGGACATATGCGACCACGCATACGTAGATCGGTGTGGACACCTTAGGAACCAAGTTGTGGCGTGGTATTATATATGAGGACGTTAAGTATAGACATTGGGAATTCAACGGTTCTTTCCCTGACAGAGATCATGGCACCAAAGAGAGTAACACGCAGTACTGGCCGAGGTGGTGCGGTACCGAGAGGTGGAATGACAGGTGGACGTGGAGGTAGAGGAGGCGGTAGCGACATGGGTAACAACGACAACAACACTGGCGGAAACCCTGACTTTGCCGCCATCATCGCTCAACAACTTCAAATATTGCTTCCCACTATTGTCACACAAGTTGGAAATCATATGAATAACTCGGGAAACCACGGGAACGGGAATGGCGACACCAACAATGTAGCTGGCAGTAACAACAACAACAACACCAACAACAACAACAACAGAATTGGATGCACATATAAGGAATTTTCGGCATGCAAACCTGTGGAGTTTGATGGTATAGGAGGTGCTTTGGCTTATACTCGATGGGTAGAGAAGACAGAATCAGTGATCGACATCAGCAATTGTGCCACAAATCAGAGGGTGAAGTATGCAGCTTGTTTGCTATCAGGGAAGGCATTGACATGGTGGAATACACAGCTACAGGCTAGGGGCAGAGAAGCAGCTATAGGCATGACATGGGACGAATTTAAGGAGTTATTGAAAGAGGAATACTGCCCGGACAATGAAATGCAGAAACTGGAAGATGAATTTTATCACCACTCTATGATAGGGGCTGGTCACGCAGCCTACACTGACCGATTTCATGAGTTAGCCAGACTAGTTCCTCATCTAGTTACCCCTGAGTCCAAGAGAATCTCGAGGTACATATATGGTCTTGTCCCCGAAATCCGTGGAACCGTGAAAACAACTGAGCCGTCTACAATACAAAGTGCGATACTGAGGGCAGGAACCCTGACAGACGAGATGGTTAGAAATGGTACGTTGAAGAGCAGTGATAAGAGGAAGGAAGCAAGTGGGTCGAATAAGCAGATAGGCGTGGTGGCAGACAACAAAAGGGCAAGAGTTTTTGTGGCAACTGGTACTGAACAAAGAGAGTATGCGGGTACACATCCCAAATGTGCTAAGTGTGCTTATCATCACCCGAAGACCAAGCCCTGCCGCTTATGTACAATATGCAATCAGTCGAATCATTTTTCAAGCCAGTGTAAAGAACGTGCAAGACCAATAACAACGACTAATACGGGCAACATGAGGAATAACCAAAGGACTTGCTACGAGTGCAACAGCCCAAATCACTTCCGGAATAATTGTCCCCAGTTGAATAAGCCACCGATACAAGCTCATCTAGCTATGGCAATTGAAGGAAATAACCCGAACCCTGTACTCAATATCAGTCCACCTCGAGGTCGAGCATTCTATATAGGGACCGAGGAAGCCCGCAATGCGTAACTGGTACGTTTTTCCTAGACCATTAAGTGATCCACCGTATTATTCAGATTCAGTGAGTCTCATTAGATAAGAAACCTAGACGCGTAAGTTTTGACATAAACACTTTGACCATGCACTTGATTTCGCGAAACCTTAGGGTAGAACCTTATGTATCATCGATTGAATCGCGAGGACGCGATTCTTCTATCAGGGGAAGAATGTCACAATTCCCAATTTCCAGTTATTTCTCACAACAATTCACGTTTCACAATTTCAACATTTATCGTACTTGGTTTGCTTGTTCCAAATTCGCGTAACCTTTAAGGTTTAGCGGCGAATTCATGATCATAACATCACGTACATTTCATATGGACTATGATTAGTCTACATTTCATGGACATCATGTGCATCTCATTAGTTCATTCACGACATTTCATTTCACCTTCAACGCGTAATTTTTATATTTAATAATTTTTATCGCGTGAGTTTTTTATTTAAATATTTAATCCATTACTTTCAAAAATGATCCCAAGGTATTTTTAAACTTACATTTAGTTTATAAAAACTATATTTTTAGTTTTCCTAGTGTTTCAAATTTATTTGGTATATTAATCGTTAAAGTTTAATTATTACGTCGTTTTTCTTAAAATTATACGATAATTATTTTATCACTCAAATTTCACAAGGAAAATATTTTTACAATTTTTATAATATCATTATATTCTACTTTGATCTATTAAAAATTTACTTGTATCTAAAAGTTACCATTTACCTTCACTTGTACATTTTTTCTACACAACTACTTACACATATTTGACAAATTATACACAAGTACATAGTTTAAAAAAAAAAAAAAATATTATGGGGAAACATTAACCCCAAAAATCCGGCCCCCTATGGGGTTGATATTAATGGTATGTTGCATTATTACTTTGAAATTATAAGAGTGCAAGTTACCTCATTCATTTCATTAACTCTTCACAAATAATTCAAGTTCAAGAAAAATTTTCTCTCCTTTGTTCTTGCTCCATAAAACCGCCACTCAACAAGCTCAAGGGATCCAAAATTTTTTTTTTGCAAGATCAAGTGTTTTTACAACCTAGTTATATCCTTTTTATGGTTTTGAAATAAAAACCAAGGATATTTAAGTTTAATCCTTGTTACTTTCACCTCATCACTATCACTTGTAAGCATGTTTTTATCATTTCATGTTTCCTTTTCATTTTCATATGTTTCTTTTCATTTTTGGAGCTTATATGCATGATATGTGATTTATACCATTTATTTCATGATTTTTGAGTTATATATACATATTGGTCATCCTATAATTATTCCCATGGTATTCTTTGGTCTTGATGGTGATTAGGAACCCATGACACCCTAAGAAGGTGTATGGTAGGATTAGATTAGCTTTGGAGTTGATTTGAAGGGATTAGAATAGGTTTTGTCCGAGAAAAACTATTTTCGATATGTATATTTTTATGTTCTGTCCTTATTTCGAATTTCTGGAAAAACCTACTGTTGGTACGAAACTTTGGCCTTGATATTTAGAAAATATACTTTAAAACGAATCCGCGGCCGCTTGAACGGATAAAAACGGACTTATAACGAAGAAGTTATGGATTTTTAAAGTTTGACGGCGAAACGTATTATTTTCAGAAAATTCAGCTTTGCTGTTTTTACTTGTTCGGGTCAAAAACTAGCCTTAAGCTTCACAAATTATTTCGACTTCTCAAAAATATATTAGTTTACTTCGATACGAAGCTAAGGACATATATTATGTAGAAAACGGATTTAAAACGACAAGGATATGGCCATTTTCATAAAGTTGCCGTAAATATTATTTTCTGAAAATCTATATTATTTTTACGTTACAAGTATTTCACTAGCTGTAACGACCATGTTTGCGGCTGTTTTTAACCATGATGTGAAACTTTTTGGAACGAAATGTCTTCTAATAAAATCAAGTTCACCGGCCATATTTTTCAAAACAAAAAGCTGTTTGTCAAGCGGAGTTGTAGTCAATTATTTACGGATGTTCAAACTTGGCCGAAACTTATTTTCTGCGCACAATTAGCCAAAATCACCAACTTTAACTCTTAATATCTTTATGATCGAGACCTTTTGGACGAAAAGTGTAAATTTCACCAAAAATCATTATAAAACCATTGTAGGATGACATTTTGACGTAAATACTTATAAAGTGATTTAAGAATGGTCAAGACGTCAAACGAGTATTTTTCGACGATAAGTAATATTTTCAAAACCCGCAAATGGTATAAATAACATACGAAATGCCTGCATAACATTACATTGCAACTCATTACATATCATAACATTCATTCTAGGTCGCGGATAGTTTCCGAGTCTCACTTTCGAGCACTTCATTTTGTTAGCATATCAACCACATCAGGTGAGTTCATACCCCGCTTTTACTCATTTAAATTCCTATAAACTATTTGGGGCGAGATACATGCTTATTTATCAAACATTTAAACTCTTTTGCCAAACAACATTACTTATACTTTAGACTTGATTGCGTTTTATACTTGATTGGGTTATATTTGATTTCATATGCATACTTGCATAACATACTAGAATTAGTGGCACCAAATTAAGTTGTTGGAGGGCTACTAATTTACAAACATACTAGAATTAGTGGCACCAAATTAAGTTGTTGGAGGGCTACTAATTTACAAACATGCAAGAATTAATGGCTCCAAATTAAGTTGTTGGAAGGCTATTAATTACAAACATCCCAACATGAGTTGTTGGAAGACCCTCGTGGTGACAATTATACTTTTATCTATCATATTGCGCATATTCATGATATACATACTATATTTTGGCAATGGGTTGTGAACACACAGGTTGCAAGTTTTGTATGGGCGGAACTTGGAACTGAGTGGATTTACAATGCCTTTGCTGTGCGAACATTTCTCTAAGTATTTCAAATCATTTTGTTACAAACTTATGAACTCACCAACCATTGTGTTGACATTTTTAGCATGTTTATCTCAGGTCTTAAGGTGATAGCATTTCATGGAGCTTTTGGGTCGCATGGCATACATTGAAGTCTTATGCTTTTAACTATTACCATTCGACATGTTTTGTAAACTCTTTGTGTATTATCAAACTTTGTGAATTCTCGTGGTGTAAACTTTAACTTATTTATCGAATGGTAAACCTTTCAAAACGTCTCATTATAGAGGTCGTTTTCTGTATCCATACTTTGTGCTATGACGTTACACCCCAATGACACTGTCGTTCCGCTGCGATATTTTGGGGGTGTGACAATAAACTACGGCGTAACTATGAAATATTGAAGATACGGCGTAACCACTTCTAAGGTTACGCCGTAACCAGCAGATCTAGTGCAAATTACGAAGAAATTGAGGATTACAGCGTAACTATTCTATTGGTTACGCCGTAACCCAGATCTGGCCTATAAATACCCCACGATTTCCAGCATTTCAAAGCATCCCATTTCACACACCACAACCAAAGAACGTGGGAAGAAGCCAAAGGCAGGTCTAGAGGAGCATACAGAGCCATCTCTAAGGGAGAAATCACTCCACTACGATAAGCATTAGCATTTTATCTTTTCTTTACTTTCGATTCATGTATTTCGTAACATTGAATATTGAATTGATTTGTATGGTTAATATGAGCGGCTAAGCACCTCTAGGGACGACCTCGGTTTTACCAAATACTACACTACACACGACCGGGTACACTGCCCGTTAGTGCATTAGGGTTGTTAGGAATTGGAAAATTCCATAAGTAAAGTGTCGGTCACCCCAAATATTATCTAGCATAAGTTAGCTCGTAGACATATCATTAGTTACGTTATTTATCAGTTTATTAGTTAGTTATTAGTTTAGTTTAGCGTAGTGTAACACCGTGGAGGAAGGACGGGTCTTTACCCATTGTATGCCTGATCCACAAGCCGATAGGAGGTCGTGTCTTATGTAACTATAAATACCCCTTCCATCCATGGAAGGGGTGGTGCTTCTCATAATCTAACCTTACAACTTTTGTGAACCAAGTCTCTAGCAAGAACACCCTCTCTACTTTCTCTCTCTAAATATGGTAAACATGTATTTTGATCATCCAAGACCACCCGAATCATCAACACAATAAATATATTGATCCTACAAATGGTATCAAGAGCCAGGTTATTGTGTTATCTTTGATTTGTGTGGTCCGTACCATGGTTATTGTTTGTGGTTTGTTTTGATTCATGTTGTTCACTGTTTCAAATCTTTTTGTGGTCGAAAAATATAAAAACTTTACATTATTTTGCTAAAACTGTTTCACAAGTTTTTGTTTTAACCGATTACATCATATGTTTGTGTAAATGTTTTGTCGAGTATACTTGTGGTTAACAGTGTTCACATGGTTTGCATCTATTTTAGTCCAAAAAGTCTCCTGCTTTATCTGTCTCTTCACTTGTGTCAGTTTTATGGTCCTGAGATACTTAAGTTATCAATATCATGTTTTGGTGACGGTTTTGATTATTTGTCCAAATCTGTGAAATCTTTGGTGGTCAAACTTTCAGGGTCAAATGGGCACAAATGATAAGCTTTTTATGCAATTTTTTTTCTGGGTTGACTATGCATATGGTCGGAAATTAGTCGAAAAATTCATCGGAAAATTTTAAAAATTCATACTAGCGACTTGTTTATCAAGGTAACGACTTTTCGCTGTGTCCAGGTTCATTGTACCTGTGTGTTTTTGACTTAGCGACTTGAGACCAAAAGGACCTAGCGAATTGTGCATATTGTAGCGACTTGTTATTTAACAAGTGACGATTTGTGATGAAAAATGCAAAGTAGCGACTTGTTCTTTAACTGTCCTAGCGACTTGAATCAATTTAGCGACTTGTTACAGAACAAGTCGTAGCAACTTGTGCTAGCGACTTGGGCTATACTATGGCTAGCGAGTTGTTTTTGAAAATTTTGGTTAGCGACTTGCTTTTATAAAAATGGCTAGCGACTTGACATGGACATATACAGAAAGGTACAAGGAGATATGGCCATGACCACTTGACCACAACCTTATTCACATCAATAACCCAACATCTTAACCAAGTACTACTGATAGGGGTGTTCAAAAACCCCGAGAAACCGACGAACCGAGCCGATCCGGTCAATCCGAAACCGCTAAAAACCGATAACCGAAGAAACTGAAACTGAGAAAACCTGAAACCGAAAAACCCGCTTATCACGGTTCGGTTTCGGTTTTTACTTTTAGTTATCCTTGGTTACCCGAACCGAACCGCGTATAATATACATGTAAGTTTTAACAAACCATTCATAAAAATGTACAAGTATTAACTATATTATTGCACTACTTTTATCATATAATGCATTTTTACTTATCTAATTTGATCATTTACTAACGTCCATGGATTACATATGATTAATGTCATCGTAATCTATAAACGTCAAATAATTAGTATTAGTTATTTTGTTAGATATGGTAATTTGAATGTTGCTATTGCGACACAACAACATTACTATTGTTATAATATCTTTAATGTTATTTAATTTTACTAAAATGACATATTACGCTCTAATTTATGTTATTGTTCGCCCGATTTGATTCGATTAATTTTTTTGAATGGTTAACCGTGACCCGAACCGCAGGTAACCGCTCATTTCGGATACCCGCATGTCCGGTTACCCGCCTAGTTCGGTTCGGTTTTGGATAGTAAAATGAACTACCCGCCCCGTGATGGATAGTTAAAATCTCAAACCGAACCGAGCCGAACCGCCCCGTGAACACCCCTAACTACTGATACAAAAACAACTTCAATCAACAAAAACTACAACTATCCTAAACCATCAACAACAACCTCATTTACCTTATCTCACGAATCCCAACACCAAATATCAAACTATATACGGCATGGAATAAGGATTTACAAGATCTCAGTGTGTTCAACTTTATTGAACAATATCCATCACAGATCTGTTTGAAGCTTACACCTCATATGAATATCCAAAACTTTTGATGAAAGTACAAAACCAAGTATAGTTTCATACATTCCTCACATTCGGTTAATGGGAAAATACAAGAAACGTATACTAAATGAATCAAACGATCTCAGTCTCGGTCACTAATACTTCAAATCCTTCCATGATTTTTTGTGTACCTCAAACATCATAGATCAATCAGTATTCCTCACTTGATATATGTTTGTTTTTCGAAAAACAAAAGTTAGATTAAAACATTTATGTTTTATCCACCTTTCTTTCGGTTTAAAATGAAAACAAAAGTAAAACAACTTTCTCTTGAACTGTTCGAATATGAAAAGGTTTCTAACAATTTATGTTAAATCGTCTTTCATTTGTTCGAGTATTCGTAACCATGTCAAGTCCTCGAGCCATCCCTGTGGCGAGATCATCTAAGGAAAGATGTTTTCACTTGCTTGTTCATGGTTGAAGTGTTAACTTTATGATCTTTGGATCGATTTAGAGGCGTTGGTGGTTAATGAGTATTCAGACTAGGTTTTGAAAGAGATACGTTAAGGTGGGGGGCGGATACTTTTGAGAAGAGATTATTTAGGGTTTGGTAGGTGAAGTGGGATTAGGGTAAATGTGTTGTGTGCTCCTTATATTATGACCAAATAATTAGGGTAGCACTTGAGATCCTAACCGGTTGTGTGTAGAGATGGGCTATACGAAGTGTTTTTTTGTGCTTAAATGTGTTAATGGGCCTAAGGATGAATCGGATGGTATATACTGGGCCGAACAGATCTTCACTTTGATCGGATGTGTGTTTATGAATTGAAGGAATGGGCCTGTTACATGACCGATGTTTGCACATGAGATTTATACTGTTTTTGAAATTAAGTTCCAACATATTCTTTGACATCATATTTTTAAATGGAGTATTTAAATTGTGTTACAACACACGATTATGGTGATAAAGGGTAATTTAAATTGTGTGATATGGCCTACTACATCATCTGATTTTAAATATATCTGAGTGGACCGAATATGGGACATGTTGGAATAGGTGTAAGTTTGTGTAACAAGTTGTGTGCCAAGTTACTTCTATGAGGTAAATACTTGATTGAGATTATTATTGAATGAGACTTGATCAAAGGACCACGAACTGTTATGTATTGGATCGGATCTCATTGGTATTAACGAATGGAATGGACCGGGCTTGAGTAGTACATATGATGAATTAGATCTGGTATGATGATGAGAGTGTTGTGGTATGCACGTTGATACTTTGGTATATACATTTTCATGGGAGATATTATTTCACGGCTTGAATTATTTTTTTGAACAAGGTTGACTACGAGGTTGTTTGATTTCAATATTTCTTATTTGGATTTGAAGTGAGGTTTTCCGGGCGCGTTCACTTATTTCATCTTCTTTCTTTCTATCCTTCCGCGAAGATGACTTGTTTGGGCATTTATAGAGTGTGATAAAGACTTGGCTATTTAGGTACGGTTGTGATTCTTTCTCGTTTAACCCACAACGTAACTATCACTTCGGTGTCTCACTCAGTTGAGAATGTCAAGAGGTTTTGTACATTGGGTACACCGTTTCTTCTTCACAAGGATTAGTACAAGTTTAAGTAACAAATCAGGGGATTTTCACTTCATGATCAAGTTTGACATATCGGGTTTACTTCTCAATGTGGTCACTACAATAGCCGACAGAATGCGTGAATGATGTGTGTACCAAGGTGTTGATTGGATGGTTAATGATGTTGGATTTTGAACCGTTGATGAACCGCTGCATGTTCCCTTAAAATAGATATTCACCGAAACCAAAGTTGTCATTACACATTCAAGCTGACATTGTTTACGGTTTTGTTTTGATTTTGTAAAATCCCGCGAAAGAACCTATTTCTCGGTTTAAATCATAGACTTGCAAAATCCCGTGACAATGGAAACATCCTAGTAATAGTAAAGTGCATTTCCGGATCTATCTTACGGTTTATTTTTGGTTTTGTAAAATCCCGCGAAAGAACCTATTTCTCGGTTTAAACCATAGAATTGTAAAATCCCGTAATGATGGAACCATCTTGGAGAAAGGAAAGTGTATTTCGAGATCTCTTTTGATGCTGGTGCTATGGTTTCTGTTTTAAAGAAGAGATAAAAGGGTGTACTTTATGAATTGGATATGTGTTTGAGTTGTCTTCATGGCAGTTTGATTATTACATGGTTTTACGGGATTACGTGCTTTTAACCATTGTCGAGATGAAACCATTATCAAAGTTCATTTAAATGTCAAAGAAGGCTTGATTTGAG
The DNA here is from genome assembly GCA_910596185.1 of Chrysanthemum makinoi. Lineage (NCBI taxonomy): Eukaryota > Viridiplantae > Streptophyta > Magnoliopsida > Asterales > Asteraceae > Chrysanthemum > Chrysanthemum makinoi. The sequence goes on along the minus strand of OU343219.1, from coordinate 96,977,429 downwards.
CAGTTCAGAAGATGTGACAACGGCGTTAATTCACTATTATTTATTTGAGGTTGAAGTGAAATATCACGGGCAAGTGTACTTAGTATCTGAAGGTATCGGGGATGGTTGGATGAAGATTCTTCAAGATCCTTGTTCGAGCTTATTACCAAAAACGAAGACTTGGAAATCTAGTTATTGTTGGGTGTCTTTTACCTTTTCTTTTACCACTTGGGGGAATTGGGCTCACACCACCACAAAATAACTATCACTTTAAGGAGTTACGTTGTAGTGCTCAGTGTCACATTTAATTGTGGATTTTCAAGAGGTAATGTACGTCTTATACTTGATGGTTGGTTGGTTGAAGAGTATAGAGTACATAGAGAGTACTTAGAGATGCTAATGGTAATCGACACAGCTCTTTGTTACATATGTGCAAGTTTAAGTCACGAGTTTGGGTTAGCTTACTTCAAGGTCAAATTTATCATATTGAGTTTTCTCCATCAGTTGTCACGACAAAGAGCCTACAGAATGATAATGGGGATGATTACATGTTTTACCAAAAGAGACTGAAAAGAGAGAGATTATGACGTATGAACACAACAGTTCATGCCTCGTACTCTAAAGAAAAGAAAAGTGTACGTTTCAGTGCGCTTTATCTTCTAAAGAAGAGAAATCTTCTTATGACGTACGAACACATCAGTTCATGCCTCGTTCTCCAAATAAAAGAAATGTGTACGTTTCAGTGCGCATTATCTTCGAAAGAAGAGAAATCTTCTTACGACGTTTGAACACAACAGTTCATGCCTCGTTCCTCAAAGAAAAGAAAAGTATACGTGTCAGTGCGCTTTATCTTCTGAAGAAGAGAAATCTTCTCTATTATGACCATTCTCATCATCATGCTTCATGCTTTTTCCACGCGCTTTCATTTATCAAGTGAACCGGGCTACCATTGATTGTTTTCTTATTCCACTTGCTCAACTATAATGACGATGGCGACATCATGTGCTAATTTTTCGGGGGAGAAGTGTGAATAGAATACTGTTGGATGATTTCACTTATTTAGTCAAGAATGGCATCTCCGTATGCAATTCTTGAGGGGGAGAAGAAGTGTGAATTTTTTGCATTGTTGATTGATATTTGAGAATATAAATGGTCATACGGCTCTAAACTCATGTAAGAACCGAGCTTCTTCTTATCAGGTCATCTTCACATTGAGTTTTTCTCTTCTAAGAGCCGTTGGTTGACATCTTCACTCGGATTGATGAATTTATCGACAAAGTGCTTCCGGTTAATGCTTCACGTATACATCAACATGATGATTCCGAACAATCTCTCTGTTCTTGTTTGATGTGATTGGTAGTTTGGTGTTACCATCTTGTGTGTTCGTTGCGGCCTGATTGCTGATTTCCTTGATGAACATCTTTCTGTTCTTGTTTGATTGGGAGGGATTTTAGTTAAGGGGATTTTCAAGATGTAAGTTAATTGGGATGCTTTTTGGCGGGATGCTTTTTGGTGTGAGTTGAAGATGTTAACTATCTATTCCCCAACTGCACAATCTTGAAGAAGGTCGAGTCTACAGTCTGTTCTACATTTTATGCTACATGTTAGAAGACTAAAGACGAGTTGCATTTAACGATCTAAAGGCTTCTTCCTAATCTGGGCATTTATCAAACAGATTGTCGGTTTAGGGGAGAGAACTAATTGGGAGAGAGTTATTAGTCAGATTTAATCCCCAATTAGACTTGCTCATATTATTTAGCAGTGACTCCTCGAGACGTTGATATTGACTAGTGTAATATTGCAGTTGCACTATTGAATAATAATACGCTCTTTGGTATTCCTTTGCCAAATCTTCACGGATTATTGTTCATGAAAAATGATCCGCTCTTTGGTATTCCTTTACCAAATCTTCACGGATTATTGTGCACTCTGTAAATCAACCACATGAACATTAAGGAAAATGACTACCTCATCCGCTTGAAGACATTATTGGTGAATCTTCCAGATCAGTCTCTATATGTATATCTTTAGGAAGATGGAATTGATGTTGAGGAAACATTTGTTCCGGTTCATTAAGTGGGTCAATATACATCCGGTTGTACATTTATTCATGTGTTGGACATTTGACACAAGTTGATTACTTCGGAGTTAATCATTTATCACTTATTTGAGATTGAAGTTGACTTTCACAAAGGCGTGTTCTTATTTGATAACTTGCTCGGGCTTAAGAATTTGAGTTGAAGACTTGGTTTATCTAGTTACCAGCAGTCGAGGTGGATGGTTGAAGACCTGGTTAACTATCACTATTAGGAGTTACTTTGTTTTACTCAGTGTCACACGCATATGACGGTGTGGATAATCGCAAGAGGTGTTAATGTCTCATACTTTGTTTGGGTAGTGAGTACTTAGAGTTTTGCTTGAAGCATAAATTCTCAACACCGTTCTTCCATCATTAGGTGCAAGCTCAAGATACAAATGTGGGGAAGTTGACTTCAGGTTCAAGTATGGTATATCGGGTTTTCTTCTTCAGTGGTCACTTCAAATTGTCTACATAAAGGTTGATAAAATAGTCGAGAGAGTCTTCACAAGTTGATTCTCACAAGAGTTCAAGTGTTCTTCTCAACAAATTTCTAGTATACGGGCTTATAATGATTTGCTGACTCTGAAGTGTCAAAACCAGCAAGGGGGAAGGAGACAAGCATCTAAACGCAAGTAAACTTGATGAACTTAATACTTCTAAGTTATTGAAGATATCCCGGGAAGACAAATGTTATTACCGCAGAGAAACTCAAGGTTTGACTCATGGCGAGTAAACTTGATGAACTTAATTCTTCTAAGTGATTGAAGATATCCCGGGAAAACAAATGTCATGATCGCAGAGAAACTAAAGGTTTTACTCATCAAGGCGTTTAGTATTCTTATTCCAACTATGTGGGGGAAGAGATGTTAGAGAAAGTTTCTGAAGATAAAAGAGGTACACAATTGTGTGGTGATTTCGATGGTATCGCAATGATCAGAGGAGAGAGATTGTATACATTGGGGATGCTCAGCTGTTTCACTTGAGTGCTTAATCAGTGATTCAGAGATATGATCACTTATTCTGGAGTTGATATCCGCAGAGATTGTCACCCGCAGAGATAATCAGTGACTTGGCCTGCTTCTTCAATGTTATCAGTTATTCATTCCTTGTGTATTGGTATACTTCAGATACTTGAGCTTCATACACGATCATCAGGGAAGAAAAATGGGAACATGGGGAGGTGTTTTCATTCCCCTCATGATGTGTATTCGGGAGAGCTCTTGGATATTGGTGTACTTCGGGTTCTTGAGCTTCATACACTATCATCAGGGACGAAAGATGTGAACATTGGGGAGGTGTTCTTCATTACCCTCATGATGTGTATTCGGGAGAGTTCATGAGCATTATACAAAGAGACTGACTGCATCAATTCAACTACTTGGGGGAATTGTTCTCTTGACACCTTGTGGAATGGATCGCTTCAGACGTCAGTTGAAAAGGAAATTTGAGAAGATTGTTTTATGCGTGGGATGATACGATGCTGTTCTTCTATTGGATGATATAACCTCGAACGAAGAATCACGGTGATTATTCTTAAAAGGAACAGCAGGATTTATGATAATGGTGTGCTTCTCTGTGCACCTGGCTAAGGCAAGCTTGAAATAGAGCTTCGAATCTGCTCAGCTAAAGGATTTTCGGTTTGGGGAGAAGCTGCCAAAGTCTCACTTTCAGATGGTTCAATTTCTTTCTTCGATTCAAGAGCCCTGGAAGCTTTGTTGGTGAATGTTTAAGAGATGACGAATTCTATCTTCTACGACGTGCTCGATATCCTTATCTCGGTACTCGTATCATCATCTTCTTTAACTATATCATCTTCTCTATCTTTGTATATATTTATTAAAAACCAAATAAAAAATTATAAAAACCAACAAAAAGAAAATAGAAAAATATAAAACCTTCAAAAACCCATAAAAATCAGAAAATTTCAAAAATACCAAAAATATGTTTTCCTAGACACGTCTTCTGGTATCGATAACATCTACGGTCTTAGAAATGTCATTCAATAATGGCACGGGACCATAGATGAAGTTCGAGCAGGAGGTGTAAATATTCTTTTCAAAACATGTCTCAAAATATGGCTTACAGTTATTTCAGACTGTGACCCGCACTTAATCATGGCTTGCTATTATTTCTGATAGCAACCCGCTCTTCAAAGAGGAAAGTGCAACGCTAAACCATTTTTCAAATATTTCGTGCACTTATCCTAAAAAATATTGAGGAAAGTATGTCGAAGGACTGCTGTTCCTACACAAATGTTTTTCCGTCTAAAATTCTTCAAAAAAATATTTTTTCTTTTCAAAGATGGTGGAAAATGAGTTGCTTTAAAAATAATCAGATTCAGAGTTTTTGTAAAATTGAAAACTCAATCAATGACTTCAGCGCTTTTAAACTTTTCATAAAATGAGTCATGGATTGAGGGGGATAATGTTTTTCAAATCTACATCATCTAACGGGCTTTCTTAATTATCCTAATATGCTTAATTAAAAATGATGTTAACCTATGTTGAAGGACTAGGTGCCTAGGATATGATTGCTAGGATTAGATGATTAGAGTTTGATGAACACATTATTCCCATACATTTATATGATCTGATTGATATGTTGCATTGACTTTTATTAGTCGATTGTTGTTTGGGTGATGTCGACCACCATATATTTGTATGTGTGTTCACTAACGTATGCAGGTATATTGGTATAAAAGAATGTTCCCGATCCGGATCCCACAATTGAAAAAGATTGGATGCCGAAAGGAAAGGGTAACTATTTCCTGGGTTGACAAATGAAGAAACGGAGCTTAATTGGACTTCCATGGAGAGTTGGCATAAATGCAACATAAGAGGTCTCACTGCATCAGAAGATGGTTTTCTTCTAAGTGATTGAAGAAACAGAGCTTAATTTGACCTCAGTTGGCATTCAAAATGCAACGTAAGAAGAAGTCTCACTGCATCTGCAGACGGTTTTTCTTCCAAGCCCTACAGCAACAACATAAGCTTCTCAACCACCTAACGTATCTTTGTGCAGGATACCATTTTTAAACAATTTTGAATAATTTGATTAAATTGTTTTGAAAATGGAAAAATATTGTTTTGAAAATAAATTGAACTAAATTTTGAAAATCACCGGACTTCTTTTTATCAAAACCTAGGTCTCTCAATTATTGACTTCTGTCATGGATTGAGGGGGAGAGTGATTTAAAATAAAATATTTTCAAACGATATTTCTTCACAAAAGTTCCGTTTTGTACGATAATAAGTGGTGATCTAAAGATTTAATGTTATGTCATGGTATGATTTTTCTTTTGAATCAAGGTCTTTCAAAATGAATTTTTTTCTGTTATTGTTTGATTGTGAAATTGTTTTATTTTACTTAAAGATCTCTTAAAACAATCATGCCTGACACTAACAATCTTTAACGTCTTGAATTGGTCCTTATCTGTCATTTTTCAAAATTAAATCTTGCCACGTCTTTCCCCAATATCTTTTATCGGGGGAGAGATCATGATTTAAATCTCAAATCTGTTTTAATGGAATCAGTTTTAGTCCTTTTTAGGCACTCCTGCCTCCATGTGCCAAACGATTACAAATACACAATGCACATGTTGAGGAGGAGGATTTATTAAAAAACAAGATGAGTATTTAAACCAGGCCACATATTCTCCCATGTTTTCTAAACCTTATTAAATCACTTGGGATCCAAAATCTCAAAGGGTTTGATATTTTTGATCGGGGGAGAATATGTGATTTAATAATGAAATTTGATAAAAGGTGATCATTTTTTTGATTCAATTGTGCAGGCTTCTCTCTCATATGTGCTAAACGCTTTCGAATCTTGAAGCACATATTGAGGGGGAGCATTTTTAAGGAAAATAAACTATCGAGGTACAAAAGCTTTTGTGTTTTAACATAAAGTACCTTGATTGAGTTTTCAAATGGTTTTCTTAATGGTTTTTGTGATCGTGGATGTGCTTCAAAAGAACTCTTGCCTCTATGTGATAAAATGATTTCAAATATCCTACGCACATATTGAGGGGGAGAATTTACCAAAAGAAATTCAAATGGCTTTTTCTACGGAAATTGTGATCAAGAAATTATTTCAAAGAACTCTTGCCTCCATGTGCTAAACAATTTCAAGATCATATGCACATGTTGAGGGGGAGAATTTCTAAATGATCAAAACTATTAAGGTACAAAATGCTTTGATCTCGTATCACAAGTACCTTGATTGTTTTTCCAAATGATTTTTTGATTGGTTTCATGAAGGAAAAAACTATACCAAAAGACCGACCAATTTACTTTATGCATGGTGTTATAAGGATGGTTAGGTTAGGTATTCGTTCCCATGATCCCGCCAGAGCCGGAGGGATCTACCCAGGGATAATCCACTAGATAGTGTAAAGTCCTTAGGTATATTGAAAAAAAAAGGAGAAAATGAGAATATGGGAAGAGTCCCGACTGAGACAGAGCTAGTACTGGAATAAACCCAACAAGGTTCTAGTAATGAAGTCTCGGTAAGCACTGAAGGGGTTGAAGAATGAAAAAGAAATTAATGTGAAAAAGGTGAAAAGAAATAGCCCTCCAATAATTCAACCTTAGGGCAGAAACCGGGTTCAATACATATGCTACTGGTTGTTACCAAGATAACACTAGTATTGAAGACAAGACGTCATGGACCCAGTGACACACTGCACTAAAACTTCCCAGCTACTCAAGTTCCTCTTAAAAGGGCTTGTTTCACTCTCACGGGGAACCGACATAATCTATCAACTTTCTCTTAGAGATTGTTGATATTGAAGAAGGAGACCCTCTCCCTAGTCTCCGGCATAGGAAACCAAATGTGCACTAATTGAGTCTAGAGCCAAGAGATCATCCACAATATCTCATTAGGACACTAAATTAATGAAGACTTACTGTTTCACACAATGTGGAAAGTAAGAATATATTGAGAGTCCTACGCATTATCCTTGTGGTATTTCTAGAACATCCGAGTGATATGAAAATATTCACGATGAAGATGGAAATCCTTCTAGAGCCAACATCAAACAAGCTCTTGGTGGGTGACATGTGAGATCTTGCAAAAGATCAAACTTGTGACAACTGGATAGAAACGATGGGGTGATTCACTCGTGAATCAACCTTGGTCCAGGATTGGAATTGACGAATACTTTTGGAAAAACTGTTCGATGTGCAAACCTTCTTTTCTCTAGCACGTCGAATGTGTATTCATGTTTTCAAACACAAAAAGTATCTCTGATTGAAAAATACTTTTAGAAAAACCATTCGATGTGCGAATCTCTTCTTTTCACTAGCACGTCGAATGTGTACTCTTTTAAATACAAAAAGTATTTTGATTGAAAATTGATCTTTCTCATAAAACCTTCGTCGTATTGCAAAACTCTTTCTTCTAAGCAATACGCGATTGTTTTCAAATCAATTTTTCATCAATCAGTGAATCTCAATTCGCTGGTTCACTCACTCCGTGTTGTCTTCTTTGAGACGTTCCGGTTTGAGAACGGCTAGAACGGTTGCGAAACCCTGTCAAGGAGATTCTTAGGAATCATACCTGATCACAGGCAGTACTTGTACTGATCAACGGGGAACCGTGGGCCGTGTACCTCAATTCAACGAAAGTGATCAAAGACACTTTCGTGCGCTTTATTGCTAACTATCGTATGCAGGTACACCCCGACGATTGCAGCTGATCAGAATTGAGGAGTCAATCCAAAGCCGCATGTTCACAGCAACCACACTTAATTTGAAGAAATCATGACTGGTGCATATCTACATAACCTGGCTCTGATATTTCATACTATGCTTCTGCTTCGCTGCTGCAAATATGATGAACCAGTAAGGCTTCCGCTACTCTGATGGAAAGATGTCATGATTCAAAGGTGTGAGCATGTCGGTACGAAAGTCACAACTTCACATGATGGCAACACAATAAAGGGTGATCTAGAGATTTACTGTGGCTGATGATCTCAAAGAAAGCTCGAAGATCATCAAAGATGTGGATCAATTAAAGGCCTCCACTTAAAGTACAAATCAATGCGGACTTTGAAGAATCGCTACTAATGCACAAAGATTGCAGATTTGAAGAATTGAAGTCTACGAGCTCAAGAACAAAGTCAAGAATAGAATGCTAGGATTCAAAATGTAAAACATGGGGTGACCTCCCTTAGGGGGAGATTGTTAGGAATTGGAAAATTCCATAAGTAAAGTGTCGGTCACCCCAAATATTATCTAGCATAAGTTAGCTCGTAGACATATCATTTGTTACGTTATTTATCAGTTTATTAGTTTATTTTAGCGTAGTGTAACACTGTGGAGGAAGGACGGGTCTTTACCCACTGTATGCCTGATCCACAGGCCGATAGGAGGTCGTGTCTTATGTAACTATAAATACCCCTTCCATCCATGGAAGGGGTGGTGCTTCTCATAATCTAACCTTACAACTTTTGTGAACCAAGTCTCTAGCAAGAACACCCTCTCTACTTTCTCTCTCTAAATATGGCAAACATGTATTTTGATCATCCAAGACCACCCGAATCATCAACACAATAATATATCGATCCTAAAAGGGTAGACCATAGGTATAACAAGACAATATAAATATTAAAACCTGGTCAGTAAAACCTGCATCAAGTTTTTGGCGCCGCTGCCGGGGAGTTATATTAGGATTGCTATTAAGCCTTCATTTTTTTAATAATTTCTCAATTTCTCACGAATCACTATTCTAGTTTTCAGGTACCATGGAAGTTGTTAACATTAATGACCTCACTCTTGAGGAATATTTAGCGTTAACAAGGGAAGAACAAGGACCAGGGATTGTTAGGCCGGCTATCGCTGAAGATGCTCAATTCGAAATCAAACCTCAATTCATGAGGGAATTACGTGCAAATCCCTTCCCTGGAAGCATTACCGATGATGCTCATGAACATATAGACAACGTGGAATACATTGTCAGCTTATTCAAAATTCCTAGGGTCTCAAACGATGCTATAATGTTACGGGTATTCCCCATTTCTCTTACGGGAGCTGCTAAGAGATGGATTGATCGATTACCTACCAGAACAGTCAACACCTGGCCTATCCTAAAAAAGTATTTCATTCAGAGGTACTGTCCTCCATCTAAGGCTGCTAAGCAATTAGAAGAAATCCATAACTTCAAGCAAGAGGGTGATGAAACATTGTACCAAGCATGGGAAAAGTATAACGATTTATTATACAAATGCCCTACTCACGACCTCAACAGTCAACAAAAGGTGAACGTCTTTTACAAAGGTCTGAACATTTCCTCAAGACAAATGATCGATTCTCAAGGGTCAATTCCTAGGATGACTCCAACATTGGCTTTGGAAACTATTCGAAAGATGGCTGACCACTCTCACAAATGGCACAATGGGGGGAGCAACCGAAGTAAGGATGGAAATATGAAAGGCCTTGCAGCAATAAACAACAAATTAGAAAGTCTCAGAAGAGACATGAAGAAGCTCAAGGAAAGTGTGCATTCCATTCAAGTGGAAAGAAATGGAGCCCCACCGACTAAGGAATGTTCCTCCAACGAGGAAGTGAAACGGATCGAAGAAGTAAAATATGGAAGTGGGAGCCCTTTCAACGGATACAATGATAACAGGCCCAGATATCAAGAAACGTCCCCAGGATTCTACACAAGAATCAACAACAATCCTCCTAAACCAAGCCTTGAAGAAATAATGCATAGACACATCAAAGAATCTACAAAAAAGGGAGATAAACTCAAGGAATGGATGTTCAAGGTGAAGGAAGACACCAACATGAACCTGCGGAATCAAGATGCTGCAATTAAAAACCTCGAAACACAAATTGGGCAATTAGCTAAAAACCTTGAGACCAGTAATGCCAAAGCTATTGCCTGCAAAGCCATATTTGCACAAGATAAGGCGAAGAAAGTACACTGCACATCCTCTATCACCAATGATCTGTCCGGAATTAATTACCTAAAAGAAGATGATAAATAGGAAGACGACAAGGTCCTGCCAAGCCAACTTCCGGAGAAGCAACAATACAAGGAAAGTTTTCTTCTTCCATGCACTATCGGTAATATTAAGATTCCCGCATTAGCTGATTTGGGGGCCGGGGTAAACCTTATTTCTACCACTTTGTTTGATAAAATAAAACTTACCAATTTAAAAGAAACAACAATGATGATAGAAATGGCTGATTCCTCTAAGGCTGTACCTAGGGGAGTAGTAAATAATGTGCTCCTTAAAATTGGAAAATTCTTTTTTCCCACTGATTTTGTGGTTATTGACATGGGAAAGAGGGAGACTTACAACTTAATTGTTGGAAGACCTTTTCTGGCCACTTGTAGGGCTCCAATTAAGGTTTTTGAAAAACAAATTTCTTTGGGAACTGAAAATGACCGAATAACTTTCAGTATGAAAGAGCATTTAAAACCAAAATTAGAAATTTCAAATAAGGTTGATGTTGTTAATATTCAATCACTCGATCTACCTCTACATTATGATCCTAGTACTGATGATAATGGAGAAAATGTTGATAGTTGTAATCAGAAACAGGAAAAAACTATCCAGGTCCAAGGTATTAAGGAAGCTCCAATTCCAAACAAACATTTCTGCAATCCGATATTAACCGAGGATAACGACTCAGTGACAGCATGGCCCTGGTGTAATCCTTTTCAAGAATATTTTGAAGGAAAGACGGACGAATGGATATGCCCTCACGAGGCTAAAATACATGATATTAAATTTGAGAAATTAGCATTTGAAGATTGGTACAAAATAAGATTTGGAGACTCAGAAATCAATATGGAATTGGTAAAACAATTGAAATGTAAGTACAATAACGATCGTCTTACTAATGGCGAAAGATCGTGCATGAGTACAAAAAGCAGTCTTATGGCTGAAGATGATGATTGGGGAAAGTCATGTATATCGTTTAATGAGTGGCTCTCACAAAAATTTGGAACATGTAGCATCGGTAACACTGCAAGAAATTTTTTTTTATCAAATGGATGAATTATTGCAGCCAACTTGTTGAGGAAGTCGGCCAAGTCCAAAGGCCTCCATAAAGCCCCAAGGCTCTGAGTCTAACTTAAAGACTCGTAAATAAAGAAAAATGCTCTTTCGGGAGACAACCTGAATTATCCCTTTCTTTTGTTTTTCCATTTCTGTTGGGTTTTGTGTTTTTAACCATTTTTGCAGGAAACTTGGAGTAATTGGTGCTGCAGCATGCTGATCTGACCAGAGTTACGGCGTAACTCATCTTATGCCGTAACCAACCCCTAGCAGTAGAATTTCTGATGCATTTACAGTTACGGCATAATTCCATCTCAGTGGTTACGCCGTAGCTACACTCTTACAGCGTATGCCAAGTTTTACCTAGTTACGGCGTAAATCCTTTAAAGAGTTACGACGTAACTATCCTCTGTTTTACTTATTTCATTTTAAAACGCAATAATCTTGTCTTAGTATTTTAAATGAACTTTTTGGGTGTGTTCCCTGTGAACCCTCACGAGACTTCAATCGTCCACTTAGGACACTAAGTGGTTTAAAAGGCTTGTTGCATATGCTAAATGCAACCGTGATTCCTACGAAAGTGAGTTAGGTTTGTTTTTCATTTTTCATTTTTTCTTTTTTAGAATTATGCTTGTCGGTAGTGTGATTTCAGGGATCGAAGTTTGCTCATGGATGCTTATACGAAGGCACGACTCTTTTTTGTAGGCCTTCTCTCTTTTTTTGGAGCAAATTTCAGGGAAGTTCTCGCTCTAATTCTACTTTTCTCTTCACCTTTATTTAACGCTTAGTACAAAAGGGACTTTGTACAATTCAAGTGGGGGGACGGGAGTAGAATTATCTCTTGAACTTTATTTTGCCCTCGTTTTTCTAGTTTATTTTGAAAAATATGCCATTTTTAAATTTTGACATGTTTTTCTTAGCCTAACTAGATTAGATCTTAGCCGAGCACATAAAAACCTTGATATTATATGGTGAGATTAGCCTTATCCGTTTCCAATATTTTACCCCAAATCCACCAAATTATGAGTGTGCCGGTAGCTTGTAAACTTTAGAACTTGAACTTTGCATCATTTCGAGACCATAGACGAGGTATGTTGAGTTAGCTCGATGTATTTGGACTTTTCAGTTTAAGAAGGCAATATTATAGGATTATCACCCAAATAGCCTACCATTGTGTGTCTATCGATTAGTCACCTCGACTTGTCGACCCCCGTGTGAAACCCTTTTGTTGCACTAACCTTTAGTGCAAGATACCCCTAGATACACCCATATGAGCCATTCCTTTCATTTTGTTAACCCAATATATTGTTTCGATACACCTATACACCTTAGCCTACCCTGTAGTCTTTATTTGTGATTGGGAAGTCATCATTTGCCTAAGTTCAAGGTTCAAGTGGAAAGGTTCGGAAATTATGCTTTCGTCGACGACATATTCTTAAAGATCATTGAAGACCCCCCGAATTCCCGTTGTTCATCTCAAGTGGGGGGATATTATGTTTAGTTATTATTGTTATGTTGAAAAAAATTAAAAATAAAAATGGTGATTCGAAGGAAAAAAAATTATGTTATTTAGTTATTGTAAAGTGCAATGTTATAAGCTCACTTGTTCTTTCACCATTATCTCATCACATTCACCTCTATGATATATCTCACAAACATGACCAAAACTTCAAGCACTTCACCCACTAGTTGTACCAACCAATGAACCATAAGAATTAGTATCCGTACTTGTTGTGTTCAACATCTATGGACAAATAATCAACCTAAGTACTCCCATAGCACAAAAAACCTCTACATCACCACATCCTTATATAGACACACAAGAAGACCTACCACCTATATCAACCAATCCACTATCCTTACCATCATTTGAATTCTTTGAGTGCATTGTTCAAATAGTTCTTGTGTTCAACACTCGTACCGAGTCACATGCATGTTGAACAAACTCAACCATACTTTCCCACCTATAAGGACTTAGCTGATTCATTATGGCTAGAACCTCAACTATCAAATGAGCATGATGCTCTTGGTAACTTTTGTCAAATTCCACTAGGTATAATGATAGGAATTAGAAATTCCCGGTATTAAAGAGTCGGTCACCTCAAGTATATGTAATCGTTAGAATGCTCGTAGTCATAGTTATATTTAGTTAAGTAGTATTTTGTTAAGTAACACCGTGGAGGACGGACGGGTCTTTACCCACTGTATGCCGATCCACAGCCCGTTGTGTGGCGTTTTATGTAAGACTATAAATACTCTCTACCTCTCAAGGTAGAGAGTTGGAGCTCATAATAAGAATTTTCTTTCTCTCACTAAAGTTCCCTAAACCTCTAACTTTCTCTCTCTAGAATTCCACTTATACGCCTACTTTGTGTTATGGTTTGATGTGTATGTGAAAACCAATATCCTACAATTGGTATCAAGAGCCATGGTTAGATCATATCTTGCACATCTTTGGATTTCTAGTGGTTTTTAGGTGGTTTTTGAGTTTGAAAAAGTTTAGTGGTTTGTGCATCATTTGGTTGATTTCTTGTGTTAAAGCTTGGATTTTGTTAGTACTTTTATGTTTAGAATCATCACAAGTGTTTAGGTTTTCATTTGGTAAGCTTGAATCATCTTGGTTGGGTTGTTTTGGATTGAAAAGTGATGTTTATGTGGTTTTTCTTGCTAGCGACTTGATATACGGATCTCTTTCTTCGTAGCGACTTGCTTCACAATTTTGTAGCGAGTTACAGTTTTGGAGCTAGCGACTTAGACCTAGCGATTAACAGTACAAGTAGTGGACTCTCCACTACGGGTAGCGACTTAGTGGTAGCGACTTGGTCTGTAGCGAGTTGCTTTTTAGCGACTTGAAGTTTTAGTGACTTGAGTAGCGAATTGCTGCCAAAATTTTGCTAGCGACTTGAGGCTTAGCGAGTTACTACTTAGTAACTTGCATTTGTCTAGCGACTTGGGACTTTAGCGACTTGGGGGTGTAGCGAATTAGGTGTTAGCGACTTGGTGCATTATCTTCTAGCGACTTGGGTGATTGTTTACGGTTTTCTCTTGATTTAGTAAAATCCCGTGAAAGAATCTATTTCCCGGTTTAATCATAGAGTTATAAAATCCCGTATAATCTGTTAACATGTCTACCAACGTTCCTACTATCATCTCCACTGTTGCCGAGGATGTTCAAGCAGTTGGTTCAGATACTCGTCCACCAATGCTTGACAGAACTGACTACGATTCTTGGGCTCAACGAATCAGATTGTACTGCCTTGGAAAGGAAAATGGTGTCAACATTATCAAATCCATTGATGAAGGACCGTATCGAGTTGAGACGACTAGAGATGTACTTGATACTGCTGAAGATGGAACTCTGATTTACGGAATGGACAGACCAAAGATGTATGATGAGCTTGATGATAAGGAGAAAAAGAGATTCGATGCTGATATCAGGGCTTCTAACATTGTTCTTCAAGGTCTTCCTAAAGACATCTACAAGCTGATCAATCACAACACCGATGCAAAGGCAGTATGGGATAATGTCAAGATGCTTCTCTCAGGTTCAGAATTAACTATGGAAGACAGAGAATCACAACTCTATGATGAATTTGAACACTTCAAGATGAAACCAGATGAGAGTGTCTATGAGTACTATGTGAGATTTCATAAGTTGGTGAATGACATGAGGAACATCAGAATGACTATGCCTAACATTCAGCTGAACTCAAAATTTGTGAACAACATGAATCCCGAATGGCACAAGTTTGTCACCTCTGTGAAGCTCACTAAAGGATTGAAGAATACAAACTATGAGCAACTCTATGCCTTCCTCCTTCAGAATGAGAGACATGCTATGTTTGAAAAATTGGTTCTTAATCAGTTCAAAACCAACCAAGGAGAGACAAGCTCGTCTAATGACTCAACTGCTTTCTATTCAAACATCGGAATCACAACCAAAGCCTCACAAGTCATACCCATGGGAAATGGTAATCACAAACTAATTCCCGATCCTATGTTCAAACAAGCTGATGCTGATGCACACGTGGGTAACTTCATTTATCAACTAGCTCTTCGATTAAGTCAAAACATGAATTCTCTCCCACAAACCAATAACAACCTCAGAACAGCATCTAACCCACACAATCAAGCTACTGTTAAAGATGGGAGGATCGTGGTGCAACCGGTTCAGGAAAGACAGTATGATCGGGGAAGAGGTGGAGCTGGTAGAGGTTATGTTGGTAATCAGAATCGAGGAAGGAATGGTAATCAAGGTCAAGTTAAGCTGATCAAATGTTATAATTGTGGTGGTGAGGGACACATTGCAAGGAACCGCACATCTCCAAAGCGTCCACAGAATGCTGATTACTTCAGAGATAAGATGCTGCTTGTGCAAGCTCGGGATAATGGTGCTGCTTTGGATGAAGAGGAATTGTTGTTTCTAGCCGAGGGCAATGCCAAGACCTATGATGCAGATGTGGATGAGCAGCCTATTCAGGAGATAGGTCACAATCATCAGAATGCCTTTCAAGTCGCTGATTGTGATGCATACGACTCCGATGTGGATGATGGACCTACTGCACACACAATCTTTATGGCTAGCATTTCTCCAATGGTTTCTCCCAAGGTCTCCTCTTCACCACAAGCTGGCCCATCCAAAGACAAACTCATCTCAGAGGTACTAAAACTATACGATGATGCTGATGTGCAAAAGATGCATGACAAAGTACTATCAACTGAAACTTTTGTATCAAATATTGAAAATATGGGTAATATCAATGTTGTCCCATATGATCAATATGTGAAACAAAGTGAAAGTGAAGTTGTACCAAGTGATGCATCTCCTGCAGTCAACAATGACTATATTTTTGATGAATACATTGCCTGTGCCCCTGATGATTCTGTAATATCGAACTAAATGCCTATAAAGAACGTGTTGCTATTTATGAACAACGTGCTAAATTTGAGTTGACCACTCGTGAGCAGGAAATGGATGACCAAGTGCGTACAATCATTAGAAAAAAGTAATTTTCGAGAAGAAGTATTAAAACAAGAGTTAAATTCCTTGCAAGAAAAGCTTTCTAAAACCGCTAAGCAAAAACAAGAACTTCAAGAAAATGTGAAAATGCTTAAGCAAGAATTTAATTCTAAGGAATCAAAACTTTGAAAGATTTTTCTAATCTGAAAACTTTGAAAAACAAACTTGAAAACAAGTTGTACATACAAGGGAACACCATTCAGATTGCTCACATGATCACTAAGCATAGGGTCCTAAGCGATAAGCATAGCATTCCCCTTGTTAAGGAACCAAATCCAGAGGTCATTAAAAGGGCTAGAAATGCTCATAAGGTTCTTTATGATGGCAATGAAATCCTTAAACCTAGACAGAAACCTAGTTGCGTTGAGTGCACTGAGGAAGATAAGAAATCAGATGAAGTCACTAGGGAAAAGATGAACAAGAAATTAGATGATCCTAAATGTAGAGAGAAGAAAATAAAGATCACTCCCCATGATTACAAGAAGGAAAACTGGATTTCCTTGAACATGTTTAAACCTCCGACATTGTTGACTCCCGAACAAGTTTTCTGGAAAATGGATTTAGATAAGCGAGAAAGTGAAAATATTGTTGAAACAAACCCTCCTCTTTGGAAAATGCCTAGAGCGACTGTATCCTCCTAATACACCAATGCATCTTGTTCCTAGAACAATTGCCACTAAAAGCAAGACCTTAATTAGCCAATATGTTATACTTCAACTATTTGTTGATTTTGAGAAAACTTGCAAGAAAAGGATCACACCCACTGGTAATACGGAAGGAGAAAGGGGTTTTGAGCAAATGAAAGAATGTTATTTAACTGAGGTCATGCCTTTCTTTAAACTTCTAAAAGATCACTTTGAGAGTCTTAAAAGGGGATAGAAACTGATATTAAGGGAATGGAAAAGGAATTTGATGCAATGATAGTTGAAGTTAGTGACTATGAGCGAGCACTAAAATATAATGAGATTGAGAGGAAGAACTTGCATACACTAAATGAGAACCTGATTTCTGAATGTATTGCTCAGGATGTGTTTTTCACTGCTACAAATTGTTCCATTAATGCTTCCAAATTTCATGAATTATCGGTTGCACTGAAAGTCTCCCATGATCGTGTCATTGAGCTTGAAAAACAAATTCTGAACTAAACGAGAAAATTGAACTGGATGATCACGACAATTTGGTTAAACATTTTTCTAAACTAGAAGTTGAGCATTTTAATTTACAACTAAAATATCAACATCTTAAAGAAAATGTCAAAACTTCAAATATCAAGACATCCTCAGATGCTCCAGAGTTTGATGCAGTTTTTCAAATTAACAAACGTGATGAACAGATTCAAGCTCTTTGCAACACGATCAGAAAGTTGAAAGCCCAAATCTCTCAATTAAAGGGTCAAACGAACAATATGACAGGCTCCCAAATGCCTCCTCCTTTAGATTCTCAGAATTCTCAAACTTTTCATCTTCAAAACTTAGTTGATGCCTTACAAAAGGAAAACGAGAGTTTTCTAGAAGAAAATGAAAAAGTTAAACGACATTTTAAAGAGTTATATGATTCAATGAAAGTCACCCGTGACCAAAACAACGAAAAATAACGTCTTTACAAAAGGAAATTGAGAATCTGAGAAGTCAGGGAAATGGGAAACCGCCACTTGTTTTCAATAAGAATGTTGTCTCAAAGTCACCCTTAGACTGCAAATACACTGTGACAGTTAAATATATTCCTCCTCATCTTAGGGATAATGAACATGCTTTTCATGAATACTGTGCTCACCTTAAGGATAGTCTAGAATGTCTCCGTGAGATTGTCGAAGAGGATTTCATTAACAAACCTCTTGATAGTGAAATTAGGTTTGCTTGCCTCCGGGCCAAACGATCTCAAGAGTTGCTAGAATGTGTAATTGCAACATGCCCAAAACCCTTAGGTGAAAAAGGCAAAGCTGTGAAGCCTTGTTCTATGCCTAGTGCCAAGCAGGAAATCCGTTCTATGCCCAGTCTTAAGAAAGGAAACACTAATGTGCCTTCAAGTAGTTCAGATTCCGGATATGTTAGTGCTAAGAAAGTGAACTTTAGTGTGCCTGCAAAAAGCTCAAATCACCGTCTTAAGAAAGTATACACTAATGTGCCTTCTAGTACTTCAGATCCTTGCACATCAAGTTCAGGAATGCAAAAATTAGATCAACCAACTAATGTTTCCATTCCCTCTACAGGAGTAATCAATGACTTTAAAGCAAGCAGGTCAAAGTCTCAAGACAATACAAGGAATGATAGGACCTTGCAAGCTAAGAATGTGCATTGGAAGAGAGTAGAAGACCAATCTAGGAACTTTAAGCTTGAGTTGAATAAAACGAATCGTGTTGATTCTAGTATTAGCCTTAGGCGTACTGTAATTAATTCGAATTTCGATACTATTTGCAAACCTTGTAATGATGTCTGCTTGAATTCTGTTGCTAATCATGAATGTGGTGTGAATGCTTTGTCTAATGATGTCAAATGCCCAGTTAAAATTGTTAATGCTAATAAGGCAAAAAGGCAAAAACGAAAGATTGTTAGAAAACAGTGGAAACCCACAGGAAAAACTTTTATAAAGATAGGTTATTATTGGATACCTTTTGGCCATAAGAATAATCAGTTTTGCTCTCAAACTGCTAAGATTATGCCCACTAGAAAATGGATGCCTACTGGTAGAACTATTCCCTTAAGAAGTGAACATACTTTGAATAGGTCAAATACAGACACAAGCATTGCATCTATTCCCAATGATTCCATTGCTTCTACTTCTGATATGGATGTTTCTATCTCTGATGTGGGTGTTCCAATTACTGTTACTAACCAAGTGGAACCCATTCTTGCATGGGGATCCCAATTATCGAGTTATCCATTCTTGTCTGTGTTCAACTGCAGATCGTTCAAATCGTTCTGTGGTACCTGGACTCAGGCTGTTCCAAGCATATGAATGGAGACCGGTCGCGGCTCATGAACTTCGTGAGCAAATTCATCGGACAGTTAGATTCGGTAATGATCATTTCGGTGCAATTATGGGTTATGGTGATTATGTTGTTGGTGATAGTGTTATCTCTAGAGTATACTATGTGGAAGGTCTTGGTCATAATCTGTTTTCTGTCGGTCAATTCTCGTGATTCGATCTAGAAGTAGCCTTCAGAAAACATACTTGTTTTGTTAGAGAACTTGATGGTAAGGAACTTTTAAGAGGAACTCGTGGTTCAAATCTTTACACCATCTCTATAGAAGATATGATGAAGTCTTCTCCAATTTGCTTGCTGTCAAAGGCTTCAAAACAAAGTCATGGTTATGGCATCGACGTCTCAATCACTTGAACTTCGGCACCATCAATGATCTCTCCAGAAAGGACTTAGTTGTAGGTTTACCTCGACTAAAGTATGAAAAGGATCATCTTTGTTCAGCATGTCAATTGGGAAAAAGCAAGAAGTATGCCCATATACCCAAACCTACTAACTGTCACACGAAGTTCTTCATACAATTCATATGGATTTATGTGGACCAATGAGAGTGCAGAATATCTTTGGGAAGAAATATGTGTTAGTTATAGTTGATGATTACTCTAGATTCACCTGGGTCAAGTTCTTAAGGACAAAGGATGAAACTCCCGATATCATCATCAAACTCATCAAACAGCTGCAGGTTCGACTTAACAAAACCGTCAGAATTATCCGGACGGACAATGGAACTGAGTTTGTTAACAAACAACTTAGTGAATTTTATGAAAGCATTGGAATCAGCCATCAAAGAAGTGTTCCACGAACTCCTCAACAGAACGGTGTAGTTGAAAAGCGAAATCGAACTCTTGTAGAAGCCGCTAGAACAATGCTGATTTACTCAAAAGTTCCAATGTTTCTCTGGGGTGAAGCTATTGCCACTGCATGCTACACACAAAATCGTTCCCTGATTCACACTGTTCATGGAAAGACACCATATGAACTTGTCCACAACAGAAAACCTAATCTCTCTTTCCTTCGTGTGTTTGGAGCATTGTGCTATCCAACTAATGAGGGTCAAGACTTAGGCAAACTTAGAGCTAAAGCAGACATTGGAGTATTTGTAGGGTATGCACCAAACAAAAAGGGATACCGAATCTACAACAAAAGAACCCGAAACATCATGGAAACAATTCACGTTACGTTTGATGAGCTGACCGGTCAAATGACTCCTGAACAATTCAGATTCTGGACCCGCACTTCAAATCAGTCCAATTGGTTCATCCCTTGTTCCAAACTCTTCTCAAGAAACTCCATATGTACCTCCACCTGAAGATGATTTAAAGAAATTGTTTGATCCTATGTTTGATGAACTTTATGATCCGAGTACTAATGAGGTGTTGATCCCTACAACAGAGGCTGCTCATATTCCCGTGAATGAAGTCAATCCCTCAGTCTCAATATCTTTAAGTCAAGAAGCACCTGCTCTGATCCTTCATCTCATCAACAAATCATCATTCTTCAAATGTACATCATGGAACTGTTTCTGGCATCAATGATGAAGTTAATCCCTTTGCTACTCCTGAAGATGCTCCATTTGAAAACATATTTGCTCCTGAATCATCATCAGAACCATCTTCTTCAAGAGACATCAACTCTGCTACTTCAGTCCCTCAACAACTACCACATGAACACCTCAGAAAATGGACTCACGATCATCCATTAGACAACATCATTGGAAATCCCTCTCGTCCGGTATCCACACGGAAACAACTTGCAACCGATGCCTTATGGTGCTTCTTCAACTCCGTACTCTCTAAGATCGAACCAAAAGATGTTAAAACCGCCATGAATGAAGATAGCTGGTTCAATGCTATGCAAGATGAAATTCATGAGTTCGATCGACTAGATGTATGGGAATTAGTACCGCTCCAGATTGTGCTATGATTATTGCTCTAAAATGGATCTTCAAAGTGAAACTTGATGAGCATGGTGATGTGTTGAAGAACAAGGCTCGATTAGTTGCTAAAGGATACCGTCAAGAGGAGGGTATAGACTTTGAAGAATCTTTTGCTCCTGTGGCTCGAATCGAGGCAATTAGAATCTTTTGGCTAATGCTGCAAGTAAGAACATGGTAGTCTATCAAATGGACGTAAGGACGGCATTCCTGAACGGAGATCTTAAAGAAGTCGTCTACGTCAGCCAACCTGAAGGATTTGTAAATCAAGAGCATCCTACTCACGTTTATCGTTTGAAGAAGGCCCTTTACGGTTTAAAGCAAGCTCCAAGGGCATGGTATGATACACTGTCAAAGTTTCTTCTATCAACCGGATTTAGCAAAGGAGCAGTTGATCCAACATTGTTCACCAGGAAGTTAGGCAAACATTTAATTCATGTTCAAATTTATGTTGATGATATTATTTTTGCCTCGACTGACCCAATGGAATGTGATCGTTTTTCTAATGAAATGAGTTCAAAATTTCAAATGTCAATGATGGGACAAATGTCATTTTTCTTGGGATTACAAATTTCGCAAAGTCCCGGAGGCATTTTCATAAATCAATCTAAATATGCAACTGAGATCTTAAAGAAATTTGGATTTGATTCAAGTGACCTGTTGACACTCCCATGATTGATCGAACCAAACTAGATGAGGACCACTCAGGGATCATGATTGACCAAACAAAATATCGTAGTATGATTGGATCCCCGATGTACCTCACAGCTAGTAGACCAGACATCTTGTTCGCTGTTTGCATGTGTGCTAGATACCAGGCTAAGCCTACTAAAAAGCACCTTGAAGCGGTTAAACGGGTCTTTCGGTATCTCCAAGGAACCATCAATATGGGACTTTGGTACCCGAAAGACACCGGTATGTCACTAACAGCATATGCAGATGCAGATCATGCAGGGTGTCAAGATACTCGTCGAAGTACGTCCGGAGGTGCTCAGTTTTTGGGTGATAAGCTTGTGAGCTGGTCTTCAAAGAAGCAAATGAGTACTTCTATTTCCTCTACAGAGGCTGAATACATAGCCATGTCATCTTGTTGTGCTCAAGTCTTATGGATGAGATCTCAATTATCTGACTATGGCTTTGAATTCAACAAAATCCCTCTGATCTGTGATAATAAAAGTGCTATTGCTCTCTCATGCAACAACGTTCAACACTCAAGAGCAAAGCATATCGACATTCGACATCATTTCATCAGGGAACAAGTGGAAAAAGGTGTGGTGGAACTCTATTTTATGAGGTCTGAATATCGTTAGCGACATCTTCACCAAAGCTCTTCCAAGAGAACGTTTTGAGTTTATTCTTCCACGCCTTGGCTTGAAAAGTCTTCAACCAGAAACACTCAAACGCCTTCAGGAGGAAGACGAGGAGTAAAGGTCTATCTTCATCTATCTCTTGTATATATCTATTCGAAAAACAAAATACAAAATTATAAAACCTTCAAAATCCATAAAAATCTGAAAAATTCAAAAAATCTTCAAAAATATTGTCATTTTGTCATGCTTTTTCTCGGTTCGATAATATCTACGGTCTTTGTGCTGTCATTCAAAGAATGACACGGGACTTTAGATGTTGTTCGAATTCCAAAAAAAAAAAAAAAAAAAAAAAAAAATCAAAAATCAAAAAATTATTTTTGGGAGAAAGAGAAACAATGGTTTATTGTCATTTCAGGCAGTAACCCGCTTTTTTAAGGAAAGAACAGAGCCATACTTTATCATGTTTTCAAAATTCCATGCTCGATTCTTAAACATTTATCTGCTGAAAACTAACTGCTTTGAAAAATAACTCAGTCTCTATTTTTGATAATCATCCGGACTTATTTGTCAAAATATCAATCTCTCAATCAACAACCTATGTCATTGATTGAGGGGAGAATGATTTCAATTAAATTAAAAAGTTATTTGGCATTCAATTGTTTTCAAAAGATATTCAGCATGTTTTATCAATGGAGTTTAAAGTCTTAAAATCCGATCATTATCCGTTAAAACGCTTTCATAATCAAGTCACAATTCTCCTTAAAAGCTTTCAAAATCAATTTAAATCTATAAGAGATCACAAATCTCAAATGATTTGATAATTGTGATCGGGGAGAATGTGTGATTTAAATTGGATTTAAACTGATAATTCGGTAAATGGTTTTATAAGGATGTACAAGCTCTCCTTCCCACATGTGACAAACGATTTCAAATTTTCCATGCACATGTTGAGGGGGAGCATCTATCTTAAACCTATGATTTGAAACGTGATAACTTATCTCAAGGTGCAGGTTCCCTCTAGTATGTGCAAAACTCTTTTCAAATCTCGAGGCACATATTGAGGGGGAGCAAAATCATGAAAACCTCATCCTTCCCCAAAATGCTTTATCTACTTGATTCGATTAGGGAAGTGATGTTGATATTTTTGAAAATGGTAATCAAAGAAGTTAATTCTTTCTCTTGCCTCCGTGTGGAAAACTATTTCAAATACTTGATTCACATGTTGAGGGGGAGTTCTTCTTCTAAAAATATCAAAAACAATTCAGGTACAAAATGCTTTGATAAAATATCATAAGTATCTGGATTGATTTTCAAATGGTTTTCAATTGGTTCCTATGGCAGATGAACAATACCAAAAAGACCGACCAACTTTACATTATGTATGGTGATATAAGGACGATAAGGTTAGGTATGTGTTCCCATGATCCGCCAGAACCGGAGGGATCTACCCAGGACTATCCACTAGTTAGTGTAGAGTTCTTAGGTATGATGATAAAAGGAGAAAAATGAGATATGGGAAGAGTGCGGACTAAGACTGAGCTAGTACTGGAATAATCCCAACAAGGTTCTTAGCTATGAAGTCTCGGTAAGCACTGAAGGGGTTGAAGAATTAAAAAGAATTGAATGAGAAAAGGGTGAAAACAAATAGCCCTCCATTTATTCAACCTTAGGGCAGAAACCGGGTTCAATTCATATGCTACTGATGGTAACATCGGTATTGAAGACAAGACGTCATGGACCCAGTGACGCACTGCACTTCAACTTTCCAAACCACTCAAGTTCCTCTTAAAAGGACTTGTTTCATTCTCACGGGGAACCGACATTATCTATCGACTTTCTCTTAGAGATTGTTGATATTGAAGGAGGAGACCCTCTCCCTAGTCTCTGATATAGGATCCAAATATGCACAAATTGAGTCTAGTGCCACGAGATCATCAATAAATCTCATTAGGACACTTTCAATGAAGACTCTCTGTTTCACACAATGTGGAAAGAGAGATTATATCTTGAGTCCTACGCATTATCCTTGTGGTATTGCCAGAACATCTGAGTGATATGCAAACATATTCACAATGAAGATGGAAAGCCTTCTGGAGCCAACATCTAACAAGCCCCTGGTAGGTGGCATGTGAGATCTATTATACAGATCAACCATGTGACAACTGAACAGAAACAATGGGCGATTCATTCTTTTGAATCAATCCTGGTTCAGGTTATGGATTGACGGATACCTTTGAAAAACGGTCTTTGTGCTTTAAAACTCTTTTCATTAGCACGTCGACCGTGTACTAATTTTTCAAATCAAAAGGTGTTTTATGATTGATAATTGATTTTCATTAAAACCTTCGTTATATTGCAAAAACAATTTCTATTGAGCAATACACGATTGTTTTTCAAATCTCTTTTCATCAATAAGTGGACGTAAATTCGCCTGGTTCACTCACTCCGTGTTGTCTTCTTTGAGACGTTCCGGTTTGAGAACAGCTAGCAGCTGCGAAACCTCGCAAGGAAATTCTTCGAATTATACTGATCACAGCAAAGTACTTGTACTGATCAACGGGAACCGTGGGCCGTGTACCTCAATTCATCGAAAGTGATCAAAGACACTTCCGTGCGATTTATTGCTAATCGCTGTTTATGCAGGTACACCCCGACGTTTGCAGCTTGATCAGAATGGAAGCGGTCAATCCATAGCCGCATGCTCACACAACACATTCATATCAAAAGAAATCATGATTGGTGCATCAATGACTCTGATATTCTAACTCCATGCTTCGCTCTGGCTGCCAATATCATGAATCAACTAAAGCTTCCGCTACTCTGATGAGAAGATATCATGATCAGAATGTGAGCATGTCGGTCTGAAAGTCACATCATCACATAATACCAACACCACAATGGATGTATCGAGATTTTTATTAGCCGATGATCTCAAAAGCTGGCTCAACATTATTATCACGTGGATCAGGAAAAGACCTCCACTTGGATTAACCAAACATGCAATGAGTGGAATCAATGACTACGAGCTCCGGAGCAAAGTACTACATCAAGAATGCAAGATCAATTGTTAATGTAATATCCGATTGTATTCAATGTCATTTTAGTATATGTTTGAGGTGACCTCCCTTAGGGGAGATTGTTAGGAATTAGAAATTCCCGGTATTAAAAAGTCGGTCACCTCAAGTATATGTAATCGTTAGAATGCTCGTAGTCATAGTTATATTTAGTTAAGTAGTATTTAGTTAAGTAACACCGCGGAGGACGGACGGGTCTTTACCCATCTTGTATGCCGATCCACGTACCGTTGTGTGTATGCGTTTATGTAAGACTATAAATACTCTCTACCTCCCAAGGTAGAGAGTTGGAGCTCATAATAATATTTTCTTTCTCTCACTAAAGTTCCCTAAACCTCTAACTTTCTCTCTCTAGAATTCCAATTATATGCCTACTTTGTGTTATGGTTTGATGTGTATGAAAACCAATATCTACATATAAGTAGTACTACCCAACATAAATTATCAAAGTATTAGTAATACTTTATCGTTAAACTTACATAAATTCGTTAAACCTTAAATCAACATTTAATAACATATGTTAAAATGCTATCTCAAAACAACATCTCCTTGACAACAATGACTCTTGAGGAGTATACATAAGAAACTGGTGAATTCCTATTGTCATCATCTAGTGAATATAATCTCGAGACCAAGTACATTTAGGATAGGACTATCCATTCAAATACTTATCTTCATTATCTTCATTTAGGAAAACATGATGTTTTGAAAAACATATGCCTAAATCATGAGTTAAGTTTTCATCTTGTTAAAAGGATATTGTATATCCTATTCATCATTCTCTCATTGCAACATAAATGGTTGTGTTACAAGTGATTTCATTACACCTCATTGGCTAAATTCTCACTTTGAAGAAGTTACGGTGTAACTCCTCTCTCACATTCTTGCGTATTAACTAGGCGTGACTCAGAAAGCCAACTCATCGAGGAAGGTTACAATGCTCTCCTAAAAACTACGGCGTAACTATATTAGGTCAAATGAGGTTCCGCATGCCGATAACTTCTGTAGTAACTCTTGAATAAACTACGGCATAACCATGAAATATTGAAGATACGGCATAACCACTTCTAAGGTTACGCCGTAACCAGCAAATCTAGTGAAAATTACGAAGAAATTGAGGATTACAGTAACTATTCTATTGGTTACGTGTAACTTGATCC
This sequence comes from Chrysanthemum makinoi, assembly GCA_910596185.1. NCBI lineage: Eukaryota > Viridiplantae > Streptophyta > Magnoliopsida > Asterales > Asteraceae > Chrysanthemum > Chrysanthemum makinoi. The sequence continues at coordinate 96,950,880 of OU343219.1, read as the reverse complement.
CAACCTATAAATACCCCTTTTTCCGACATTTCAAAGCATCCCATTTCACACCACAACCAAAACGTAGGAAGAAGCCAAAGGCTGGTCTAGAGAGCATCTGAGAGCATCTCCAAGGGATAAATCACTCCCCTAAGATAAGCATTAGCATTTTATCTTTTCTTTACTTTCGATTCATGTATTTCGTAACATTAAATATTGAATTGATTTGTATGATTAATATGAGCGGCTAAGCACCTCTAGGTGCTAGCTTAGTTATGATTCCTTAATTGTTTTGTCTGCATTTACTTTGCTTCCGTATAATTATTTCTAAGTGAATGCATTCATAGTTTATTGGTAGCTACCCTTGTTTCAGTAGTTTTGAATGGCGGTAGAGGCTAGTTGTTTAGGAGATATGACCAAGCCACTAAGTAGTAGACTGAGGCGGGAAGGGAATATGACCAACCGACCCTTTCTACTTGTGTGATTTGACCAAGCTGATCACCTACCTTTGGATGAACTTAAATTAGGGGTGAGTGTTTAGTTCAATGCTGCGGGCACTCACTATTATAAATCTAGCATGTAGCGGAACTTAATGACTTGGCTTAGGGGACCCGGAACAACTGGACTTATGAAGGGACACTGACTTCTCCGTGGTGGCATCTTTCTTGATAGGTTAGGGCGAATTGACCAAATCTGTCCTCTCGACTTTGACCCACCTTGAAGTAATTGGAAGTAATTAGGCGTAGACATTACTAGCTAGGATGATTAACTAGGTTAGCACCACTCTCCTCTATTGATTGAACCTTTAGCTTTATTTGCTTTTATCTTCTTTAGTAGTTTATTAATTAATTCCTTATCAAAATCATATTTAAATCTATGACACCTAGACTTAGTAATAATCCAACACACATAGCTCTTAGGGCGACCTCGGTTTACCAAATACTACACGACCGAGTACATTGCCCGTTAGTGCATTAGGGTAGACCATAGGTATAACGAGACAATATAAATATTAAAACCTAGTCAGTAAAACCTACATCAGTACCGGAAAAAGTGTAAGCGACGATTGTAAGGTTTTCTCCGCCGAGAAGGGAGCTTGTTAATTTAGTGAATGCTAAGAGTTGGGTACTTTCGGGAGTGGAGTAGAGGCGGAGAGGAGATCGACGAACAACTATATATCCTCGTGTCGTTGGTTTTCCTTTCTTTATCTCTTTACTTTTATAATTGCTTGTGATGTGGTTTGATGTTGATGCTTGTGTGACAACTTGGTTTACTATGCTTTATATTAGTCACAAACAATAATTGGTACTTTCATATTATAACAAGCGTCATAAGTGATTTGATACAAATCTCGTTTTTAAGCGGTAACGTTCACCCCCTCTCGTTTCTGTGTTAATTTTGAGCCTACGTAGCTCTTATTATCCAGAACAAATGGTTTTAAAATGGAGCACGATCGATGTATCAATTTACCATTGAAGCGAAATATAATATGAAAAATGTTTTGCTAATTATACTTAGAAATTTTGTTGGTAAATATTTGATAAATCACATTATTAAAATAATAAACAAAATATGTGTATTATATTTTTTTCTATCAAATCTAGTAAGTCTTACACTTTTTGATGAGTAAGTACATTTTCAACTTTATGTGAAGACGGATTGGCGGAACCAAAAAAGGGTTCCTTCCTGTAAATTTTTGGTTCCTTGGTCCACACGGTATCTTGATTTTGGTCAACTTCAAAAAATCATTACTAATTAACCGTAAGTCCATAGGAGTCGAGCCACCTATCATTTTAAAGGGAATTAAGTATACTTTCATTTAAAACTACTCTCGTGACCTGAGTATAATTTTAATTAAGTGAAATAGACTCAATACTACAAGTATATCCAAGATATTAAGTTTCGCTTTAACATAAAAACTCAAATTTTTGAGTCTAGCTATTTTAGTTGGTATTCTTAGAACATTGATATAATTTATTTTGAAACTAAATAATTTGGTAATATGTTTAAAGAAAACTAATCAAGCTTGGTAACATCACCACATTTAAACAGTAAATGACGAAAAGTGTTTTCTTTATATGCTATGCTAAATGACCACTTGTTTATGTTGTTTGCATATATGTTGCTTACTTATTTCCAAATTGTTGTTTACACTTGTTTGCTTGTATAATATAAGTGTCAATCTTGCCATTTTATTAAACTTGTTTGTCGATTTCTAGTTTATGCACAATAGGACATTTGCTATATTTTGTGTACTAAGTTGGAAAATTGTTTTACCATAACTTATAGACTTAGATCACTTCCTTTGCATAGGTTATACTAACATCTCGCATACCTTATGAAATGTCATAACTCACTTTGCAATGAGTACTAAGTAAATTAGTCAAGTACTTTGAAAAATGAAGGTTTTAAGGAGTGTTTGGTACAAGAATAAAAACAATGATGTATGATGTATTTTACGTATGTTCACTTTCTAGAATGATAACTAAACTTTAAATAATCATGTGAACTAACTTTGCCGTGCAAGGAGATAACATTTTGATGTTATCAAATTTTCACCATTTTCACTATTTAGTGAAAATCGCTAGCCCCTACTTGAAATACATGCTCCCATGTACATGTGTTATTGCTTGTTCCTAACCACAAATAATTATCTCCATATGTTTTAAGAAAAATTCGATTTGGAAATGTCCCAGGGTTAAAAGCATACTCGAGAACTTTTCTACACAACCGCATTTGTGAACCTAAAATTGGTTCCGTCAGTATAAATTTTGGTGCCGCCATTTAATCTGCCGGACCAGGCGGAACCATAAATTGGGTTCCGTCCATGTAAATGTTTGGTGCCGTGGCTCGCAGGTAAGTTCTTGAATTTTACTAAATCTCGCACTCTAATTTACCAAATTTTGTTTCTAGGATAGTTGTTACTTCTTTTCATTTATATTAGGACTAGTTTAACTTACCTAGACCAATAGGATATTCATTTCCCACAAAACTCAAAAATTTACAAAATCCACCCAAGGAACCCTTTCCTATAAAGGAAGGAACCCTAAATTTGGTTCCTTGCAATCTGTGGATGTCTGACTTCTAAGATTTTTCATTGATTGAAGTTCATTCTTGCACATCTTTCATATCTCACTCAACACATCCTCAATGAATTGACTTACGATGTTTGGCATGCTCTTAAACACTTCCATCTCATTAGAAGCCTCCATC
>OU343219.1:96885389-96947588 GCA_910596185.1 Chrysanthemum makinoi | reverse complement strand
TTCTTTCCAAGGGTACAACCACTCCCACACACAATGTATTTTGAGGACTAAAATACTAACCACTCATACTCAAAAGATTATGATAGTTTAGTACAACAATGAAGTATGAATCAACACAAGATCATACAACACTAAACAAACAAGACTTCCAACTTCTCGTTGAAGCTTGAATGTGACTTGATCTTCTTTGGTACAAAAGAGATCACTAATATGATATGAAACTGAGTTAGAAAGGTTAGAGGGATGATATGTATGAGAGTATGATAGAAAGGGATGAAAAAGTACTTGGTTTGGCTTTGCTATTTATAGCCAAAACCATCAGCTGACCTCCACGGACCGCGGACCCTTAAAAGGGTTCCGCTTATTATGGCTTTGGTGCCGAGGTCCGACAACAAGATATCAAGATCTTGCCAAAGTCAACCATATCTATGCAAGATTGTGTAAGATATGAAGAGTACAAATCTACACAAAATATCTAATGAAATCTTCCAATGATTTCCATGATGCATCACATGATGTCATGTGTTATTTTTCTATTTTTAGAAATATGCAAATACATAAGTAATGTTTAGTTTTAAGAAACTAAAACATTCTAAAACTACTATCATACATTATGGTTAGAGTCACATTAAGATATGATTAATCACAATGTAAATGCTAGCGTGATGAAGATATTGTTTGAAAAAGCTTGTTTTAATATCTATTAAACTTGACAAGCTTTAAGCTTTATAAAATTAAATTTACTTTTGTCGTTAACAAAACTTAGGTAAAGATCAAAAATATAAATAACGTTTAATGACGATATTTGTATTAACAATCTCCCCTTTTTTGTTGAGGACAAAATATAAATTTTATTTTTATTAAAGATACAAAGATTGTACAAGAGTTATAAAAATATTAGTTTTAGAACTTGAAAAAGAAATGATAATGCAAGTATATGATGTTTGACTTTTCGGAAAGTCAAAGTCTTCACTAGTTGAAGCATGATGTTGACTTTTTCAAAAAGTCAAAGTATGCAGTTGACTTTTTCAGAAAGTCAAGTATTACCAATGAAGTATCATGTTGACTTTTTCAGAAAGTCAATGTATGCAGTTTGACTTTTTCAGAAAAGTCGAATATAACCAAGTTCTATATAATTCTCCCCCTTTTTGTCTCAACAAAAAGAAGATGTGATGCGGAATGGATAATGATCCCGAGCCATTATCTCCCCCTTGATCAAAGCTCCCCCTAAATTGGGTGCCAATGGGAAGATAAATGGATTGTGAAAAAGATACAAAAAGAATTGTTAGTAATAATCATCACTCACAAGCATTTCCAAACACTATGTAATAAGCACCAACAATATAGAAAACACCATTCATTAGTTAAAATTTTTCATGATTTAAAAACCATGAAAAGAGAACACAATGAAGTGTTTTAGTACAATAAAGGAAATCCTAGAAAAAAAAAAGCTTAGAAAAGCTAATCTAGGACCATTCTAATGAGATGGTGGATTAGAAAGAGCGTTGAGTCGCTCAAGTATGTGATTGAGGATGAACCTCATTTCCTCTTAGAAGTCATGAACCATTACCCGGGTCCGGTCAATGGTTTGGGCGGTTTGCTCACAAGTTGAGCAACCATGCCTAGGTGGGTAGTATGATTGATGAGGTTGTGGTGGTAGAATGGTAGATGTGTTGATGTTGGTGTTGGTGTTTGGGGTGGTGATTATAGAGGCTAGCAAAGCACTTTGCATTTGCATAGTCTCACTAAGGTGAGAATCCACCATATTTGAGAATTGGTGTGGATGTTAGAGTTCGGCTTGAATCTCCTCTCTTGTGGGATGATCTTCCCACATGGACTCCTCAATGTCCTCTATCTGAGGGGACATTGATGTAGGGAGTGGTTGATCCCCATACAAAGGACCATGGATGTCTTTGTGGATGGGGTGGAAGAGAAGAGGTCTTGGCCCTAACGGGGCGTTTGGATCAAACGAGGGTCTAGGAGACTAGGAGACTCATGAGAAATCCACTCAATGGTGCCAAATGATGTCAATGGTGGTGGATGATTGGGCCTAGGAGGCAAATCTTCCAAGTCCTCCAAGAAAGGATATGGAGAAGTGGGAGGTGTGGAGAATAACTCCAAAGGAATAAGGGTTGGAGACTTTGGTGGTGATGGTGTTTTTGATGTTTGGAGAGGTGTCGGTGGTGGTGATGTTGGTGTTTTTGTGGGCGGTGGAGTGGTGATGACAATGGGTGATTGAGTAGGAGTAGCCAAGGTTAGGCTTGTGTCATCCCTTATGGGAGATGAGATGGTGAGTGGAGAAGATTCGGATGAAGGGCTCAAGTTGACAAAACAACATGGCCTTACGCTAATCCTAGCGGTTTTCTTGCAAGGCTTGGTGGAAGGTGAAGATTTTGTCATTTTGACTTGTGTTTTTGCTAGTTGATAGTAAGAATGAAGAAGGTATGAAGGTGATCATGGTAAAACCTCTTAATTTATAGAAGTGAAAAATTATGGAGAAATGTGTTTGATTTGATGTTAAACCATAGAAGGGATGAGGTTCCTAATGATTTGGAAGTGGGTTAAATGCTAGTCATATCACCCAAGTCAAGCCATACAAGATGGATGGAGTGAAGAGGCAAAGATTTACAATAAATGTGTTCTAATGATTGTAAGATCCTAACAATCAGATTACCCACGGATTTCAAGGTACCAAGATTTTGGTTCCTTCCTTTATGCAAAAGGACTCCTTGGGTAAAGTTTTTAAATTTTTGAATTTTGGTGGGAAGTGGATTTCTTATATGCCTAAGTATGTTATACTAGTTCTAATATGGGTAAATACTAGTTAAGATTAACTTACAAGCAATGTATGGTAATTTGGAATGTTGAAATAATCAAAATTCAGAAAATTACCTGGAGGATCCACGGCAAAAATTTTACAAAAGGAACCCTTAAAAGGGTGCCGCCTGGTCCTATGCAGTAAGGCGGTACCAATTGCATAACAGACGATACCAAATTTTGGTGCCGTCGATCCCCGAGAAAAGTTCACAGAGTGTATTTTCAAGTGTCGGGGACATTTTTGAAACCTGAAATTTTGCTCAAAACATGTGACATTAATCATTTCTAGTTAGGGAAAGTAAATAACACATGCACAAACATAATGGAGCATAGATTTTGAGCAAGGCCAAGTGATTTTCACATTATAGTGAAAATGGGTAAAATTTGATAACATACTTGTGCTATCCCCCTACATAAGATTGTTAGCATACATCATTGTTTCGAGTTATATTATCATCCTACAAAATAAAAACAACCAAATTGTATCAAACATTAAAGATAATGTATTGTTCCAAACACTCCTTAAAACGATTCTCACTTATCCAACTTCTTGTAGATCTTGGTCATCATTCTACCAAGGCACTTGAACATCCCCTTGGTTTGCTTGAACTCCGCTGATTCATTCTCTATCTTGGGAAGAGATTCATAATACTCATGAGGTGGAAGGCGAGAATTTGGAAGACCATCATCGGAGCTATTTGATGATGATGATGATGGAGTTGGAGGTTTTTCTCTCTTGCCTTTTGTCTTAGCAACTCGTTCATCACTCAAAGGTACAAAGATGTGAGGGATGAGCTCATAGTGAAAGTCCATCCCTTTTGGGCTTGGTGGAATTGGTGCAAAGGCTCTATAGAGACGGGTGAGAAACATCCCATATGGAAGAGCAACCGATCCTTGTGTTGGAATCTCAATCATTCTCCTAGCGATGTAGTAGGCTAAATTGAATGGTTTACGGGTGGACAAGTTGTAGAGCATATGGCAAAGACAAGCATTGATGTGATCCCTATTTCCTATGGTGCTAATGACGTTCGCTCTAAGTAGTTCTTCCCATTTCTTAAATTCGGGCTTAAGTTCATTTAGCTCCATTCCATATGGATCTCGGTTCACTTCTTTTCCTTTTCGGGTGACTCGGGTTGTATCTCCCCTTGGGATAAATAGGTGCTCACGGATGACATCCTTATTTACTAGAGGTGTTCGGTAGGGAAGAGAGCGATCATTGATTGCATCAAAGATGGTGAGTGACCACTTATCCAAGTAGACACATGTCCCTCAGTTGGGAATTCCTAGCACTTGAGCAAAGTTGGTTAAGGAGATGGTGTAGTCGTTTTGATTGATCTTAAACCAAAGACTAAACTCATCATCTTCATCAATGAAGCCGGTCACACTAGCATAGAACTCTAACACAAACCTAGGACAAATCGGTTCATCAATGTCAAGAAGACAATCGAATTGAATGGCGGCTAGTTCTTGACGGAGATTGGTATTTTCATTGAAAGATGAGTGAATGCTTCTACCCTCATGGAAATACCTTGATTCTAGACTCTTAAAGATTTCAACTTGTTCTTTGGAAAGTCCTTTGGTTTTGTGATGTTTGGGAATGTAGCCAAGGGTGTCCTTGTGATCATAGAATCTTGCGGCTACCATGGTTATTCCTAGTATCAAGAATTATCATGTTAAAAATGAGAATAAACTCAACGTTGTGGTTCTAGTGTGTGCCTATATGAAAACGATTTGGAGTTGCGGTTATCTCGACTCATTTTATGCACAAAAATGGTTTTAGTGGGGGTGTTTGGCAAATACCATGAGATAACCCAAATGCTCCAAATTCAATGTGGCTTCATTTGAATATACCCGGGAATGCATATTAGTTATGCAATACCTTTAGTATTCAAGAGCATGCAAGTGATGAAAATCTAACGTTTCTATTTGTATTAACAATGAAAATTGTTTTCCTACAAGTGAGAAGCTTTTCAAATTTTTTGACATGGGGTGTTTGGTTATTTGAATAAGGCCTTATAGTCATTATCTATTGATTAGTGGGAAGCATGATTTGTTTATGCAATATGATAATGTAGTACCTAATTTCAATGACTAGTTATGCAATTTGCCAATTGAATTCATATTTAGTACAAAAGTATACATAAACCCCATGTAATGATTTGTAATGATTTTGTGCACAAATAAGAATCCTAGACTCAGAATTAAGAGATAAAATGTAGTTAGGATACTTACAATGATGTTATCTCCAGTGATTAGTGAGTGAGAAGGTGTCAATAATGAGCTTGGTTTAATGTTTACACGTTTTGGTAAAGTGGGTTTTGAGGAAGAAGATGTTTTGTAGGTAGTAGTTTTGCTTCTGTAGTCACCACAGACCAGACGGTACCAAATTTTTGGTTTCGTCCGTGTTGTCGTTTGGTGTCGTGGCTACAGTAGCAAATACAAAACAAAATTGTTTTGTTTTGTTTATTCTAAGGTTTAGGCTATGTTTATCCTATATGTTTGGTTCCATTAACCCTAAACCAAGTCTAAGAAGATTAAAAGGTTGTCACAATTCTCAATTTTCGGTCATTTCTCAAACTCTATATTCATCATTTTATATCGGTTCATTCATGATTTTTACATTTCACCTTAAACGCATAAATTTCATATTAAATAAACATTATCGCGTAAGTTATTATTTTGAACATTTAATCCGATACTTCCAAAAACTATCCCGATATATTTTTATACTTACATTTAGTTTATAAAAAAATAATATTTTGAGTTTACCCGGTGTTTTAAATTTATTTTGTATATAAATCGTTAAATTTATATTATTACGACACTTGTCTTAAAAACTCCACGATAATTATTATATCACTCAAATTTTACAAGAAATGTATTTTTTTTTATAATTTTTATGATCTAAATATATTATATCTTGACCCGTGAAAATTTATTTTTATCTAACGCTACCTTAAATATTCAAATGTGTATACAACTTACTAATATTACTTAACAATACTACAAGTTACTACTATCCTCAAATAACTTTACATCTACTTACACATATACATTTACATACTTAATAAAAATAATAATGATAATAATAAACTAGCTAGCCCCCCATCAACTCCCCTTGATTGGTGGATCTTGTCCTTTTATATTATACATATTAATATCATCACAACACACACTACACATACATCAAAGGTGAAAAAAAAAACACTACTCTCTCCATTTCCACTCTAGAACCGGCCATAAGGAGACCCAAGCAAGAAGATATAAATTTTTTCAAGTCAAGCTATTTAACACTCTAGATTACACTCTTATTTAAGGTTTTGAAATAAAAACCTAGGGTGTTTAGGTTAATCCTTTGTTCTAATCACCTCATCATATCACTTGTAAGCATATCACTTCATTTTACATCTTCCATTTTCATTTCATATATATTTCATCATTTTCTTAGCTAACATGCATGACTCATATGTATTTATACCATTTTTACATGATTTTAGAGTTATATATATATATATATATATATAAGTCATCCTATAATTATTCCCTTGGTATATATTGGTCTTGATGATGTTAGGAACCCATGACACCCTAAGAAGGTGTATGGTAGGATTAGATTAGCTTTGGAGTTGATTTGAAGGGATTGGAATAGGTTTAGTACGATAAAAACTATTTTCGACAAGTATTAACAAGGGTCTGTCCTTAAAATCATTTTCTGGAAAATCCGAATATAGACACAACTTTTTGGCCTTGATATTTAGAAAATATACTTTAAAACGAATCCGTGGCCGCTTGAACGGATTAAAACGGAGTTATAACGAAGGAGGAATGAATTTTTCAAGTTGGTGACGAAATATATAATTATCCTGAAATTTCAGCAAACTATTTTAGTTTTGTACGAGTCAAAAACGAGTCCTAAGCTTTACAAATTATTTCGACTTATCAAAAATATATTAGTATACTTTGATACGAAGCTAAGGACGTATAATACGTAGAAAACGGATTTGAAACGACTAAGATATCCGCGTTTTCATAAAATTGCCGTAACTATTATTTTCTGAAAAACTATATTATTTTTTTTACGAGACAAGTGTTACGGTAGTTGAAACGACCATGTTGGAGGCTGTTTTTAACCATGATGTGGAACTTTTTGGAACGAATTGTCTTATAATAAAATCGAGTTCACCAAGCATATTTTCTAAAACAACCAACCGTTTGTATATCGGAGTTGTAATAACTTATTTATGGATGTCTAAACTTGGCGAAACTCATTTTAACCAACATTTTAGCCAAAACCACCATCTTTAACCTCTATTATCTTTATGTTCGAGACCTTTTTGCTGAAAACTCTGAACTGAAACTTCTAGATTTCGATACAAACTTTCCAAAACCGTCGAGTTCGTTCTCTAACGTTCGACGTACACTATTTTACGACTAGTTTTTCGAAGCCATTTTTGTCACTTTCAAGAAATTTCCGACAACATTGTTTTGACGAAAAGTGAAAATTTCACCATAAATCATTATAAAACCATTGTAGGATGACATTTTGACGTAAATACTTGTAAAGCATTTTATAATATGACGGGATGTCATAAACATATTTTGACGATAAATATTATTTCCAAAACATACAAGTGGTATGAATATCATATGGAGTTGCATGCACAACATTGTATCGCACTATCACGCATTCACGACAACATATCATAACTCAAGTCATGACATTCATTCTAGGTCGCGGATAGTTTCCGAGTCTCACTTTCGTGCACTTCATTTTGTTAGCATATCAATCACACCAGGTGAGTTCGTAGCCCCACTTTCTATTACTTATTTGTCTTACAAACTCTTTGTGGGAGATACATGCTCAAACTATTTTCATTAACTTTCACAAATATTCTAAACTTTGACATACTACTGTGAGTTCATACCCGCTTTTACTCGTTTAAATTCTTACAAACTATTTGGGGGAGATACATGCTTAAATACTTGTTTTTTTTACTCTTTCGAATATTCAAACCATTTATACAATTGTGTTACACTATACTTCTTATACACTTTGGACATTTGTGTGGTTTATTGCGATCTTTGCCTTAATGTGTTAAACTTGTTTTCTATTATGCATCAACATACATACTTTAACAACTGGTTAACTCCTGCGGGAGCCGGTCAAAACATTTAAACTCTTTTGCCAAACAACATTGCTTATACTTTAGACTTGGTGCGTGTGGTGACTAGACTTAAACAAACATCCCATCATTTATATGGTGGAAAGCCATTAATTTGGATACTGACCCAACGCGTCGTTGGAGGAACATCCCATCATTTATATGGTGGAAGGCCATTAATTTGGATACAGCCCAACGTGAGCGTTGGAGGAACATCCCAGCATTTATATGTTGGAAGGCCATTTTTATGGATACATCCCAACACGAGTGTTGGAAGACCCTTGTGGTAACATTGATACTTTTAACTACTATGATACATGCATACAAGATTGACATACTATTTTTAGCAGTGGGTTGTAAACACACAGGTTGCAAGTTTAGTATGGGCGGGACTTAGGCTGAGTGGATTTACGATGCCTTTGCTTTGCGAACTATTCTATATGACCAAAAACTTTGCCTTTGTTTTATGAACGCTCTTTTAAAGCTTTACTTGTTAATCAAACTCTATGAACTCACCAACCTTTGTGTTGACACTTTAGCATGTTTTATCTCAGGTATCTAAGGCATTCACTTCATGGCATGCATATGGACATTTCATAGAGTCGTGGTGACGACGCGTCGCACATGGGATTTATGCATTTTAAAACATCGCTTGGCTTGTAGCAAACTTATTTCCGCACAAATTGACTTTACATTTGGGACCTACACTTTGTAAACTTTGATTGTTTTAATAAATCAAACGATGTGTTTTCCAAACGACACTTTAGGTCGTTCGATATAACTGTAACTTTGATGCTATGACAGTCCTCTCCAAGGTATTCAATTCACGCAAAAGGTAATTTGGGGTGTGACAGATTGGTATCAGAGCATCGGTTATAGAGAACTAGGTTGCATCATTGACCCTAGACTATAACCACATCATCATAGCATCTCATCATATCATTATAAGTGCACGTTCTTTATACATGCGGACTTATGACTCAACACCAAACATCATATGAGTCGATTAGTCCAAGCATTGCATAGTTACTCCTAAATTATACATAGCATGATCACCTATGTCTAATTCAGGAAGAATCATGCAATGAAGGGAGTAGTAGTCTCATATGTGTAAGCAATTTCGTAATCAAGCCAAATTTTCAAAAGATTTTCTTCAAACCACTTGTTTCCAGTTTGATCCGAGCGCATTCTTGTTTGATGAGTTGCAAAGATCGAGCTAGAAACAAGTCGTTACCTAAACCGATTTAACCTAATCGTATGACAGTTCTTGTTTGATGAGTTGTGGGATTAAGTAAAATCGGTTACCAAAAAGTCTTTTAAAAATTTTGCTTGAGAATGGGAAAGCTTGTCTCATCGAGCCTAATCATAAGAAAGCATGTATTTAGGATGGGAATTGCTCGTGATAGCACGGAACGTATCTTGTTGGCGGGTAACTCATATGCATGAGCATTGACATAATCATATAGACCATACACAAGCATAAAACTTTTCGAACCCTTGTCGCGTTTTGGGCCATAGTATCATTAATCGAATCACGAGGACGTGATTCCTTTGACATGGGAAGAATGTCACAATTCTCAATTTTCGGTCATTTCTCAAACTCTATATTCATCATTTTATATCGGTTCATTCATGATTTTTACATTTCACCTTAAACGCATAAATTTCATATTAAATAAACATTATCGCGTAAGTTATTATTTTGAACATTTAATCCGATACTTCCAAAACTATCCCGATATATTTTTATACTTACATTTAGTTTATAAAAATAATATTTTGAGTTTACCCGGTGTTTTAAATTTATTTTGTATATAAATCGTTAAATTTATATTATTACGACACTTGTCTTAAAAACTCCACGATAATTATTATATCACTCAAATTTTACAAGAAATGTATTTTTTTATAATTTTTATGATCTAAATATATTATATCTTGACCCGTGAAAATTTATTTTTATCTAACGCTACCTTAAATATTCAAATGTGTATACAACTTACTAATATTACTTAACAATACTACAAGTTACTACTATCCTCAAATAACTTTACATCTACTTACACATATACATTTACATTTACATAATTAATAAAAATAATAATGATAATAATAAACTAGCTAGCCCCCATCAACTCCCCTTGATTGGTGGATCTTGTCCTTTTATATTATACATATTAATATCATCACAACACACACTACACATACATCAAAGGTGAAAAAAAAAAAAAACACTACTCTCTCCATTTCCACTCTAGAACCGGCCATAAGGAGACCCAAGCAAGAAGATATAAATTTTTTCAAGTCAAGCTATTTAACACTCTAGATTACACTCTTATTTAAGGTTTTGAAATAAAAACCTAGGTTGTTTAGGTTAATCCTTTGTTCTAATCACCTCATCATATCACTTGTAAGCATATCACTTCATTTTACATCTTCCATTTTCATTTCATATATATTTCATCATTTTCTTAGCTAACATGCATGACTCATATGTATTTATACCATTTTTACATGATTTTAGAGTTATATATATATATATATATATAAGTCATCCTATAATTATTCCCTTGGTATATATTGGTCTTGATGATGTTAGGAACCCATGACACCCTAAGAAGGTGTATGGTAGGATTAGATTAGCTTTGGAGTTGATTTGAAGGGATTGGAATAGGTTTAGTACGATAAAAACTATTTTCGACAAGTATTAACAAGGGTCTGTCCTTAAAATCATTTTCTGGAAAATCCGAATATAGACACAACTTTTTGGCCTTGATATTTAGAAAATATACTTTAAAACGAATCCGTGGCCGCTTGAACGGATTAAAACGGAGTTATAACGAAGGAGGAATGAATTTTTCAAGTTGGTGACGAAATATATAATTATCCTGAAATTTCAGCAAACTATTTTAGTTTTGTACGAGTCAAAAACGAGTCCTAAGCTTTACAAATTATTTCGACTTATCAAAAATATATTAGTATACTTTGATACGAAGCTAAGGACGTATAATACGTAGAAAACGGATTTGAAACGACTAAGATATCCGCGTTTTCATAAAATTGCCGTAACTATTATTTTCTGAAAAACTATATTATTTTTTTTTTACGAGACAAGTGTTACGGTAGTTGAAACGACCATGTTGGAGAATTGTTTTTAACCATGATGTGGAACTTTTTGGAACGAATTGTCTTATAATAAAATCGAGTTCACCAAGCATATTTTCTAAAACAACCAACCGTTTGTATAGCGGAGTTGTAATAACTTATTTATGGATGTCTAAACTTGGCCGAAACTCATTTTTAACCAACATTTTAGCCAAAACCACCATCTTTAACCTCTATTATCTTTATGTTCGAGACCTTTTTTTGAAAACTCCTGAACTGAAACTTCTAGATTTCGATACAAACTTTCCAAAACCGTCGAGTTCGTTCTCTAACGTTCGACGTACACTATTTTACGACTAGTTTTTCGAAGCCATTTTGTCACTTTCAAGAAATTTCCGACAACATTGTTTTACGACGAAAAGTGAAAATTTCACCATAAATCATTATAAAACCATTGTAGGATGACATTTTGACGTAAATACTTGTAAAGCATTTTATAATATGACGGGATGTCATAAACATATTTTGACGATAAATATTATTTCCAAAACATACAAGTGGTATGAATATCATATGGAGTTGCATGCACAACATTGTATCGCACTATCACGCATTCACGACAACATATCATAACTCAAGTCATGACATTCATTCTAGGTCGCGGATAGTTTCCGAGTCTCACTTTCGTGCACTTCATTTTGTTAGCATATCAATCACACCAGGTGAGTTCGTAGCCCCACTTTCTATTACTTATTTGTCTTACAAACTCTTTGGGGGAGATACATGCTCAAACTATTTTCATTAACTTTCACAAATATTCTAAACTTTGACATACTACTGTGAGTTCATACCCGCTTTTACTCGTTTAAATTCTTACAAACTATTTGGGGGAGATACATGCTTAAATACTTGTTTTTACTCTTTCGAATATTCAAACCATTTATACAATTGTGTTACACTATACTTCTTATACACTTTGGACATTTGTGTGGTTTATTGCGATCTTTGCCTTAATGTGTTAAACTTGTTTTCTATTATGCATCAACATACATACTTTAACAATCGGTTAACTCTGCGGGAGCCGGTCAAAACATTTAAACTCTTTTGCCAAACAACATTGCTTATACTTTAGACTTGGTGCGTGTGGTGACTAGACTTAAACAAACATCCCATCATTTATATGGTGGAAGACCATTAATTTGGATACGCCAACGTGGTCGTTGGAGGAACATCCCATCATTTATATGGTGGAAGGCCATTAATTTGGATACAGCCCAACGTGAGCGTTGGAGGAACATCCCAGCATTTATATGTTGGAAGGCCATTTATATGGATACATCCCAACACGAGTGTTGGAAGACCCTTATGGTAACATTGATACTTTTAACTACTATGATACATGCATACAAGATTGACATACTATTTTTAGTAGTGGGTTGTAAACACACAGGTTGCAAGTTTTGTATGGGGGGACTTGGAACTGAGTGGATTTACGATGCCTTTGCTTTGCGAACTATTCTATATGACCAAAAACTTTGCCTTTGTTTTATGAACGCTCTTTTAAAGCTTTACTTGTTAATCAAACTCTATGAACTCACCAACCTTTGTGTTGACACTTTAGCATGTTTTATCTCAGGTATCTAAGGCATTCACTTCATGGCATGCATATGGACATTTCATAGAGTCGTGGTGACGACGCGTCGCACATGGGATTTATGCATTTTAAAACATCGCTTGGCTTGTAGCAAACTTATTTCCGCACAAATTGACTTTACATTTGGGACCTACACTTTGTAAACTTTGATTGTTTTAATAAATCAAACGATGTGTTTTCCAAACGACACTTTAGGTCGTTCGATATAACTGTAACTTTGATGCTATGACAGTCCTCCCCAAGGTATTCAATTCCGCTGCAAAACAGGTAATTTGGGGGTGTGACAAAGGTTCTCGTTTAAGAGGCTTAGTTAAGATGTCGGCAATGTTTTCTTCGGAGGATACTTTCTCGATTGAGATGTTTCCTTTTTGAATATTGTGGCGAAGAAAGTCATGACGGATTTCAATATGCTTTGTACGAGCATGTTGAACGGGATTTTTGTTGAGATCGATGGCTCCTTTGTTGTCGCAAAGTATAACAATATCGTTGAGATGAATTCCGTAATCTAAGAGAGCTTGCTTCATCCAAAGAGCTTGTTGACATGCTTTTCCGGCCGAGACGTACTCGCTTCAAGTAGTTGAGATGGCTAAAGCCGTTTGCTTCTTTGCAAACCATGAGGTGAGACAATGTCCAACAAAAGTGCAAATACCACTTGTACTTTTTCTATCGACATAGTCACCGGCATGATCCGAGTCGGCATACACTATGGTTTCTAAACCCGTTCCTTTGGGATACCATAATCCTAAGTACGTTGTTCCCTTAATGTATCTAAAAATCCTTTTTAAGGCTTCTAAGTGTGATGCCTTTGGGTTTTCTTGAAAGCGAGCACATAGACAAACATTAAACATAATGTCGGGTCTACTAGCCATAAGATAAAGTAGGCTACCAATCATTCCTCTATATTTAGTGTTATCTACGGATTCACCTTACTCATCCTTGGTGAGTTTAGTGTCCGAGGACATGGGTGTCTTAGTTGGTTTGGAATCTTTAAGACCAAATTTCTTGAGCATGTCTTTTATATATTTAGATTGGTTAAAGAATATACCATCTTCTAGTTGTTTAATTTGAAGTCCTAGAAAGAAATTTAATTCACCCATCATACTCATTTCAAACTCGTCGTGCATGATTTTAGAGAAATCATCACATAGCTCTTGACAAGTTGATCTGAATATGATGTCACCAACGTATACTTGAACAATGATAATATGTGACTCCTTTTTCTTGGTAAAAAGAGTATTATCTACTAATCCCATAGTGTATTTGTTATCAATAAGAAAAGTCTTAAGTCGGTCGAACCAAGCTTTTGGTGCTTGCTTAAGACCGTATAATGCTTTCTTGAGTTTGAAGACATGATGAGGTTTCTCAAAGTCGGTAAAACCGGGAGGTTGAGCAACATATACTTCTTCGTTAATAAACCCATTAAGAAATGCACTTTTAACATCCATTTGAAATAATTTAAAGTCATAAGCACATGCATAAGCAAGTAATATTCTAATAGATTCAAGTCTAGCTACCGGTGCATAAGTTTCATCATAATCAATCCCTTCTTGTTGATTATAACCTTGTGCAACAAGCCTAGCTTTGTTTCTAGATACTACACCATTTTCATCCATTTTATTTCAAAAAACCCATTTCGTTCCAATTATAGTTTGATCTTTAGGTTTTGGAACTAATTTCCAAACATCATTTCTAACAAATGGGTTTAACTCTTCATGCATGGCAATTACCCATGATTCATCTTTTATTGCTTCATTTATGTTTTTCGGTTCGATGGTGGATACAAAACAAAAATAATTACTTTGATTTTCGGCTTGTGACTTTAAGGTTCTTTGATTTAGTTGTCCTATGACCTTTTCTAAAGGATGACTTTTAGATTCTTTGATGTTTAAAATCTCTTTATTTAATGGTTCATCTTCCTTGTTATTTTTAATTATTTCTTGACTTTCCATCATTTGACTTTCAACTAAGTCATCATCTACCAAAGGTGATGTCTTAGAGGGAGGTGGACTTTCGTCGAATGTTATGTTCAACGATTCCTCGACTATCATTGTTTCTTTGTTTAAGACAATGTAAGCTTTACTAGTTTGAGAATAACCAAGGAATACACCTTCATAAGACTTTGGGTCAAACTTTGTGAGATAATCTTTAGTATTAAGAATGAAGCATTTACATCCAAAAACTCTAAAATATCCTAAAGTTGGCTTTTTACCTTTATAAAGCTCATATGGTGTTTTGTTTAGGAAAGGACGTATTAAGACTCTATTCAAAATATATGTAGAAGTGTCGACCGCGTTACACAAAAACTTTTGAGGAATGTTTTGTTCATTAAGCATTGTTCTACTCATTTCTTGAATTGTTCTATTTTTACGTTCTACTACTCCATTTGATTGAAGTGTTCGTGGAGCCGAAAAGTTATATGTTATACCATTTGTATCACAAAATTTTCCAAATTGAGTTTCGTTGTCAAATTCCCGACCATGATCCGTTCGGATCGACACAATTTTAACACCTAGTTGTTTTTGAATTTTCTTGCTAAGAATTTCAAATTTATCAAAAGCTTCATTTTTAGTTTTCAAAAACAACGTCCAAGTAAACCTTGAGTAATCATCTACTATGACCAAAGTGTATAAGTTGCCTCCGTAGCTTCTTATAGCGGATGGACCAAACAAGTCTATATGCAATAATTCTAAACACTTAGATGTGGACACCATATTTTTAGATTTATGACTACTATGGGTTTGTTTACCAATTTTGCAAGCGTCGCAAAAGTGTTGGTCATATTTTAGTTTTGGTAAATTCCTAACTAGCTCTTTTGAAGATAGGTTTTGTATAAGTCTCATATTAGCGTGACCTAAGCGTCTATGCCAAAGAGATGAGCTATCATCTAACGTTGTTAGACAAAGTTTGTCATTAGATGTTTTATCTATTTTCATGACGTATATTTTATTTTTCCTAACTCCTTTAGCTATGGTGATACAATCTTTTAGTATTTTACTACCATTTTCATCAAATAGTACTTTATAATTTTTATCACATAATTGGCTAATACTAAGTAGATTAAATCCTAACCTATCTACATGAGCAACATTTTCAATAGTTAGGGAGTTATGAGCGATCGTACATTTGCCAATCATTTTGCTTTTGAGATTGCTACCAAAAGTGACATTACCTCCGTCATACTCTTGGTATGATGAGAAGAGACTTTGTTGCCCGTCATGTGTCGTGAGCATCCACTATCTTTTATCCACTCATCAGGTTCCAATCCAACTTTCAAGCATACCTAATAAGCAAATAACTCAAGCATTTGGTCCCCAATATCTCATGGGTCCGTTTGGGTTAAACATACCATTTATTTGATTCATGTATGGAAACGATGGGTAAGAGTTCCATGACATGTAATCTGGATTTTGATATGGTCTAGGAAAGTTTTGATTCAAACCGTTGTGTTGGTAGTTGGGTTGTACGTTATGGTTGCTCTTAGGAAAGGGGTGTTTGGCAAAAGGTGTTTTATGTCGTTGTTGAGTAGTTTTTGATCTAAATTCATTTTTAGCAAGTCCTACTCCTGATGTAACAGCTGGTTTTTGTTTAACAATATCCTTGGTTTGCTTTGTTACTTTGGCAAATTCATTACGGTCCAAATCACAAACATTATATCCTGCTGAAGTACCCACGGCACCATTTTGTTCAACGGACGGAACCCTTATTTTGGGTCCGTCTGGTCCGTGCTGTACTGCAACAGTTTTGACATATTGTTTGTCTTTTTTGGCCGTTTTGTTTTGACTCTTTGGAATTAATACCTCATTAAATCCTAGCCCATTCATGTCTCCTGGTGTTTTATGGATTTTAACAATTTCATCGGCAAGAGCGATGTTTTTGTTAAACCTTTTAAATTTAGAATTATGTTCGATTAGAACATCTTGTGTGAGCTTTAATTTTTCTATTTCAAGATTAAGCTCTTGACATGATTTCCAACCATCGTCATTTGCTTTTCCCTTTTCTACTCGTTTTGCTTTTTCTTTTAACTCATAGACTTCATTTTCCAAAAATTCCTTTTTGGTTTTTAAAAATTTATTTTTAGTTATGATTTTTAAACTTAGCTCACACAATTGATTGTATTGTTTTTGCAAAGTGTCATCATCAATAGAAGAATAAGAAGAGTCGGAATGTACCTCGTTTGACTGATGTGCCATTAGAGCGATCTCTTCCTTGCTTGACTCTTCATCATCTTCACTATCACTCCAAGCACTACTTACAAAAGCTCATTGAGTTTTGCTTTTAGGTGGCTTGGGACATTCTCCTATGAGATGACTTGCATCACCACATCTAAAACACTTTCTTTCACCTTTACCCTTTTTGTCATCCCGATCTTTTCGGAATGGCTTCTTTTCTTCTCGAGGTTGTCTTACAAACTTTCCTCTTCTTCTAAAGAACTTTTAAAGTCTCTAACGGCCATGGCATACTCCTCATCTTCACTACCGGAGCAAGATTCGTCATCATCACTTGATTTCGCCTTTGCTTTTAGAGCAACAAATTTGATCTTCTCCCTTCTTCCTTTCATGATCTCCGAATCTTTCTCCATCACCATTTCATGTACTTTGAGGTTACCGATTAGCTCGTCTAGTGACATTTTTGAGAGATCTTTTGATTCTTCAATAGCGGTCACTTTAGCTCTCCATTTCGGATGGAGTGCTCTAAGAAATTTCCTGACAAAGTTCTTACTACGAAAATATTCATCAAGTGCTTTAAGTGATGTAATAATAGTATTAAAGCGAGCAAAGCCACAATCAATGGTTTCGTCTTCAGGGATAACAAATTGTTCATATTGTTGAACAAGAAGATCAATTTTGTTATCCTTGACTTGTAAATTACCTTGATGTGTAACAATCAAAGATTCCCAAATATCTTTGGCGGTTTCACACATAAAAATTCTTTCATATTCTTTTCTAGGCAAAGCATTATAAATCATCATTTTAGATTCATTATTTTTAGCAATTAATTTCTTTTGTTCATCAACAGAAATATCCTTTGTTGTAGAACTAAAATCCCCTTTAACAATAACGAACTAAAGATCTATATCTTTTGATTTTACATATGTTTCGAAACGGTTTTTCCAATAGATAAACCCATTGGTTTCAAAGAGTGGTGGTCTTTGCATAGATTGCCCTTCTTTAAAGTTTTCAGAATCCATGGATCGTTTCAAGTTTATAAAATACAAATTATTTTAGAAATTCTTGAGCAACGAGGCTCTGGTACCAAGTGTAGAAAACTAGAAGGAGGGGTTGAATAGTTTACCAATTAAAAACTTTATTTTGAAACTTATTGAAAGATCAATTGATATTGATCTTTAGATATGTTGATGAAATATGTAAGCAATATGTAAAGAGTAAATAAGGAAAGAAATGATCAAACCACAACAAGTTGTTTATAGTGGTTCGGTCAACAAGGACTCTTTCTCCTTGCCCTACTCCACTCCTCGAGTCTCACACTCGAAAGTTTAACTTCACTAGTCAACAAGCTCCTTTCACCGGTGGAGAAACCTTTACACTTCGCTTACACTATTTCTGACACTAAGCTAAATGTCGAGTTCTTTCCAAGGGTACAACCACTCCCACACACAATGTATTTTGAGGACTAAAATACTAACCACTTACACTCACAAGATTATGATAGTTTAGTACAACAATGAAGTATGAATCAACACAAGATCATACAACACTAAACAAACAAGACTTCCAACTTCTCGTTGAAGCTTGAATGTGACTTGATCTTCTTTGCTACAAAAGAGATCACTAATATGATATGAAACTGAGTTAGAAAGGTTAGAGAGAAGATATGTATGAGAGTATGATAGAAAAGGATGAAAAACTACTTGGTATGACTTTGCTATTTATAGCTAAACCATCGCAGACCTCCACGGACCGCGGACCCATTAAAAGGGTTCCGCCCGTTATGGCTTTTGGTGCCGCCGAGGTCCGACAAAGAAGATATCAAGATCTTGCCAAAGTCAACCATATCTATGCAAGATTGTGTAAGATATGAAGAGTACAAATCTACACAAAATATCTAATGAAATCTTCCAATGATTTCCATGATGCATCACATGATGTCATGTGTTGTTTTTCTATTTTTAGAAATATGAAAATACATAAGTAATGTTTAGTTTTTAAGAAACTAAAACATTCTAAAAACTACTATCATACATTATGGTTAGAGTCACATTAAGATATGATTAATCACAATGTAAATTCTAGAGTGATGATGATATTGTTTGAAAAAGCTTGTTTTAATATCTATTAAATTTGACAAGCTTTAAGCTTTATAAAAATTAAATTTACTTTTGTTGTTAACAAAACTTAGGTAAAGATCAAAAATATAAATAATGTTTAATGACGATATTTGTATTAACAGATACCATCTTTGACCCCGGCATCTCTCATTCTTTTGAGCCGGTTATATCTCATCGGAGTGGAACGTTCAACACATTCAATGTTTATCCAAACAACTTGAATGAAAGTCCGATGGAGATTTTCTCTTCCACTTGCTCCCCCATGACCAATGAATTCGGGGTCGAGTCAAGTTAGCGACTTCGGTTAACAAAAAAGTAGCATTTCATGGGTGTCCACCCATATCTCTGACTTCTTTCTATTTTCTAATGACTAAGTGTGGAGGGAAACCTCCACAGTGTTTGCTACTTGTGTGTTTTCTCATGTTTTTAGGAATCCCTTTGATCGTGATGATTGATGCTTGTTTTCAATCCAAATTACCAATATCCGATTATTTTACTAAGGTTTATCCGGGGATATATTTTCAAAAATCCTTTTGTGTTAAAATAACGATTTCGTCCAAACACTTTGTCGTGGTATTACCTTTTTCCGTTCGATAGTATCGGCTTCGTCCGGGACTTTGAATATTGAGGGCAATATTCGCTTCTAAGTGTGGGGAATTCGTCAAATTTTGTCACATGTGTACCCTTTATTCCCTAGTACCCCCGTTTTGACCAAAATATAAAATTTTTTGCATGAAAAAGAAGTGCTTTGCACGAAAATAAAGTGTTAATGCTTCAGTATTAATGAAAGTTTAGTCTTGATTAGGTTAGAACAAAGGGAATCCCAACTCTGCTAGAGTGTTGATCTAGCTGCTCTCTTAACAATTAGGCTAAGTTTTTACGAGTTGTGCAAATGAAAATGCTAAGCGTGGAGTAGTTGGTTCTCTTTAAAGCTTATATAAGTAATCTATGGCTTTTTCTCCCAGTAGCTCTTAATTGAACTTAATATAGTGTTGTTTTCAAACCTTTGAACATAAAAATCGTTTTGTTATGCAATAAAATTTTTAAGCAATTTTGATAAAGATTTAGAGTTCAACTTTTTATTTAAATTTTTGGAAAAGCATACTTTCTTAAAATCGGAATAATTTTGCAAAATGAAAGTATCGTAAAAAGTGCTTGAATATTGCAAAAGTTGCAAGTTTAAAGTTAAAGTGAAAAAAAAATAAAAAGCGAAAAATGAGTGAAAAAAAAATGAAAATGGTGGTGAAATAAAAACGTTATGAATAATTGTACGAAACATGCTTTTTCTCAAATTTAAATCGGGAATTGAACTCGTATTCGTCAATCTTATCTTAAAAAGTAGCGGGAATTTAGAGATTGTTAATTTCAAAGGTCTAGAAAGCTTTGGTAGTATTCTCTGTGGGGTGTCAAAAGCCTAGTCACCTAAAACCAACTGGTTTCGGATGTGCCGAGAAGAAATCCGTTACATGGAGTAATTTGGCCTTTGAGTTTTCAAATCTCTAGATAATCGTTGGTTGTTATCCATTGAAGTCTTAATATTAAGCTAGCGGAAATCTCTAAACCTTTGGAATCGAAATCCAGCTGATTCCGGTACTATTCTCTGTGGGGTGTCAAAAGCCTGGTCACCTAAAGCCAACTAGTTTGGGATGTGCCGAGAAGAAAGCCGCTACATGGAAAAAGCCTTTTTCGAACCTTAAGTTTTTAGATTTCCGGTGATTAATATCAACTTGAATAGATAAAAACCGTGATGAGTGTCAATTTTTGTGATCAAAGTTTTGAAAATGGCACACACACCTAACTTATAGTAATTGCCGGAGTAAAAAGTTAAGTCTTGACTTACATAGATTATTTGTATAAGTAGTGTTAGCATTTTACAAAAACATTTGCACAATAAGTCTAAACTTAGTTGGGAGTATAAAAAAGAGGATGACGATTCAATTCCCTGGAGACACCCATTTTGTGTGAATCCCGTTCCATGATACCGCTTATTTTTTGATAATCAAGCATGTTGTTTACCTTTCTGTCTAGTTTAAATTACTCGCATCAAATAAATAGTCGAAACGGGGTAGTCTTGGTAATCTTGAGTCTTTCATTTCTTCACATGATTGATTGCTAGGGACTAGCAATTGCCTAGTATGGAGGATTTGATGAGTGCTTATTCACTCATCGTTTTTACCCACCAAAGACCACAAAACGCACCAAAACACCCAAATATGATCAAAATATGTTAAAAATATCCTCGGAGTGTGTTTTGTGTCTTTCAGGTACAAAAGGATTGAAAAGAGCCAAAACGAGCAAAATCAAGCGGAAATTGGTAAAAAGTGCTTTGAGGACGGCCGGGAGTGGATTTTTGCATTTTCGGATCGGGACGTGTTTTTGGAGTGAGATTGGGAAAACAAATCCGAAACCAAACCCTAAACCCAATTTACCATTTTACCCTTAAAACATTTTTCACTAAAAACAATTATTTTTATTTTTAACCATTTTTTATTTACAACAATTATTTTTATTAAAACCAATTTTTATTAAAAATATTTTTCTCTCTAAAAAAAAGTTTAAACAAAAATAAATAAATACATTTTATTTAAACTTCTACTAATTACCTAAACTAATTTTTGAAAAACCAAAACCTTAAAAACAAAACTTTTTTAAAACAATTACCTCTTTTAAAACCCATTGAACCACCCAACACTTAAACCTTTCCCCTTTAACCCATTTTTACCCAAAACCATCGGACCCGCAAAATTCATTGGTGCCAAATCCCACTCCCCCCCTCCTATCACTCTCACTCCCATCTCTCACCCCAGCTACCATCCAAAATATTATCACATGGGTACTTCATTGCCACCTTGGCAATCCAAACATACAAAATGAAAATGGATGGTCGTGATGCAAGGCTTTGGCACCAAGATGAAATTGAAGGCTGTGATGGGATATGAAAAAGCACAAGTTCAAGTTCATTCACTCTCCTCTCACACAAATAGCACACAACAAACAGACAAGAAAAAAAACACAGAAGACAGTTTTGAGATTCTTTTTTATAAATAGGCATTCAGAGATAATGAAAAAATTGTCTAGAAATTTTGTTCTAGTCACCTATTTAGTTTTATTGTCATTTAAATTTCATGTAATGTTAAATTTTCAATGCAAGTTAAGTTTAAGTATTTAATTCCAAAGCTTTTTTTTATTCTATCCAGGTTCTTAAATTCTGTAGGCTTTTATTATTCTTAAAAGTTGCTTAATGGTAGAAACTCATTTTGAGTTTCTGTTAGTAGTATAATTTCAATTTCAAGGTCTCAAGCAAAAAGTTTTTGAAAACAGTTTTAAGGCATTATGCCTAAAGGACCTGCTTTGGGTTGTAGAATATTTGGGTCAAAGTTCATAATTTTACCCAAGTTGGGTGTCAAATTGTTTTAATTAAGCTTTAATTTAGTTCATGTGATGTTATGGTAGTGAGTCCATTCAATTTTTAGTTGCTTCATAGCTTTTAGATTTTTTTTTCAATATGTTTTTCCTTTCTGTCTGAGACTGCGGCAGCCTTTCCCTTTTTAGCTTAGATTTAGGTTGCTTAAGGTTAGACTTAGGATTAATTTTAGATGCAATCAGTTAGTTAGATGTAAGAATAGTGTATTTCATTGCTTATTTTGTGTTTTGAAGCCATATTGTGGCTTATTTATAGGTCAAGTAGCCCATTCGAGCCCCTAGGTGAAGCACCAACAGACCACAGATCACCATCCTTGTTAGATTTTAGCTTTTTCATGTTTTCTTGTAGCTTATTAGTGTTTATTGTTAATAGTTGACTGCTTTCTTTCATGTTCTTAGCTTAGGATCTTCCCTAGTGTAGCATTATGCCAACTGCTCTTCCTTTTTTTTGGTTATTGCTTTTTGAATGTTAGTTGCTTATTTTAGTTTAAACAATGTTATTGTAGCTTAATGTTACCTTTTTATGTCCTAACAGCCTTTATCCCAAACAGTACCTTAGGATTCTTTTCAGCTTTCATTTACTTTTTTTAGCTGTTCACATCTTAACTTTTAAAGCAAATTACCTAAACGGACCATATCAAAACTCATTTTACAAATACAAACTCTTTTTCAACACTTTACAATAACGAACATAAAAATGTCACATCAACTGTGAGTGTGAGGACAACTTTTTTTTCTTTCTTCAGCCATCTCCTTTTTCTTTCTTTTCTTCATCATCTGCTCATATATCTACATATTGCAGCAACCATATATCATATACCTACTCAAAATATTGTAACTTGTAATTGTGAAATCCTCAAGTTCACACAATACCAGAGATAAACTTTTGAGATTTTCAAGTTTGGCAATCTCAACTAGTTTCATGTATAGTTGAAAATGACAATTAATGTTGATCATCTTGTTGTATTTTGGGTTTTAATGCATTACACCAAGGGCCACTACTCATAAACATCAGAGCATACCAATGCACTCTCGATAAATTAGTACATACAGCTACACACCTCAATCCTTATGAATCAGATCATAATTCACTAGCTAAGCAAGGATATGATCCTGTGTAATTTTGTGCATCAGGTATAAGTTCTAAACCAGAGAGACATTGCAGCACCTCGACTTCAGCCACCATTGCAGCGCCCCACGCCTAGCTCCACGCCCAGGCTCACCTTGCCTCGCCCAAGCCCACCATTGCAGACCTCCCACACCATTGCAGACCTCCCACCCTAGGATGTAGTTTAGCATCGTTTTATTGTTCCTTAGGCTTAGTAGTAGTTTATTTAGTGTTTACATTGTTTTACGTGCTTTATTTTTATTCCCGTTCTTTAGTTTGTAGATTAACGTAATCAAAGCCCAAATTCGTTTAACAAATTCAAGTCCTAATCTCGAAACTCAACGACACCGTCAATTTCACACCTCGTTAGGACACGACCCGGGGAAATCACTTTCCTGGTATCATTTTTATCACATTCGTGAGATTTGGCACGTTAACCCTTTTCCTAAAAGGTTGATTTGTCGAATTTCACGATTAATTGGATATATTGATATTGTGTTTATTCACCACTCACAACAACGAATCACTTGTAAAAACACTTGTGAGCTGGTGGTTAAAGTTGATAATCAGTTTTCTTAAATTTTTTAAAGTCTCAATTTTTTTTTTACCTTTTTTCCTAAAGGGGTGTTTGGATTTGCAAGAAATTGGGTCAAACTCCAATTATGACCCATGTTGGGTCTCAAAATTAGTTTTAGTGATATGTTCAGTCAGTATCATAAGAATTCTAAGCAAATTTTTAGTTACCAAATAGTTTTTTTTTATGCAAATCCAAGAATTGTCTTCTGTTGACTGTCCTGAATCTGCCCATACACCCTTTTTCAATATCAGTTTTAAGATAGGTAGAAATAGCATTAAGGTTTGATTTTTGTTGTAGTAGTAGTTAGTAGTATAGATTTAATATTTTTGAGCTTAATTTGCACATTAGAGCTTGTTTTGTAGCTTATTTATGCTCTCAAAACTGCCCCATATGCCCTTGTGTTTCTGTCATACAGTCCCCAAAAGTGCCCAAATGTCCTTTTTGATGCTTTCTTTTAAGCTTTATTAATAGCTCCAAATTAGTTACAAGTTTGTTTTTAGGAAGTTCAGGGTACTAGGTTTATCTATTGTAACACCCTCAAATTTCGGTACAGCGGAAGACTTAATCAAGTTTTCGGGGCATTACAATTGGATTGGTATCTCACACAAGTATAGCAAACAAGATAGTCATTTTCATTCAAAACCAATCCCAAATTTAAATATTTAAAACATTAGTCCAAAAGTATAAATATTAGGCCCAAAACATGATTTAATAAAATAGGTCCCCATAATTTATCAGAGTCGAATATGATCCTTGAACCCTGCCTTCTTGCCAAGCTTCCACCGATCACGTATTCCAAACATCATTCCAATACCTGAGAATACATGCTAAAAGGTCAGGTTACGCTGGTGAGTTCATAGGTTTAATTTCAATAAAACCATAGTGGACCTGTAGGAGTTGATTTGCTATGCAAGACCTAAGATAGATAAACACCGTTCATAAACCGATCCTACCCGGATCACCAACCATATCCCGCATCCAGGGATTACTCGGGCCCCCGCGACTCTAGTCCAAAGACTGTCGTGGCAACCTCTAGAACAGTTGCCAACCCCGGACTAGGTCGAGGTAGAGGTCTATTCTTAGCTAGGTAACGGTACCCTAGTCTAAGGCAACAACTACCGCACATCTATCTAAACAGTCAAGCACATAATCAAATCCAAATAGTTTTAGCATGATTCTCACCCCAAATTAGTTAAAAACGTAGATAAAAGTGGGGCTATGAAACTCACCTCAAGCAAGCAACGTACGAATATACACTAGCAGAAGATAACAGGTAATCACGGCACAACAACTATCGACTCGGCACAACCTATTAATGTAAACCAATTTTAATATATATTTCCCAAAATCAATGTTATCTACCCCAATGTATTCCATTTCGTTATTTCCAAAAATTTCTCGTTTCACCATTTAATCCTAGTGTTTGGTATCCTCGTGTGGGTGTATCGACTCAATATGATGCCATGAATGCACTCAACAACCAATATGTAACTCAATGCAACACAATGAGACATCTAAGCGATAAACTCCATAGTCCAATAAGTTTCAGACTAAATAGTAGACCTTATCGAATTCGTCCTCGATAAACTCAATTATTCATTCGTGTCGCTTATTATCCTATAAATCAGTCGCATCCTAAAGAGTCATAAGGATAATTCACCCATTAATAGGGTTACGCAACGTACCTAGCGGGCTCTTATTAGATTCGTCAACCTAATAAGTCCGCTACCCACGTGGATCAACACTATTAATATTAGGTTATCCGTAACCCATGCACACAACGTAAGTAAATAAATATTTGAACTAGTATTAAATGCCCATAATTGGCATATTTCGATAAACGTGTAATCGAAACATTAATTGCTTATTTATTATAGAACATTTCCATTTTTAGTCGTTAGTTTCTATTTAAAATAGTAAATAACAAGATAAGTCTTGTTATCGATATTTTTGGTATAAAAGTCCTTTTTATTATTTACATTTCATAGTCTATTAGCATTTTCATATATATATATATATATATATATATATATATATTTCATCAAATTTCAATTATAGTTTCATATCGTTATTCGTTTCGAGTCCACAAGCACGAGTCATGACTTCTCGGCTTTTAATCAATCAATAGTCCAAACTATACTAAAGTCAATGTTACGGCGTTGTCGGGGTCAACTATTGACTAAAAAGTCAAAGTAACACCGACGTTGCTCAAAGTTGTCAATTTAGATATCAAGTCCAAATTAAAAGTCATAATAGCGCAATTCAATCCCAAATTAACTCCAAACAATCTTGCCAACTAATCAACCAACCAAATATACCCAAAACCAATGTTATGTCCCTAATGGTCATGACACGGTCACGGTTAAGACCACGTGAACCAAACAAGCTCTAGAAGATTTTCGGCTCGATGCGTCTCATCCAAACACCAACAACATCAATCAACAAGCTACCACAACGACCCGAATCGGACTCATGGTCCATATGGGTCTCGTACACCATCCAAGCCATGACCATCGTGGTCATGGTGGCTCGTACGCCTCACCAACATAGCCAAACATCTCCCAATTCAATACCACAACATCCAAATACAATCAATCAACCTCCAATCATCAACTAAACATCAAACCCATCAACTATTTCTAATCAAAAACATGAAACTAGACCTAAAATGCAAAAACCCAATAATATGATACACCACATGCTTTCCAAACACTAGCTACATGTTTATTTAAGTGTTAATTAGATTTAATCCCACATTTAAACCAAAAGCCCCAAATTTTATAATATGGTTGAACCATATTGTTGCCATACGTGGTTTATTAAAGCTCAAACAAGTGTTACCCATGTTCCATTTACCTTATTCAAGCTCGATCTACAATATTTGATGAAAACCCTAATTTTACGAATCTTAATCTTAAGATTTGAAGGTGTTAATGAAGGTTCTAGTGAGAGTATTATATATGGATAGAAAGAGGGAAAGGAGATCTACAAGATGGTGGTGGAGGTGTATGTTCACTAAAAATGGCCGATTTTGGCCGGAAGGTGGCCGGCGGTGGTGGTATTATTTTAGGGTTAGGGTTTTGTTCTTGAGGAGAGAGAGAGTAGAGAGAGAAAGGTGTAGTGTATGTTTTTTAGTGAGAGAAGTAAAAGGGTGGGAATGAGGTGAGGTGAGGGTATATATATATATATATATATATATGAGGGAGGGACTAACTTGCAAAACATTTTGGGAGGGAGGGGTGGCCGGCTAGAGGGAAAAAGGAGGGGCCGAAGGCGTCATTTTTCGTAAACTAACCCGTTTACCCATTCCCGAGCTCATATATTGTCCCCCGAGTGTCCCACGACATTCATTCAACTTTCTAATATCGTTATTTATGTTTTTCCACGAGTTTTGACTATTTATTTGCCAATTTTCGAGTTACGGTCTAAAAGTTACAATATTTCTCGTTTTAGGTTTTTCTAGTGCCGAATCGTATAGTGCCTATCAAAAAGAGTTAAAACTCACACGATAACTCGTTTAATAATGAAATAAACCATAAAAACCAATAGACGATATAAAATCAAGTCATTGTCGATAAAAATAGTATTAAAGGCAAAACTCGGTTTAGTTTAACGTAATGCGGTTTCCTAAAATAGATTCCCTAAATTGCCAGTTATCACAGCCTCCCGACCTCGAAGAAACCCGTCCGGGTTTCACTCGAGCTGCTTGATGTCATGAAAAGTTTAGGATACTTCCTACGGAAAACGTCCTCACATTCTCAAGTGAACTCCGGTCCATGTCGGGAGTTCCATCAAACTTTGATAATCGGGATACGGCTATGCTTCGCGTTTAATCTCACGATCCATGATTTCAATCGGTTCCTCAACGAAATTCAATTTCTCATCAATACGGATATCTCTTAAAGGCACAACTATGTTTTCCTCCGAAAGACATTTCTTAAGATTACTAACATTAAAGACATTGTGTACACCTGCTCAATTCGATGGTAGCTCCAGGCGGTATGCTACCGGTCCGATTCTTTCCTGGATTGGAAAAGGACCAATATATCGGGATTGAGTTTCAACGCTTTCAAATCGAATCACTCCTTTCCAAGGAGAAACCTTTAACATAACACGATCTCCAACCTGAATTTCTAAGGGTTTACGTCTCCTATCGGCATAACTCTTTTGTCTATCACGGCGGTTTGTAATCGTTACGAATCGAACTATCTCCTCGGTGGTTTCTAGGAGAAGTTCGGGACGTTAGTTGACTCTCGCCAACTTCAGCCCAACAAACAGAGAACGACATTTTCGGCCATACAAAGATTGCCTCAAATGAAGCGGCCTTAATGCTAGAATGATAACTATTGTTGTAAGAGAATTCGGACAAAGGGAGATGTCTCTCCCAGCCTTTGCCGAAATCAATAACACGGGCTCTAAGAATATCCTCTAAGGTCCGAATGGTTCTCTCGCTTTGGCCATCGGTTTGAGGGTGATAAGCGGTACTCATATCCAGGTTTGTTCCTAACGCTGACTGTAAGGATCTCCAAAAGTGGGATGTAAAACGGCTATCTCGATCGGAAATGATAAATACCGGTACTCCATGACGCGATACTATCTCCTTAAGGTACAGTCGAGTGAGCTTATCGAGACTATCGGTCTCGCTAATGGCTAAGAAGTGAGCAGACTTAGTTAAACGATCTACGATTACCCAGATAGCGTCATTGCCGCTAGATGTTCTTGGTTATTTGGTGATAAAGTCCATGGTGATTCGCTCCCATTTCCATTCTGGGATTTCGGGTTGAACTAAGAGTCCGAGGGTTTACGGTGTTCGGCCTTTACTTTAGAGCAAGTCAAGCACCAACCGACATCTTGAGCTATGTCGGATTTCATGTTAGGCCACCAGTAGAGTTTCTTAAGGTCCTGATACATCTTATGGGCTCCGAGATGAATAGAGTATTTTGATTTATGCGACTCGTGCATAATCAACTCACGGATTCCACCATGAAATGGTATCCAACTTCTTTCTTTGAAGCATAAGGTTCCATCAGAACGCTTCAAGAAGCCATTTTCACTTTCTACCATTCCATGAAGATTCTCGTAAGGATGGTTCTCCTCCGTCAAAGCCTCAGCTTGGGCGGCTAAGATTTGAGATGGTGGAGGCGAAAGAATGGTCATTCCTAGGGATCGGACGAGTAATGGTGGAATGTTCTCCTTACGACTAAGTGCATCAGCCACAACATTAGCCTTACTAGGATGATAATGAATCTCACAATCATAATCACTAAGCAATTCTAACCAACGATGTTGTCTCATGTTCAATTCCTTCTGATCTAAGATATGCTTCAAGCTCTTATGGTCGGTAAATACTACACACTTAGTTCCATACAGATAATGTCTCCAAATCCTAAGGGCAAACACTACAGTACCTAACTCAAGGTCATGGGTGGTGTAGTTTTTCTCATGCTTCTTAAGTTGTCAGGATGCATAAGCAACACCTTCTCCCGTTGCATCAAAACAGCACCTAATCCTTTATGCGGCATCGCGAAGTACACGACAAAGTCTTCGCCTTCGGCAAAGCTAGGATGGGCGCACTACACAACTTCTCCTTCAGAAGTTGGAATGCTTCTTCTTCCTTTTCTCCCCTTTCATACTTAACGTCCTTCGTGTTAGTTTGGTGTGACTTAGCTATTTTGGAAAATCCCTCAATGAATCTCCTATAATAGCCTGCTAAACCTAGAAACTGGCGGATTTCCGATGGGTTCTTAGGAGCTGCCCATTCCTTAATGGCCTCAATCTTAGCTGGGTCAACATGAACACCTCTACTATCTATCACGTGACTTAAGAATTGCACGGACGGAATCCAAAATTCACACTTAGAGAATTTGGCATACAACTTCTCCTCTCTCAACAATCCTAAAATGAGCCTCAAATGCTCTTTGTGCTCCTCACTACTCTTGGAGTATATCAAGATGTCGTCTATAAATACTATCACAAACTTATCCAGATATGGCTTACAAATCATGAGATCCATGAAAACCGCTGGCGTTGGTCAAACCAAACGACATCACTTGGAATTCATAGTGTCCATAACGAGTCCTAAACGCCGTCTTAGGGATATCCTCCTCTCGAACTCTAAGCTGGTGATAACCAGATCGTAAGTTGATCTTAGAAAAGACACTAGCTCCTTGGAGTTGTTCGAATAGATCATCTATTCTAGGTAACGGATATCGGTTCTTCACCGTTAACTTATTCAACTCTCTATAATCAATACACATCCGAAACGATCCATCCTTCTTCTTCCCAAACAACACCGGTGCTCTCCACGGTGACGAACTTGGTCGAATGTATCCCTTCTCTGACAACTCTGCCAACTGCTTAGACAGTTCCTCCAATTCTCTTGGAGCGAGTCGATAGGGTGCCCAGCTACGGGTGCAGACCGGGTATCAACTCTATTTGGAATTCCACTTGTCGGACAGTAGAATCCCCGCGGATCTTCGGAAACACATCCGAAAATACTCTAACGACGGGTACATCATTAAGGTGTCTTTCACTCTTCTCCTCGATTTTCTTTTTAGAAATTCGAGCCAAGAAAAGGCAACCTCCTCTATCGATGTACTTCTTGGCCTTAATACAAGAGATGATGCTCAACCGGGAAGGACTTTCACAGTCGCTCCGATCTCCTTGTATGCTCAGAACTTTTCCACCATACGGTAAATGCACGATCTTCTCATCGCAGATGATGTGTGCACCGTTCTTCGACAACCAATCCATTCCGATAATGACGTCAAAACTTCCCAAGGTAACTGGCAATAGGTCTATGCTAAACGGGCGGTCTAAGAAACTTAAGGTACAACCTCGAACTACGTTGTCTATCTTCTCCCTATTCCCATTAGCTAATTCCACATCGTAACTAAACCCTAGAGGTGTTTGGGAGATTCCTAGTAATGGCATAAAATTGGTGGATACAAAACTCATATCCGCACCAGTATCAAACAGTATGGAAGCATAACGATTATTGAGAAGGAACATACCCGTAACTACGTTAGGTTCCTCACCAGCTTCCTTCCCAATAGCATACACACGCGCTGTTCCCATGTCTCTCTACTAATTCCTAGCACCATAGTTTCCCTGGTTCTTCACAACCTCATGCTTCACAGGGTTTAAGCCATTATTTCCCACACCTTGGTTAGCAAATCCTCCTACATTACCATAATTTCCTCTCATCCACGGCTCTCGACACTCCTACAGTGGCCTTCAAGTCCGCTCCTTGTGCAGTTTGAGCTGCAGCAAGTGATCGGGACCTACAGTCTTTGGCCAAGTGTCCTACCTTAGAGCACTTCCTACACACGTTCAGGCACAGTCCATGGTGGTGTCGATTGCAACGACCACACATGGGTCTACTACCTTCATAACCTTTCCTTTCTCTATTTCCTATGGCGAACACCCAGTTGTCTCATGCCGTTTGTTGCCATTCCCATTAACAACTTCGTTCCTCTTCCTCTTATCACTCCTATCATTCTTACCCTTGTCTCCTACTTATAATACATAAGAGTCCATCAAACGCTGAGCCACAGTAATTGCCTCATGCAAATTTACTGGCTTCGCAGCGATGATGACATCATTTCAGTAGCTAAAGGCAATCCATCAATATACCTCTCAATCTTAAGGTCGTCACGTTAACCATATCGGGCAAAGCAAAAATAACTCTTGAAAGCGACAATTCTAAGTCGTCATGTCAGTACTTAACCTCATGGTTCCGAACTCAATCTCTAACTTCTTAACTTCATTCCTAGGACAGTAAGTCTTGATCAAAAGAGTCTTAAATCGAGTCCAAGTCATGCTATAAGCTACATCACTTCCTACAGATCTGTGATAGTTGTTTCACCGGTCAACGCTTCATCCATCAAGGTGAATGTTGCATACTTAACCTTACAATCTTCACTAAAATTACTAACGGCAAACACATATTTAGTTTTCTCCAACCACCTAGTTAGGTAAACTACTCCCTTAGTTCCTTCGAACTCGATGGGACCACATAATCGGAACTCTTTCTAGGTACAACATCAAGTTCGATTCAGCATTGGGGTTCCACCCGGAGGTGTGAGAGGTTAGTCTCGGCTAGCAGCTCAAATGACAAGGCCATTAGTCGGGTCAATGTGGGTGGGTTCACAGTGGAGGGCTTTGTGGAACAGGACCATTCTCGACCGATCGTTCACATTCGGGTTTCCTGCGGCGGGTTATCGTGTTCGGTTCTCAACAGGTGGAGTGGTCGGGCCGGACGATGACCTCGACGGACAGGGCAACCTCAACGGCTGCTCGGTTGTTCCTAGATGGGTTTCGTCTTGTTGCCATCATTCTGAAGGCAAGAATAACAGTTTCATAAGTTCACAATTCACGCTCTAAAAGATAGATTTGGGTTCTAAGGATCACCAAATATCTCTCGAATACATAATCAAGCTCAACAAGGATAATGCTATACAAGAACAAAACAATCATAGACCGAATCATAACTAAAGGATGCACGTTCCAATAACCATAACTCATAGGTTTCAGGGTGGAATACATGAAAGGATCTGGAAATCAAAAATGATCCTAACAACGATACTAATAAGATAACTAGGATGAGCCTACATCTCGAACTAAGTACTACTTAGTTTCAAGATGGTACAAAGCCATGAATCTAACACTATCTAGCCACGATTACAGGCACTCCTAAATGATCTCCAAACATCATCCATCACTCTCCATAGCGATAAAATCCCCAAACGCTGAGAGTCGCAATCCTTCCTAAGATTCACGATCTCCTTCTCCAACCCGTTGACCTTGCGCTGGCGCTTGGTGCCTCTAAGGTCGCAAACACTCTGTGTCGGTCTCCCACCTACTCATAAAGTCCCGTCAGACCCTCTCTCAGGGTCATCGACTTCTTCTCTATCTTAGTCAAATCTATCCTCAAATCCTCTACACCAGTCCTCGTCACTCCGTCTAATCGATCTAACAACCTACTGCTTATCTTCTTAGCTTCTCTTTCTCCAACGTCTATCATGAACTGTACATGATTGTCGTACTTGATTGATTCTTTGAGAGCCTCATAAAGCTTCTTATGGACCTCATGCTTATCTTCGCCAGCTTCAAACATCTTATCTGAAAGTACAGCTCTCATATCAGCGATAGGAAGATCCTTGAACCGTCTAAGTAGAGAGCCTCCATTGCCCATTCCACGGCATCCTTAACTTCACCTTCAATGGCCGCCACCCTTCATCAAAGTTGAGGTGCTCCAGCCTATAGACACGATCCACAAGGGAATCTACGGATTTCGATAGTTGTCTTTCAAGAGCTTCAATTCTTTTCACTGCTTTGTCAAGCGGTTGATCCAAGTAAGAATTTGAGGTGGTAAAGCGGTGGAGTATCTACATCAAGAATCAGAACCACCGGGTTTGGGAGGTGGAAGTGCAGTTGTGAGTAAAGATCTTGACATAAGTGGAGCGGATGATGTGTCTTCTTTGAATTTGACATTAAACATGGATTGTGCATCCTCCTTGTCATTATCTTGCTTGGAAGACTCCGAATCAATGGGTTTGTCATTTAAGAATTGATCGTAGAAAGTGAATTTCGTATCTATGTTCTTAAATGACGATAGAGAGCCGGTAGAAAGATTTGGTTCTTCCAAGGGCATGGTCTCATCGGATCTTGACTCCGGATTCTCCTGTGAGACTTGATGTAACTTATCTTCAACATTTTGTTCATATTGGATATCACTTGTAGCGGGTTTCTCTTACGGTGCTACAGATGCTTCCTTTTCCAATCCAGATGGTTCCTGAACTGATGACGATTCAGCACTTCTTTTCTTCAGTTCAAATTGAGTGGTAGTTCTTGATGGTGAGGAAGAAAAGGTAAGGAGCGTGTGAGCGGCTTGTTCTACGCCAACAATTCTTTTTCCCTTGTCTTGTGTGATTGGTGTTGTTTGTTGAGGCACTTGATCAGGCTCTGTTAACACTACTCCACCCTCTGGTGCTCTCACATTCGACTTTTTAGGCTTTGTGGATTCCAAGTTGCGAGCAGCATCATCTTCATCGATTAACCTTGTATTATCCCTTGAAACCTCAGTATCTTCACCAATTTCCTTTTCCACTTTCTTCTTCTTTCCTTTCTGCTTCTTGGATGCGGTGTTCGAATGTTGTGACCTTTCACGCCTCTTTTTAGGAAGAGAGGTATAGGATGCTTGTGAGGCCAGAAGTGGACTTGGGAGCATTGGGTTGTGGAGGAGTGGGTGTGACATCATCGAGGATCGGTAGCTCTTTTCTTGTATTGTTTGAAGTAGTCCTTCTTCTTTATATCGTCCGTGAGTAGAGTATCAGGAATTGGCAATCCAAAGATTTCTTTGTCCATACCTCTAGGAATATATTTAAGATTACCCGAATCGAATTCATCTTACGCTTTATTCGAGTTGAGTCAATCCACGGGGTTGAAGTTGTGAGTCTGTTGCAAGTCTTGGATAACAAGTCTTGAAAATCGATCTTTGGGAATCACAAGCTTGTTCAGTTTCTTTCGACCCTAAGCTTTATTCTCGAAGTTTGTTCTATCGGATATGAATGTGTTCATTGACAACGAAAATTCTTCCCAAATACATTCTGTGACATTCACATTCACTCCATTGACAATACCCCATAGGATTTATAAGATGGGAATTCTCACTTTATCGAACCACGAGGTTTTGCGGATAAGCACAAGTTGAGAACTGTTGTCATTGCTCTCCAGGGTTGATACATGTGTCCAGTGATGATGTCGAAAGCCCTTAATATGCTTTGGTCGATATCCCAAACCAATTAGAAGACAATTAGATCGTCGGCACCGGTGGAGGTTCGATCGTATGTTGGGGTTACAGGAGTGATTCCTAGAGCCTTGCTAAGAATGTCGAGTCTATCACAAATTCCCTATCATCCGGTTTGCCGAGTATTTAGTCGTGATTTTGTCCCATTGAATGGTGTTCCAGAATTGTTGTATATAAATGGTGGGAATTGTGCATTGCTTGGTAATGGCACCGAAGAAGTTAGTGTTCTTAAGGATATCAATAGATACTTTGAGGATAGGATTTTGTTGTAGCTTTTGAAGGTCCACATAACAGTTACTTTTTCCGATCTCTGCCCATTGGCTTTTAGGAAGGATTTCGTCATCTGAAAGGACTTTGGGTGGAGCGGGAAATGCAATGTTCTCAGCTGAGGTTGGGAATGCCATTGAAGATCTGAAGATAAATACAATCAACAACAATGATTGGGAACACGTTAGATTATAATTGGTTGGTTAGACAGTATTGAATACACCCTCAAGTCATAAACATGCACACTTAGAAGCTCAGACAGGGTTCTCATAAGAAAATAGTGATTGATTGAGTGGCATAAGCGAGAGTATAAAAATAAGCACTCCATTTGATATAGATTTCACGAGACGAGTTGTTTTGAAATTAAAATATTTACAAAGCATATTTTCTAGGAAATAACATCATGAGACAAGATACAAGTGTGGAAATGATATAACCGTTTGTATGAAACAAGTTGTGATATTATGTTGATACAAGATAATCCACGTACAATTTGCTCAAACAGAAATGTTATAGCAGGTCACAAAAAGTAAGTTGTCAACACAAGTAGCTACAGGCAATCCTGAATCAGAATTGTAAGCATGAGATTATCCTAACAAGTTGCCTTAAAAATTTTTAATAACCCTATTAAGCCTTATGAAAAATAAACCAATTAAGTCGCTAATCGTAAATGTACAAGTCGCTAAACCAGGCCAAGTCGTTACATGAGAACTTACTAAGACGCTAACTTGTAAGTAAAAGTCGCCATCAACAGTAATTCTGCTAAGTCGCTACAAAACAGTTTCACTAAGTCGCTAACTTTACTAACTCACTAACTTGTAAAGACAAGTCGCCACCAAATCAGTTTTACTAAGTCGCTAACTTTACTAACTCGCTAACTTGTAAATACAAGTCGCCACCAACAGCAATACTGCTAAGTCGCTACAAAAGTTGCTAATAAACAGTTCACTAAGTCGCTACAATTACTAAGTCGCTAACTTGAGCGCACTTAAAAGCAACAACTCGCCACGATGAATTTGTACACTAACTCGCTAACATGAACGTTACTAAGTCGCTATCAAGAACACATTATACGCAATAGACAATCATTACTAACCAACCAATCATGCAACACCAATCCATGGGCATACTTACCAGGTATTATAGAATGGTTACAACACAATATTTAACACACTTGCAATCGAAAAACAACAACAAACTCAACGCATTCATCGACACCCTATTGACGCAATACAAACACCATTAATACATTCCAATAACACCAAAACGACCATAATACACAAGCAAAATAGTTCCATTAGAGCACATTCATTAGCAAACCTACGTGGGAATCAAGTGATACGGATCAAATGCTCGGTGGGATCTGTGTAAAAGGTTGTGTTAGTCAAGCATATACGACATATAATATAGAGAGAGAGGAAAGATGCGAATCATACCACTCTTAAGTCGCTAACTTGAACAATTTACTTAGAGAGAAAAGAGAAATATAGAGTTATAAATTTTTTGAATAAACAAAACAAATGGTAAGTCGCTAATGGTATAGGGAGGGGTTTAAGTCAAGATAACCAAGTTGTCATATTTAGTCCCTGTAGTTTTGTGAGTGATTAGCAACTCGCTATCCTAGAATCATAATAAGTCGCTAAGACTTTTCAAAGCAAGTCTCTATCCTCAAATTTACCAAGCCAAGTTGCTAAGACTTTACAAAGTAGGTTGCTATCTTGTCACATTATGTGTTACAAACTCATTAGTTTCATGAACTTATCAGATTGAAAAATAGCACAGATAGCATAAATAAGATAAGCAAACAAACATAATGGATAAACACACTAACAACCTACATTTGATCACAAAACATAACCAACACTGGCGCAGAAATAAGCAAGATAACTTGAAACATTCTCCCCCTCAATCAATGTCACCAAAGACCATTGATTGAATTAACCTCACCCGTTATAAGCCAAGAATATATCATTTGTTCGAACTTCATCTATGAACCCGTGCCATTATTGAATGACATTTCTAGGATCATAGATTTTATCGATAACAAAGGATATATCCTTTGTTAGTTTTGAATTAAAAGAAAAGATTTATAAAACATAATGAATTAAAAGAATGACAAATAATATAAAATTTTTTTATTTTTTATTTTTTATATTTTTATTTATTTTTTATTTTTTTTAAGATTTGTACACAGATTTATAAGAACGAGTCCTGATTCAAGATGAAAAAGGAGTCAAAGTACGAGGTACATCAACTCTGGCATGCTATAGCTCCTGAGTGAGCTATATTCATTTCCGATGGAAACCAAGTTATGAAGTTCCTGATTGAATTGAGCATTGTACCTGAAAAAGACTGAGAGCACATTGTACTAGAAGCACATGTAGAATTGTAAATGGATGGGTTAGTGGTATTGTCAAATAGTATATATAAGAAATATCAAATATAAGATACACGCGAGAATCAACAAATCAACCTTTTAGGAAAAGGGTTAACGTGCCAAAACTCACGAATGTGATATAAGTGATACCGGATAAGGATATCCGGTCGTTTCCAACGAGGTGTGAATTGAGAATTTCGTTTGAGGTTTGTTATTAAAATGCTCGATGTTACGGTTTTTTTTTTGATTACGTTTTCTACAAAATTAACTAAAGGGAAAGTAATTAGGGCTACGGGAACAAAGTAAATGATAATCTAACTACTACTAAGCATACCGAACAATAAAATTAAGTTACACTAAGTCCTAGAGTGATAATATGCAAAAACGTGAAAACCCGGGCTAATCCCGAGCCTCAAAAAGTGAAAATGATGCAATTTAAGGCCTAAGGATGTGAAACTAATTTTCCTACGTTCTAAACGACTAAAAATGATTTTAGGAAAAAGCCGGGTATTTTTTCGACTTTTAGATTATTTATTATGATTTAAAAACTATTTTAATCTAATTTAATTATAAAAAATACTAAATGATTTTGGAAAAATCTGAAAATTTCACAGAAAATATTTTAAGCTATGATGATTTCAAGAAAAATAGAAAAGAGGTATACTACTTGAGGAAATAAGCTAGTAAAAAGCAAATAAGCAAACAAGCTTAAAACTGTTTCTTGTATATAAAAGGTTAATGTTGCAAGAATAGGATGAATAAAGTCCCTAGGCGTTGGTGATTGTGTGTTGGGTTGGGTTTGTGTGCAAGAGGTCAGGGGGTCGAATCCCACCCCTGGCCTTTTTGCAAAATATTTTTTTTTTCAAATTTTCTTTTTGCAACTTTTCAATAAGACCAAATCCAAACTTTTTTGTGAAAAGATTTTTTATCAAAACTTGGAATATAGCAGTTTACAATTTGCTTATTCACAGTGAGACGGCGAAAACAAACACCCTTTTATGCAGTTTTGAGCTTAATGAAAGCCATAAATAAGCACATAAGACATGTACATAAGCACTTGCATTGTTTTGGAACAAGAATAAGCTAGATTAACAGGATATAAGCACTAAAATGGGAAGCATAAGCAGTTTTTGGGTTTCCTTAGTTTAAAAATGAGCATGTAACAGTTACTCTAATGAATATTGATAAGCTACTCTAATAAGTTAAATAAGCACTAATAAGCAATCTAACCTAACCTTATGGGACTAATAAGCACTAAAGGGTCCTAAATAAGCTAATGGGAAACACTAAATAAGCTAAACAAATGAAAAGTTCAGTGCTACAAGAATGATGTCTTTGAGTGGTTTTTTGGATGATTTTAATGCAAATTTTAAGCTAATCTAAGCTATCCTAGGGGCAAATAAGCTATTGCTATGTAAAGAGGGGTATGTGGAGATGTGATAAAAGCAATTTAGAAAAGTTTTTGACCCAAAATAAGCCGTGAAAAAGAGGTGCAAACAGCAGCTGTTGCTGCTGTTTGGGTGAGCAGGACAGAAAGACAAGAGACCCTTTTTTTTTTATCAAATCTTGTAACTTTTTATCTAAGCTAAACTCAACTTTAAAAAACTTACCTAGACCTTAAACCACTTTGACTTTGAGAGTCAAAGTGGGTAGAAAGCTGTTTTAGACCCTTAAATAAGCTAGAACCAAACACCTTTTTTTTGGTGGAATGCTTTTGAAAACTGATTTTTTTTGAAACTAAACTTGGTTTTTCTTTTGTAAAAACTAAAGTGCAGCTTGAAAATGAAACTTAAGAACTGAAATATAATGAGTAATAAGCTAATAAGCTAATAAGCACTCAAGTGCTTATTAGCCAAATAAGCAGTTAAGAGAAATTTGCAAGAGAAAAAAAACTTTTTCATTAAAAAAAAATAAATTACAATAAAAGAAAACTAAAATTAAAACTACTCAAATTCCTAATGCCTTTGAAGGCTACAAGAAGCTCTATTTATACTAGAAGTCTAAGTCTTGAGCTTGCTTTTGTGCTTGTTTGCTGAGACAGAGGAGCTCTTGATCACTTTGTGTTTCTTTGCTTTAATCCAAGCCATTGATTTGAACTTGGGCACCACTCCATTAATCCTGGCCGTCCACACTTTGGTATCCAATGAGGGTTTGTGGGATTGCCAAGGTGGCATTAGGAGATCATGTGCTTGTGTTGGGTTGGGAGTAGTAGGGACCATTGGCTTGAGAGGGAAGATGAAGACAAAGGGGTGTGAGCTTTTAGGCAAAAGGTTAAGCGGGGAGGATTATGTTGTTTTGGGAAATAAGCAGAGAAGGAGACGGGTCAAATGGGTTATGGGTATAGTTGGGTTTTGGGTAAATGGGTTAAAAAGGTTTTTAATAAAAAGGGATTAAGTGTTTAGTTTAAAAGGTTTTTATTATAAAACTTGTATTTTTTTGTTTTAAACTTACTTTTGAAACAAAACTTTTAATAAAAATAGATTTTTGAAAAATACTTGGTTTTAAATAAAATAAGGATTAAGAAAGAAATGATATTTTAGGATTTTGCAAAAAAGGGTAAAATGGTAATTTTGGGTTCGGGAAGAAGGGTAAATTGGTAATTTGGGTTTAGGTTAGGTTTTTGATCTGATTCCCCAAGCTCACTCCCAAATGGTATCTCGGGCTCTGAAAATGTAGAAAATCATCATCCGGCTCCGTCTGCAAAGCACGTAATCCAATCCAAGCTCATTTGAGTCCGTTTTGGTCCTGTTTTCGATCCTTTGTACCTGAAACACATAAAAACACACTCCAAGGATATCTGCAGCATAATTGGTTATATTTCAGTGTTTTTAGACATTTTTGTGGTCTTAGATGGGTAAAAATGATGAGTGAATAAGCACTCATCAAATCCCCCACACTATCAATTGCTAGTCCCTAGCAATCCGATCATATGAAGTAATGAAAGGATCAAAAATACCAAGAATACCCCGTTTCGACTTTTTATTCACTACGAGAAATTTAAAACTTGAACGTAAATAAATAACGTGCTTGATTATCAAAACATGGCATCATAGAACGGGATTCACGCAAAATGGGTGTTTCCGGGGAATTATAATCGTCATCCTCTTTTTATACTCTCAAACCAAGCTTAAACTTATTGTGCAAACGTTTTTGTAAAATGCTAACACTACTTATACAAATAATCTATGTAAGTCAAGATTTAACTTTTTACTCCCCATAATTCATAAAATTTAAGTGTGTGTGCTCATTTTCAAAAGTTTGACCATTAAAATCGACATTTGTTATGGTTGTTATCCACTTAACCAAAGTACTAACCCACCGGAAACGATGAAAGTCTAAGGATCGAAAGGGCCTCTTCCATGTAGCG
Source organism: Chrysanthemum makinoi (assembly GCA_910596185.1). NCBI lineage: Eukaryota > Viridiplantae > Streptophyta > Magnoliopsida > Asterales > Asteraceae > Chrysanthemum > Chrysanthemum makinoi. The sequence continues at coordinate 96,906,635 of OU343219.1, read as the reverse complement.
GCTTTCTTCTCGGCACATCCCAAAACATAAGTTTTAAGTGACCGGGCTTTTGACACCTCACAGAGAATAGAACCGGAATTAGCGGGAATTCGATTCCAAAGATTTCTGAAGCTACCGTTAAGTTAAAACTAAACCTAAATGGATTACAACCGACGACAATTTAGAAATTCGAGATTCAAAGGTGAGATCACTCCATGTTGCGACTTTCTTCTCAGCTTGTCCTTTTGAGGAGGTTAGGTTTTCACCCTCGAGAATAGTATCGAGCTTTGGGATCTTTGAAATCAAGGATTTCCAAATCACCGTCAAACTTTTAGACAACTTTGACGAATACGAGTTCAACTTCCGATTTAAATTTAAGAAAAAGCAAGTTTCGCACATTTATTCACAAGCAACATAGTGCTTTTATTCACGCAACTCATATTTTTTCATTTTTCATTTTTCAACAACTTTTTTTTTTTTTTTGACTTCGCTTTTGACTTCGAACTTTAAACTTGCAACTTTTGCATCATTCAAGCACTTTTACGATACTTTCATTTTGCAACATTATTCAGATTTAAAGAAAGTATGCTTTCTCGGAAATTTAAATAAAAAGTTGAACTCGGACTCTAAATCAATTTTGCTTAAAAACTTTTTATTGTAACAAGACGATTTGAATTTTCAAAAATTTGACAATGAGCACGTATTTAAGTCCAATTAAGAGCTACTGGGAGAAAAAGCCATAGATTACTTATATAAGCTCTAAAGAGAACCAACTACTCCACGCTTAGCATTTTCATTTGCACAACGCGTAAAACCTTAGCCTAAATGTTAAGAGAGCAGCTAGATCAACACTCTAGCAGAGTCGGGATTCCCCTTATTCTAGCCGAATCAAGACTAAACTACCATTAACACCGAAGCATCAATGCATTATTTTTGTGCAAAGCACTTCTTGAAAATGTAAATACTTGACTTAAAGCGATAAAAATTTTAAAATTTTTGGTCAAAACGGGGGTGCTAGGGTACTAGAAGGTACATAACGTGATCAAATTCGCTTAGAATTCCCCCCCCCACACTTAGAATTGAATATTGCCCTCAATATTCAAAGTACCGCCGTAGCCAAAATGGAAACTATAGAACGGAAAAGGTAATACTACTAGCCAAGTGTGGGCGAAATCTTTTTCACAAAAGGATTTATAAAGATATCCCTAGATAATCGTTAGCAAAAAAGATCGGATATTGGTGGATTGAAAACGGTAGCATCAATCATCACGATCTACGGAATCCGAGGAAAACATAGAGCAAACACATAACAAGCAAACAACAGTGGGGGAATTCCCCACACAGTGTTAGAAAATAGAAAGAAGAGAGAAACATGGGTGGACACCCATGAAATGCTACTGTTTTTGTTAACCGCGTCGCTAGCTTGACTCGACCCCGAATTCATTGGTCCATGGGGGAGCAAGTGGAAGAGAAGATCTCCATCGGACTTTCATTCAAATAGTTTGGATAAACATTGAATGTGCTGAAAGTTCCACTCCGATGAGATATTACCGGCTCAAAAGAATGATGATTGGAGATGCCGGGGTCGAAAATGAAATCCTCATTTCCGAATGAGGTAACACGGGTGGGTTGGGTGGGCAAAATAGTAGGCATGAGAACATAGTGTTCAAAATCTTTGCCCACCGCCTTAGAGATCAAAGTACCCGTATTGGGTTCAAAACCAAAGATGAATCCATCATCCGCGGTTTAAGCGGGAAGGCGAGGGAATGATGGATCATCAAGAAGCACACTCTTAGTCACAAATAACTCCATAGAGAAGAGGAGTTCATGGTTAGGTCGAAGAGTTTGAAACATTTGAGTTCTCTTAGAGTGAACTCCCTTGGAAGGTATTATACCGGGTTTGAACACTTTATCCTCAGAGAGGCATGAATCGAAAGTGTCAACCACGGTAAAATCCTCAAGCGAAGGGGAGTCACTCTCGGTTAAAAAAGAATGAAGAACATCTTGATCAACAAGTTCATCAATTGAAACTTTCAAGTTCTTCTCTTTTTTTGGAAAGAATGGATCATCAAAATTTTCCAAAGGATCATCGTTCAAATTTTCATTCTTAGATGGAATCGAGTCCGTGAGGGCAAGTTTATTGGAGAACTCCTTATCAATTGAAGGATCAAGTGACGGATCTCCATACAACAAATACTCAAGTTCACGTAAGTCGGCTTCAAAGTCAAATACTTCATTGTCAATTCGTGGGAGGAGAGGGACCAAAGCGGCGAGTTCATCGGCGAACTCCTCGAGAAGTAAATCAATAGCTGAATCCTCGGGCTTGGGCTTCGAAGGATTTTTGGTCAAAAGCTCAACTTCTTTAATTTCAATTTCTTGGGAGTGAAGACAACGGGTCTTCATTTTCACTAAGTAATTGTTCAAGACGAACACGTCTCTCCTCCGGGTCAGATTCATCGTCATCAATTCCTGACGGAAAATAATAATCTTTGATCTCTTCCAAATTCAGTTACTTCCCTCGCGAGTGAGGGAAGGGAAGAGTCGAAATAATGAGGTCGGAAGTAGGAGTGGGATTGCCACTCGAAGAAGGTTCAACAAGATCGATTCGATTAACCGAATGCGGAGGTGGGACAAGTGGTGTGCTCTTCGAGCTAGCAATTTCCACCACTTCCGTTATGGTCTCCGGTTTCTTGGTAATCGTTTTAATCTGAGCACGTTTACTCGAAGATCTCTTGACCGTAAATCGTGAAAGACTTTGATCAATCCTAGATGAAGAATTTTGGATAACCTTAGGTTGGACGTTTTCAGTACTTCCGTTATTAGTAGGAAGCACCGGGTCCTTTGTCACCTTGGTTTCACGGCTTTCAACTTTATCAATACCACAAATGGTAGGCATAGATTTCAAATCTTGGTTAACATTGAAAGTTACGGCTTCTTTGTTTACCCTCAAAGTGATTTCCCCTTCATCAACATCGATCAATGCACGACCCGTTTTTAAGAAGCACCTCCCAAGGATGAGGGGCACTCGGGGATCGGCATCGAAATCGACGACAACAAAGTCGGCGGGGAAATGAAATTTTCCTACTTTCACACAAACATCCTCGGCTATACCTAACGGATGAGAATTCGTTCGGTCGGCAAGCTCGAGGATCATACATGTAGGTGTGAGTGGGGGTAACGAAAGCTTTTTCCACACGGAGTGTGGCATCAAGTTAATGCTCGCGCCAAGATCGGCCAAAGCGGAGCATTGAACTAATCCTTGAAAATCACACGGGATGAGGAACTTTCCGGGGTCTCCTAACTTTTCGGGAAGTTTTTTAAGGATAACCGCCGAACAATTCTCGTTCAAGGAAGTTTTAGCCAACTCGGAAATTTTTTCTTTGTTGCCCAACAAGCTTTTGATCGTAGGACCAAACTTGGGCATTAGAAGGAGAGCCTCCGCGAAACTAATCTCGAAGTGCGTATCTTGAAAGATTTGGATAAGCTTTTCCATTTGTTGATTAGTTTTGTCGCGGGCCTTTTGATCATTAAGCCTTGAAGGATAAGGAATTGAAGGCTTAATCTTCGGAACATCGGGCTCCGGAATGGGGATGTGGACTACCGGAGGTTGGACGTGTGCGGTACTTTGTGGGCTTGTAGAATGCACCTTGTCCTTTGGCACCTCGGTTTCTTGTGCTACCTCCTCACCGGAGAGGGTGTAGGCATCGAGGGTCCATCATATGTCTTACCACTTCGGGTGGCAATAGCATTCAACTCTCCCTTCGGATTTGGAATCGTGTTAGCCGGAAGGGTTTTAGAAGTTGAAGCTTGATTCATTTGACACATGATACTATTGAACATATTTTCAATTTTGTATTGATTTTGATCAATTTTGTTGTTTGTTTTGTTCAATTCATTTTTAACTCATTACCTTGTTTTGACATTGAAGTTTGGAAATCATTTCTCAAAGTAGTGATTTGGTTTTGCAAAACCCTAATTGTAACCTCATTAGACTTAATGTAGTTGGAAAGTTCAATAGAGGGGCCAACCGGGGTTGGTAATTAGGAGCTTGATAACCATGATTGAGATTAACCCCTTGGGGAGGGTATTGGTTCATCGGGGCTTGATATGGAACATTTTGCCCTTTCACTTGATTTTGATTGAACCTATTTTGATTGTTAGGTTGAGGAAAAACGGGTGGTCCCATTTGATTAGCAAGGTATCCTTGATTCGGATTAGGATTGTGATTGTGATTAGCAAATGCCACGGTGGCATTTCCGGCGTCACCATCGGTGGCTTGACAATTGTAATACGGATGGGGACCACCGCAAATAACACAAGTTTCGGTAACGCTTTTACGGGTTCCGTTTTCTGAATTTTTAACTCTTTTATCATGCTATGAATAGCGTTGGTAAGTCCTTCCAATTTTGACTCCACAACGGATGAAGAAGAATTGTTAGTGACTTTAGCAACAATGCTCTGTTTTCGAGGTTGGAACCTTTGATTTGTTCTCGATAATCGTTCTAATATCCCCGTGCATACGACTCAAGATATTACCACCGCGCCGCAGCGTTTAATCTTGGTCGGATGGGGTTAAAGCATTGTAGAACGATCGATCGATGAAGTTCGGAGAAGCCATGGTGTGGGCATTTTCGTAGAAGTTCTTTGAATCTATCCCACGCTTCACCGAAACTCTCGTCGAATCTTTGTCGGAAATTGGTTATTTCATTTCTTAACATTGTAGTTTTTTACGGAGGGAAAAATTGGTTAACGAATTTCTTAGAGAGGTCTTCCCATGTTGTGATTGAACGAGGGGGGTCTTTCTCAAGCCAAATCGGCCCCCTCGATGGAAAACGGGAATAACATCAACTTGATCGACTCATGAGGGACGTCCCGAAAGTTAATAGTGGAAGCCACTTGATTAAACCAACGGATATGGGCATGGGGCTCATCCCTATCAAGACCACAAAAAGGTTTAGATGAAACCAATTGAATCAAATTAGTTTTAAGTTCAAAATTTTCGGTGTCAATTGGTGGAACGACGATAGCATCACCGTAGCCGTCTACGAGAGCTTGAAGTAACTCGAGACATGGTTCGGTATCCGCCATTTCGGGAATGGGGTTGGGATTAGTACGAATCTCGGGTTCGACTATTGGCGGGGGACGTCTATTTCGTCTTCGCGGAATTGTGGCGAGTTCAAGAAGAGGGGTAGAAGAATTAGAAGAACGAGTGCGCATGCACTTCCAAAAACAACACTTTCAATTAAAACAAGACCGAGGCAAAACACAGTGAACTTATACCAATAATCCCAAGTGAATAAATCACCTCTACAAGACAAACGCACAAGCGAGCGGAGAAGCTTTGTAGGTCAGTGCGAAGCTTATTAAAAACCCGCTTCTTTACAGCCGCAATTTAATGTCGGGCCGTCCTTATACCCACCACACAGTTTGTTTGTCCGATAGAAATAAATAAATCCACAAGCGACACAAAGGCAAGTTTTTGATCTTTAGTTCGGGAACTTATAATGATAACACCTCCGTTGAGAATGTTATATTGATTGTGTCTTCTATTTTATTTAAAACAAAAGGGAAAATCTTTTTGTATTTTTAATCTTTTATATATATACAAAATAAAAAGGAAAATATTTTTTTACTTTTTTGATTTTTATAAAAACAATAACTTCACGAAGGAAGGATCTCGAGTCACTAATCGTCAAACCGTAACGATATTGTCGCGACACAACCTCCCCGGCAGCGGCGCCAAAAATTGATATTGTCAAATAGTATATATAAGAAATATCAAATATAAGATACACGCGAGAATCAACAAATCAACCTTTTAGGAAAAGGGTTAACGTGCCAAAACTCACGAATGTGATATAAGTGATACCGGATAAGGATATCCGGGTCGTTTCCCAACGAGGTGTGAATTGAGAATTTCGTTTGAGGTTTGTTATTAAAATGCTCGATGTTACGGTTTTTTTGGTTTTTGGTTACGTTTTCTACAAATTAACTAAAGGGAAAGTAATTAAGGCTACGGAACAAAGTAAATGATAATCTAACTACTACTAAGCATACGGAACAATAAAATTAAGTTACACTAAGTCCTAGAGTGATAATATGCAAAAACGTGAAAACCCCGGCTAATCCCGAGCCTCAAAAAGTGAAAATGATGCAATTTAAGGCCTAAGGATGTGAAACTAATTTTCCTACGTTCTAAACGACTAAAAAATGATTTTAGGAAAAGCCGGTATTTTTTAGACTTTTAGATTATTTATTATGATTTAAAAACTATTTTAATCTAATTTAATTATAAAAAATACTAAATGATTTTGAAAAAATCTGAAAATTTCACTGAAAAATATTTTAAGCTATGATGATTTCAAGAAAAATAGAAAAGAGGTATACTACTTGAGGAAATAAGCTAGTAAAAAGCAAATAAGCAAACAAGCTTAAAACTGTTTCTTGTATATAAAAGGTTAATGTTGCAAGAATAGGATGAATAAAGTCCCTAGGCAGCTTGGTGATTGTGTGTTGGGTTGGGTTTGTGTGCAAGAGGTCAGGGGGTGAATCCCACCCCCGGCCTTTTGCAAAATATTTTTTTTCTTTTGCAACTTTTCAATAAGACCAAATCCAAACTTTTTGTGAAAAGATTTTTATCAAAACTTGAATAAGAGTTTTACAAGCTGCTTATTCACCGGCAGCAGAGACGAAGCGAGAAACAAACACCTTTTATGCAGTTTTGAGCTTAATGAAAGCCATAAATAAGCACATAAGACATGTACATAAGCACTTGCATTGTTTTGGAACAAGAATAAGCTAGATTAACAGGATATAAGCACTAAAATGGGAAGCATAAGCAGTTTTTGGGTTTCCTTAGTTTAAAAATGAGCATGTAACAGTTACTCTAATGAATATTGATAAGCTACTCTAATAAGTTAAATAAGCACTAATAAGCAATCTAACCTAACCTTATGGGACTAATAAGCACTAAAGGGCCCTAAATAAGCTAATGGGAAACACTAAATAAGCTAAACAAATGAAAAGTTAGAATGCTTTCTGATAGCAGTCTTGTAGTGGTTTTAATGATTTTAATGCAAATTTTAAGCTAATCTAAGCTATCCTAGGGGCAAATAAGCTATTGCTATGTAAAGAGGGGTATGTGGAGATGTGATAAAAGCAATTTAGAAAAGTTTTTGACCCAAAATAAGCCGTGAAAAAGAGGTGCATAAGCAGTTATTCTTCTTCATTTGGGTGAGCAGGACAGAAAGACAAGAGACCCTTTTTTTTTTATCAAATCTTGTAACTTTTTATCTAAGCTAAACTCAACTTTAAAAAACTTACCTAGACCTTAAACCACTTTGACTTTGAGAGTCAAAGTGGGTAAAAAAATTTTAGACCCTTAAATAAGCTAGAACCAAACACCTTTTTTGGGTGGAATGCTTTTGAAAACTGATTTTTTAGAAACTAAACTTGGTTTTTCTTTTGTAAAAACTAAAGTGCAGCTTGAAAATGAAACTTAAGAACTGAAATATAATGAGTAATAAGCTAATAAGCTAATAAGCACTCAAGTGCTTATTAGCCAAATAAATTAAGAAATTTGCAAGAGAGAAAAAACTTTTCATTAAAAAATAAATTACAATAAAAGAAAACTAAAATTAAAACTACTCAAATTCCTAATGCCTTTGAAGGCTACAAGAAGCTCTATTTATACTAGAAGTCTAAGTCTTGAGCTTGTGCTTTTGTGCTTGTTTTAAAGAGAGAGGAGCTCTTGATCACTTTGTGTTTCTTTGCTTTAATCAGCCATTGATTTGAACTGGGCACCTCCATTAATCCGGCCGTCCACACTTTGGTATCCAATGAGGGTTTGTGGGATTGCCAAGGTGGCATTAGGAGATCATGTGCTTGTGTTGGGTTGGGAGGAGTAAATGGGGACCATTGGCTTGAGAGGGACGGAAGATGAAGACAAAGGGTGTGTGAGCTTTTGGCGAAGGTTAGCGAGGGGAGGATTTATGTTACATTTGGGGAAATAGCGAGAGAAGGAGACGGGTCAAATGGGTTATGGGTATAGTTGGGTTTTGGGTAAATGGGTTAAAAAGGTTTTTAATAAAAAGGGATTAAGTGTTTAGTTTAAAAGGTTTTTATTATAAAACTTGTATTTTTTTGTTTTACTTTTTTTTTTTTTTTTTTTTTTTTTTTGAAACAAAACTTTTAATAAAAATAGATTTTTGAAAAATACTTGGTTTTAAATAAAATAAGGATTAAGAAAGAAATAGTATTTTAGTTTTTGCGAAAAGGGTAAAATGGTAATTTTGGGTTAGGGAAGAAGGGTAAATTGAGTAATTTGGGTTTAGGTTAGGTTTTTGATCAGATTCCCAAGCTCACTAAATGGTATCTCGGGCTCTGAAAATGTAGAAAATCATCATCCGCTCCGTCTGCAAAGCCGTAATCCAATCCAAGCTCATTTGAGTCCGTTTTGGTCCATTTTCGATCCTTTGTACTGAAACACATAAAACACACTCCAAGGATATCTGCAGCATAATTGGTTATATTTCAGTGTTTTTAGACATTTTTGTGGTCTTAGATGGGTAAAAATGATGAGTGAATAAGCACTCATCAGTTAGTGACATGATTAATCTCACTAATGGATGTATCACAGTTTAAGACAGACGTATCAATATTAGGGATCCTTTTGGCTCAATATACTTGAAGAGTTTTCCTGTGAAATCCACTTAAAGGCAAGATCTAGGTATGTAAGTCCGATTTGGATTACGTGAACTTAAATAATGCGATTGGAATCCATTTGAAGCAGTTACTAGTAGATTTGTATATGTGCACTTCCCTGTTTTGACTATTTGTCCTTTTGTGATTAGTATGTCTCTTAAGGGATTGATCAATAAATTATGTTTCTTATGTGAACTAGTCATACTTCTAGTATTTAGAACTTTGAGCTTTGAACATTTCTCGGGGTTTTGAGATTCATCATATCAGACGAAGCAATGAAGTGGTTTTATCAAAACAACATTTTTCATCAATTTGGGAGGCAAGCCTAGATTTCGATGATTTACCTCTTTTCGGTTCTAAAGGCATTAGAACGCTTAACTACTGTCGTTTAGAGAGGTTCTTACAATTGACTTTCCCAAACTTGATGGTTTTCAAACTTAGTGTTCATCCATTTCAATAGATTTCCTTAGCTCATTTTTAAAGGCAACAATATTGAAGCTCTTATCACGAATGGGCTTTGAGGTCATCAATGTCTTTCAATAAAAGATGTTAGATTGATTGAGCGGCTTGGAATTGGTCTACTCTATGTTCTTTCTTAATGACTCATTTTCCCTTAATAGGTTGGACACACATAGAGCTAGTTCAGCATTTCTAGTTTTAAGTGTATCACTCATCTCTGTGATCATATTTTTACATCGAGAGTAGGAGTTTGATTGCATATGGTTGAATCTTTGTCCTCTGAATGGGTTTTAATTGATTAATTTCAAAAATTCAAATTACGTAAATTCTCGATTAATACAAGATTTTTTTGCATAAAAGCTTTCATCCTTTTGTTGTATTTCAACTTCCAATGAAATACAATATTTTTCAAAAATTGAGTATTTGTTTGAAAGTTCATCATATATCTTTTTTTCAATCATGTCATTAGCTTTAATAGTTTTAGATTAGGGCTCAACCAAGATAGATTTCCACGGTATTATGTTCATAGTTAGAATCAGTACATGAACACATGAATTACTCGATTAGTTAAGTGTACCTCATCACATGAAATCTTTTCCGACTCAAGTCTCAAGATCATACAATTGTCTTCATCCTCATTTATTGCTCCTGAACTCAGCACTCATTATCATTCATTGGTTCAAGTGATCCATTGCCGCGACTTATCACAATCATTCCATATCATCTCTTGACACCCATTCACTTGATTCAGCTTGTCATTCTTTTGGCGGCTTCCTTAATGTATAATTCCAAATTACTCATGAGTTGAATAAAGGTGTTTCTGAACTCATGAATTTCCATTCGGTGTGTTTCTTGAATGAAATTCCGTCATGTCATCATCAAAATGAGGAATATTCCCGGATAAGTGGCTGAAATTGATTGAAGATTACTTGAAGAGGCTGCATTAGACTTATCGGTTATGAACTTTTCATTGGTAATTTGAAACCTCGGTTGTTCTAAGTTAAGTGACCCAGTCTAGTCAAAGGTGGGAAAGTCACGAAGAAGGAAAGCACTGCTTGTTGATCCATAGGCTGTGATAAGAGTAGTTTGAGATCTTGATGAAGTAGTTGAAGGGCTCAATGTTGTATTCCATTTGCTTTGCATCATTTGTTAATATTAACACAAAATTGTTTTGATTATAAGTTGCAGAATCAATCACTGAAGGGTATGGGAGGCGGCTGGATCATTATTCCGAGGTATCATAGGTGCAAGTACTTTGGTGATTAAAGGATCGATTGATATAAGACATTGTGTGGAAAAGTGTGTTTATGGAAATTAGATGTAGGTAACTTGCTTCACTTCACCAAGGTATAAAAGACCAAGTCGCTAGACACCAAATTGCTAAGAGTTTTAAGCTGTAAATTCGCTAAGCACCAAATCTAAGTACCAAGTCGCTAGCAAGATTTTGACAGCAAGTCGCTACAATCCAAGTCGCTAAATTGTCAAGTCGCTAAATAGCAACTCGCTAGGCATCAACTCGCTAACACCAAGTCGCTAGCAATATAAAGTACAAGTCGCTAACTTTCACCAAGTCGCTACCGTAGTGGAGAATCCACTAAGTGTATTGTTTGTCGGCTTGTCTCAATAGACAAGTCGCTAACCCAACTCGCTAAGTCCTTTAACAACAACTCGCTACCAAATTGCAAAGGAAGTAAGCTACCAAGAAAACTTATCCGTGGCTCAAGTCGCTAGCAAGAAACACACATAAACACCACTTTTTAATCCAAAAACAACCCAACCACGATGATTCAAGCCTTCTAAATCAAAACCTAAACACTTGTGATGATCCTAAACATAAAAGTACAATCAAAATCCAAACTTTAACACTATAAGTCAACCAAATGATGCAAAAAACACAAAACTTTTTCAAACTCAAAAACCACCAAAACACCACTAGAAATCCAAAGATATGTAATAGATGATCTAACCATGGCTCTTGATACCAATTGTTACATATTGGATTTCACATACACATCATAACATTAACACTTTAGGCGTGTAGATGATTTAAGAGAAGAAGGATATTCTAGAAAGAGAAACTCATGTAAGGTTAGATTACCAAAGAACATCCAACCCTCTACCTTGTAAGGTAGAGGGTATTTATAGGTTACAAACTAAGCGACCTCGGCGGCTATGGATCGGTATCTGAGAGGGTAAAGACCGATCCTTCCTCCGCGGTGAAGCACTAAACTAAAAAGCTAACTAAGTAACTAGTAAATAGCGTGTTATCTCTAGCAACTTATGCTAGATTACATTTGGGGTGACCGATACTTTACTATGGAATTTTCTAATTCCTAACATTTGTGATGCAGTATATTACTCAAAAAACAAAATTCGGACACGAGCACAAAGTTACCTCATCTGTTCAAAAGGTATACATATATACATATATATTTATCTTTTCTTGTCATTTACTTAGTTAAGTATATGCACACATGTTACAGGATAACGTGGAGTGTGATCTGGGTGAGGGGTATTGTAGTAATCTAGATGGTGATTTTTTTGAATTATTTGATTCGCCTATTCGAACATCCAACAAACTGTACCAATGGATTTGTAGATGGTTTGGATAATTTCTCTCAGAAAGTTTATGTGGTAATTGATTTCTACAACTTTCAAATTATTCTAATTTGTCTTGTACCTTTCATTATAACTTCTTTCATAACTTTACACAGAATGGTGGCGTTGAAGTGGACAAATTGTCGATGAAGATTTATACGAGGTGATCCGAGACATGTTTTCAAGAATATATTAACTGTTTTCAAGATTTATCTAAGGTAATAACAACAATTTTTGTGATGTAATTGCAGGATGATTGTGTGAAGAAAAGCAAGGCTGTGAGATTTATAGGGTGTGAGGATTTATAGGGTGGCGGTCGAGGAGAAACATAGGAGATGGCTGATTTTGGAAGAAAGAAAAAGAGGATGAAGAGTATAGAGCATAGTATTCTTTGTCACATGAACTTGCTTCTACGGCGTGTGGAATTTTCAAAAGGAGGTATGTCAACATGGTAAGGCCGCAGAAGGAACCAATGGAAGAGTTATTACATTTATACGTCCCTAGCATGGATCCACTAAAAGCGTTACAAATGTCCTTGATGCATTCATGATTGAAAGGTGTAAAGATCTCAAGCAGTGGAAAGAGGTATTACCTTTAAGAATGCAACTCTGACATCGGATCTTGGCTCAATTAACTCTTATAATTCAACTTTAACTTTGTTTGTTTAGGAACCAAGCCGTCCATTCAAATGTATCGATAAAATTTCATGTAGTTTTGAGTTGGAGAAGTTTGATTACCCACACTTGGGGCTTCGTTGCAAGTTTCTTGCTATAGTGATATTCTTGTTGGTCGTGCTACGGGATGCTTTAGTTGGGCTTGACGATAAACGTGTAGGTTGGTTACTTGACGAGGTACGTTAAAATAACCAATTACAGTATATTTTGGATAAAACTATTTTTTGCTATATGTAAAATTTTTGTTGAATTCGTCTCTTTTATTGCCTACAGACATTGATCTTTGGGTATGGTATATGTGGTATTTCGCACCATCTTCGCAGATTGGTCAATGGTTAGTTGCTACTTTTTAACGCTTCTACTTCAAGAATCAATGCCATTGTTTTATGCAACCGATGATATTTACCCATTTGCGTGGAGGAATGTGGAACCGGTATTCATTGGTAACCAATCTTTTATATATGATAGTTTAATTATGTGGATTATATCAATTTTGTTTTTAAACATTGTAGGTCTTCATACCCTAAATGAACCAAGAAACATTGGTCCCTAGCGCAGCTTTGACATTAAACTGGAATCGTTACATTCTATGACAGTGAAGGATATCAAGAACCTGAAACTCGTCCGTGGTATTTGAATATGAGGTAGTGTTTGGAGTGTAAGCTTCCGGTAGTTCTAGAGAAGACTGATGTGTTTACAAGCAAAGCAATCGATCCCCTAGAATACAGCATTATGTTTAGGAATGCACATAACGTCCCCAAGTAGGGTGGGGTATTTGGTGATTTGTGCTTTTGTATGCTTATTTCTTCGGTTAGTAATTTTTGAAGTGATTGTTTAAATTTGTTTTTACATAGTTTTAAGCCTTATTTCTTTAATGTTGTCTTTAATAGTGTTTAGGTAAATGATGTAGGCTAGTGTTTTTCCTACTTAGTTTGGAATTCATAACCTCTACTTAACTCACACACAAGCATGTTAGCCTAGGAGTCCTTGCATAGAAGTATAATGATATAGTATACCACTGACCTTTACATGATTAACCTAGTGTTACTTAAACCAACTGCATACATACATCATATATTCATACATGTAACCAGCAGTGTTGCATAAGCATAAAACATTTCATTGATAGATTTGGTTACAATAGTTTTATTAAATTTGGTTTAAGTGATACTTAAACCAACAAAGATACATACATCATATATTCATACATGTAACTGCACACATCACTTTCGGAACTAGGAAATCACATTTAGTCTCTTTTCCTTTTTCTTTCTATCATCATTACACTCGTGCAAAATGGTTGACTTACCGTTAGATTCTCATTCTTTTTAGGTTGTTTCCAACAATTGTGTTATCTGCTACTAGGACCCGCAAATTGCCTATGTGGTTGCTTAAGTTTAACACCGCCACTTGGTTCTATAACTTCTTCTTGTTCCTGACCGTATATCTGTCTTCTTAGTTCTTCTAGCACTTCAGCTGGTAATCGGTAACTTGGTTCAACATTTGGTCCATACAATTCATATATCTCGGAAACATTACCTCTTGCTACCTTTATTGACCACTTCCCTATCATCATGATTATGCCTGCGTAACTCTTTTACCGTCATTTTTTAGTTATTTGTTTTTGTTATAGATGTGTGATGAAAATGCAATTGAGATTGTGGCCTTATATAGTGTAGGATCAAATTGTTTTTAGTCACTATTTTAGTCAAAAAATGTTTTCATGATCGCTACTTTTGCATCATCAATGCCTGCATCATGATTGCATTTTCATGACTGCAAATAATTTGGCATAAATATTTGAGTCATTTTAACTGTTACTTGTGAGTCAAGTACAGGTTAACTGTTACTTGTTAGTCCAATACATGTTATCTTTTGTTGGGATATGAAAGTGCTAAAGAATGATAAAAGTACTGGAAAAAGTCAAAGAGTCAAAGTACTGCTAAAGATAAAGTCAAAGTACTGCTGATTGAATTCAAAGTACTGCAAGAACAAAGAACTGTTATATTCGTTTATAGAAAGTCTTGTAATTCTAGAATATTCTTTATTAGATTACTTGTCGTACAAGGATACAAATTGTAAACCGACTAGGGATATCCTTGAGCCTATAAAAGGACCCCTAGATTGGCATTAGAGGTATGAGTCTACGAGTTTTAGAGTTTACAAGTTCACAAGTTTAGAGAAGTTCGATATTATTAGAGTTGTTATAGAATCTGCATAGTAAGCAGAGTTAGAGTTATTAATATAATCTTTTAAAGTTAAAGTTATTCTTCTTAGCTTTGTTAAGTAAATTCCGCATACTTAATAGAGTTTGCTCAGTGTTTCTCTGTTAATAACTTAGGATTTATCCGAGGCTATTAAACCTTAACAAGGTATTTAAGTTAGTTTGGTTAGAGTACATCGATCCAACAAGTGGTATCAGAGCTTGTGTGGAAACTCTGACTAAGAAGAAACCCTACTACAGCAAAACCTAAAGATGTCGACGTGATTGTTCCACCACCTTCCATCACCTCAATGAGGATTCCTGTCATCAAGCAACGCGAATATGATCTATGGTGTATGAAGATGAGGCAAGACATTGCCATTACGCACCATGCTCTATGGAATGTAATTGTTATGGTAATGAAGAAGTTCCAGAACCTATTGGTGTTCTGGACAACCCAAAGCACCTAAGGCGTCTTTACACGAACAACCTTAAGGAATCAAGAGAAGGCACTCAACATTCTCTTGTCTGCCATTCCAGATGGTCATCTTCTCAAATTTCATGATGCTAAAGATGCAAAGCAGCTCTGGGCTGCTCTAAAGACAAGATTTGGAGGGAATGAAGATTCTAAGAAGATGCACGAAATCACAAGCAACAGTTTGAAACTTTCACAGTTGGTGAAAGAGAGAGTCTTGATGCTGCATATGATAGGTTTCAAAATCTCCTCAACATGTTGGAGTTATACAAGGCAAAAGTATCAGTTGAAGATGCTAACTGAAGTTTCTAGGAGTTTGCCATCTACATGGCATGTGATCGCTACAATGATTAGAGGACAACCAGGTTTGGATGTCATGGACTTTGATGATCTCTACAATCATCTGAAGGTGTATGAGCATGAGATGAATGGACAAACCACTCTAAATCACATAGTATTGCTTTTCTATCATTTGAAAAGAGGA
This sequence comes from Chrysanthemum makinoi, assembly GCA_910596185.1. Classification (NCBI taxonomy): domain Eukaryota; kingdom Viridiplantae; phylum Streptophyta; class Magnoliopsida; order Asterales; family Asteraceae; genus Chrysanthemum; species Chrysanthemum makinoi. The sequence continues at coordinate 96,891,060 of OU343219.1, read as the reverse complement.
GCAGATTTCCAACAAAAGTAATGCTTCTCCTACTCAAAGTATCTGGACTCAAAGTACCGCTCGTATACTACTCCCACCCATGCTCAGTAGCCCCACCAACTACTACTATGCACTCAGATGAAGTTGTGTGCTCCTTCTTTGCACAGCAAGCTAGTTTACTTGTCACATATGAAGAAGATCTAGCATGATTGAAGAAGACGTGCTTGAAGAAATTGATATCATGTGGCAAGTTGCTATGATCACTGCAAGGATCAAAAAGTATATGAAGAAGACAGGGAAAAGCATTGATTTCAAACCAAAACAGGGAATAACTTTTGACAAATCCAAAATTGAATGCTTCAATTGTCAAAAGACTGGACACTTTGCCAGGGAGTGCATATTTGCTAAGTATCAAAAACAGGACATCTGAGAAACCAAAGCTTGAGCTCAAAGAAATTCCAATTACTGAAACAAAGGCTTTGGTTGCTCAAGATAAGTTATCAGAAGTTGACTAGAGTGAAGAGTTTGATGATGAACCGGTGACTTACTGTATGGTAGCAGTGGAAGAAGTAGTTGAAGAGTCGTGGAAGAATTGACTGGCCAATCGCTTGATGAGGAACCGAACATGCTGATTTGGAATCCAGAGATTGTCTAGGAGAATTTGATTGGAGCATGGAAAGTGAAGATGATCATGTTCAACTTGCAATGGTGGCTACTTCACCAAGTTCACCCCTATCTCTGAGGTATGCTCAAATTGTCATGATTTTTATCAAAAATTACTTGGCAGTTATGTGATTGAAAGAGATAATTGTGTTAGGGCTAGGTCCGAGGTAGCTGGTTATCAAATAACCTTAGAATCTATGGAAGCCAAAATATTAACACATGAAAATAATGAAGTAGCTTGGGCTGAAAAATATGCACAACAGATTATCATTAAAACTAAGTGAATGGAAATTAAACTAAATTTTCTGAAATAGAGAACTGACTAAGGAAAGAGATGACTTGTTAGCTAAGTTTGTTGCTTGGGGTGAATCGGTATGTCACATGTTACTAATGTTCAAAAACAGAGAAGAGCTTACATTAAAACTGGCTTAGGTTTTGGAATGGACTTTGATAACATAGAAGAGAATCAAGCTGATGATGACCTAGAGGATGTAACCACTAGTGATGATGAAATCATTAATTATGTAGACACATCTAGTAATGAGGATTCAATTAGTGAACCACCTCCTGAGTATAAGAAAGATAATGGTTATCATGCAGTTCCCCATCCCACTAGAAGTCATCAACCCCCTAGGCCTGATGTTTCTCGTTTTGGAGTAGACAGTCTAGAGTTTAGGAAAATGCTAGTTGGCCAATCTAGGTCTGAAACCCCCAAAGAAACTGTTGAAAATAATGTTCAAAGTCAAGCAGTACCTTCAACTCAAAATACTGCTCCACAAGCAGACCTCAGGAAAACCTTTTCAAAACAAGATCGCTAAACCTTTTTGGGATAACTTTGGTCAAAACAAGTTTAATCATTCACCTAGAAGGCAAAATAGTTTTGGTCATAGACATAGAAGAAGTCACTTTAGAAGTATGGGTCAAAACTGCGGTTTTGTGTGTTTTAGTCCTACTCATTTAATCAAGGATTGTGAACATCACTTAGAATACCTTAGAAAATTTCCAAAGCATAGGTCCTGCCAATCAAACCTAGAGAGCACAAACCAGTCTGAATAATTCAAATAGGGTCAATCACAAAGAACCTCTCACCGGATCATAGATACCCACACCGAGAAGACCTTTGTCCAAACCTTCAGTATCCTACAGATTTCTTCCAGTATCAAAACCAAGACAGTACTTTCTCAAAGTACTGCTCAGTCAAAACAAGGTACTGATCACACTCATTGGACTAGGAACCCTAGGAGATCTCATTACTATCAACCTAGAAGGTATTACAATTCACATAGAGGATCTAGATCACAAGAACCAAGTGTTAAAATAGAATGGGTTAAGAGGGAAAGTACTGCTGAGGGAAAAATAGTACTTTCAACAAAAAGTGAATCAGATGTTTTGTGATACAGGAAAAAGAGAATGAACATGTAAAAGAGAATTTGTGTGAAAATCAGAAAGTTTTGAAAATCCACATGCTAAAAATCAAAAGATAATTTTGGATCATGTTTTGAAAAACAGTGGAATTTACATACTCAAAGAATTTGAGTTTGTAACTCCACAAGGGGAACACAAGTCAGTAATGACTTGGGTTCCTAAAAATCACTAACTCTTTTATCTTTGTGCAGGGCAACCTAGAAGAGGAGCTTAAAGATCATCTAATTATGGATAGTGGTTGCTCGAAGTATGATGAGACAAAGAGATCTGTCGATTTTAGATGTATTAGTGGAGGAAGAGTTGCATTTGGGAATGATCCTAATGGAGGAAGGATTACTGGAAAAGGAACTATCAAAGCAAGGCGTATAAATTTTGAGAATGTTAGATATGTGAAGGAGCTCAAGTTTAACTTATTGTCAGTCTCTCAAATCTGTGATAAAAGCATCCCTGTTATTCACTGACATACGAATGTCTCATCCTCTCTCTCTCCCTGAATTCAAGTCATTATGACAACTTGGTAGTTCTTAGAGTACCAAGAACAAATGATGTGTATAGTTTAGACATGAAGAGTCTACATTCCTATGGAAGAGCCACATATTTGGTGGCAAAAGCAACATCTGAAGAAGCACATCAGTGGCATAGAAGATTGGGCCATGTAAATTTCAAGAATATCAACAAACTGGTCAAAGGGAATTTAGTTAGAGGTTTACCTTCAAAAACTTACAAGAATGATCACTCCTATTTGGCATGCAAGAAGGGTAAACAACACAAAGCTTCATGCAAGAAACTTGAGGAAAGGACTATTAGAGAACCTTTGGAGTTGTTACACATGGATTTTTTGGACCTGTTTCTGTGGCAAGTTTAAACAAGAAAAAGTACTGCTTAGTTGTAACAAGCTTATGGATGACTTTTTTACACACAAAGGAATCAAAAGGGAGTTCAGTATTGCAAGAACACCACAGCAGAATGGTTTTGCAGATAGAAAGAATAGGACTTTGATTGAAGCAGCCAGAACAATGTTAGCAGATTCACAACTTCCTATTCAATTCTGGGCTGGGCTGTAAGTACTGCCTATGTACTTAACAGAGTATCGATTACTGAGCCACGGTGAAGACACCTTATGAGTTGCTGATGGGCAACAAACCCAACATTCGTGTTTATGAAGCCTTTTGGATGCCCTACTACTATTTTGAATACAATAGATAACTGGGAAAGTTTGATGGCAAGTCGGAAGAAGGATATTTATTGGGTTATTGTACCAACAAGAAGGGATTTAGAGTGTACAATGAGTCACTAAGAAGGTTCAAGATTGTCTTCATGTTTAGTTTTTAGAAGATCAAGATAATGAAAAAGGTAAAGGTCTTGATTGGATGTTTGATCTTGAAGTTTTAACTCCTTCTATGAACTATGTACCTGTTAGAGAAGAAAATCAACCTGTGCATGATGGAGAAGACTTAGACCTGATGTTGTTCAAGGAGTTCATCTTAGACCTGATGCAGTCTCTAATGCAAATCATGTTAGTCCAAAGCAAAATACTGATGCTCCAAAGAAAAGTACTGATGCTTCAAAACAAAGTACTGATGAACCAAAATCCTCATTGTCTGCTGAGGATCAATCTATTCAAGAAGAACTTAATTAGTTGCTTCTTCAAGATGTTTTAGCACATTCTTACACTGATGATCTGACAAGAGCTTATGAAGAGGCAAAGAAGAAGAACAGAACTGCAGAGTACTCTCACAGTACTTTGGACAGTACTTTTGAACAAAGTACCGCCGCACTGCCACAGACTTTGGATGATTTAGATGATCCTACCATGCACGGATTAGAGGAAACGATGATGAGTTTAAAGATGAAGGAATTTTCTATTCCAATGAAGTTGTCATTTTACTAATTTAGATGATGCTTATGGAGTTCCACTTGTTTCCATGTTTAGAATTCATAAGAATCATCCTACCGATCAAATCATTGGTCCTTCTCTACTGAGTAATGACTAGACACAGAGCTAAGAGTTTTTCTAAACCTCATAATGCTTTACTTAGCTTTGTCTATAAACAAAAAAGACATAATCATAAGGACCATCAAACATGTCTGTTTACTTATTTTATCTCTCAAGAGGAACCCAAGAATATTGCTCAAGCATTGACTAAAGAGAGTTGGGTTGAAGCTATGCAGGAAGAACTTCTTCAATTTAAACTTCAGGAAGTTTGGGTATTATGTGATGTTCCATATGGGAAGAGAGTTATTGGAACCAGATGGGTTTTCAGAGTAAAGAGAGATGAAAGAGGTAATGTTATCAAGAATAAGGCAAGGTTGGTTGCACAAGGCTACATATAAGAAGAAGGAGTTGATTATGATGAAGTGTTTGCTCCTGTAGCAAGGATAGAAGCAATTAGAATCTTTCTTGCTTTTGCTTCTTATATGGGATTTCAGGTTTATCAAATGGATGTCAAGAGTGCCTTTTCATATGGCAAGATTACAGAGGAAGTTTATGTCAAGCAACCTCCTGGTTTTGAAGATCCTAAACATCCTAACAAAGTCTACAAAGTTGTCAAAGCTCTTTATGGCTTACATCAAGCACCAAGAGCCTAGTATGAAAGGCTCTCTACCTTTTTATTGCAACATGGTTATAGGAGAGGAGCTATAGATAAGACTTTGTTTATCAAGAGAGATAAGAAAGATATCATGTTAGTTCAAATATATGTTGATGATATCGTATTTGGAGCTACTAAACACCCATGGTCAAGGAGTTTGAGAAGTGATGCGAATGAATTTCAAATGAGTTCAATGGGTGAGTTAACTTTCTTTTGGGACTTCAAGTTAAATCAAGGGAAGGAATTTTCATCATCAAGACAAGTATGTTCTTGACATACTTAAGAAGTTCAATTATGATGACATGAAGCCTGTTACTACACCTATTAAATCAATTAACTCACGGGCAAATGAAGATGGACAACCGTTGATGTCAAGTTATACGATCAATGATTGGTCATCTTATGTCTCTTACTGCATCAAGGCCTGATATCATGTTTGCAGTTTGTTTATGTACAAGATATCAAGTCTCACCAAAGATTTCTCACATGAATGCAAAGAAAGAGAATTTTTTGTTATTTGAAACAACAACCTAAATTGGGGTTGTGGTATCCAAAGGATTCACCTTTTCACTTGGAAACTTTCTCAGATAGTGATTATGCAGGTGACAACTATGACATAAGATCAACCACAGGTGGATGCCAATATCTTGGAAGAAGATTAGTCTCCTGGCAATGTAAGAAGCAAACAATTGCAGCAACATCCTCTACTAAAGCTGAATATGTAGCTGTTGTAAGCTGTTGTGGACAAGTTTTGTGGATGCAGAATCAACTCTTGGACTATGGGTTCAATTTCAAGAATACTCCTATTAATATTGATAATGAGAGTACCATTTGTATTGTGAAGAATCCACTTATCATTCCAAGACCAAGTTAATATTACTGTGATTAGGGTATCACTTTATCAGAGATTATATGAGCACAGCTCATTAATGTGGGTTTTCAAAGTTCATGACGGATGATAATGTAGGCCGAAATTTACTACCAAAGGTTTTGATGTAAAGTAATATGCAGTA